>CM047811.1:60805132-61230718 GCA_026214975.1 Gentiana macrophylla
TTAGCATAGTTTGAGCAGATTCTTACAAGGAAGCGGTTTTACGCTTGACTACTCCGTTCATTGAGGAGTTTTAGGTGCGAGAAAATTTGTGTCGAGATACCCAAATAATCACAAAACTTAAGAAGTTCGGTATCCACGAATTTGCTACCCTATCACTTCTAACCGAAACTCTGAGGATATATCAAAGGTGTTTTGTAGGTGTTTCACCAAAGTAGAAAATGCATCAACACTCTCACTTTTGTGAGACAGAAATAGAACCCATGTATATCTCGAATAGTCATCCACTACAACGATAGCATAATGTTTCCCGGTGAGACTTCTAACTCTACTAGGTTCACATAAGCCTATGTGCAACATCTCTAGTATGCTAGTGGACGTGACATCATGCTTAGATTTAAAAGAGGTTCTATTTTATTTGCCATGAATACAAGGCTCGAAAACTTTGAACTCTTGTAAATCTCTCTTAGGCAGTCCATGAATCAGATTAGTTAGGAACATTTTATTAGTTTTGATGATGGCCATACCAGCTGTTATATTTAGCCAGAAATAAGTTTAGATTGGAATGTATAGGCCTTTACTAGAAGTCTGACATTGTATAGGTTGTTCAGACTAAGCATTGTAATTAAGTAGTCTGGTAAGCCAGCTCGCTGAAGTGAAGACTGAAGATCAGTTGAGTACCAAGGCTGAGGATCCAGACTCAGTGAAGTGAAGACCCATGGACGGATTTTAACCAAGGAAATGCAGCGTGATGACTTTGCGTAAACCTAAGTGAACTGATATGTGATATTTTCTACAAATTGGTGTAACTCGATCCCGCATCAAATAAGGATCGAGAGAATGTATGAAACTAATCAGCTAAGTAAAATCAACAAAGAAGGATCAGCCAAAAAAATGACCAGCTCGGAAGAAGTCAGCATTGTTACAAGAAGTAAGCTAAACTGAGTGAGAAAGCGCTTCAGCATACAAGAATCAGCCTAACAACCAGGCAAGATGATTGGTTAAGTGGATGACTCAAAAAGAAAATCCTAAAATTAAAGAAAATAAAGAAAGAAGAACTACGAGCCAAGAACTTCAAGATTTAGGTAAAGATTCAATTTAAAAGCATTTCTAGGATTTGGAGTCGTAGAATTATTATATGACTTACCAACAAGATTTCCACAAAAGCAGTCTATCGAATTATTCTCGTGATCGTATTACTAAATTCATATTACACCCGGTTTCCCACAATAAAGAATGAATTTAGATCCCTTAAAAACCATAATTTCATGCCAAGGTTTTACCAAATTTTCATTCAATAAAACCCAAGATTCAATTCTTGTTTCTAAACTATCAATTAAATTGTACTTTTTTCGGTCACTAACTGTCTCGGATTTTATGCAATGAAAAACAAACAAGTAATAAAATAATCCGGTTTACCCCAAATGCACGGATCGTAGTATAGTAGTTACAACCGAGTCGAATCACGAGGAATCGAGGTTGGTCTAGTTCTTAATTTCTCTAAAGTTGTCACGAAAAATAAAACAAAAGCAGAACTAAATAAAAGCGAAAACAATAAACTGGACAGAGGATCTAGAATCCAAAGCCGGAAAGATAGTTACGAGCCAAACTAATGAAAATAATTCTATTCTAAAAAGATAATAAAATTACTAAGACGATAACAAATAAATTGAAAACGAACAAGCATTGATCCACCGATCTCACAACCCTCAACTTCCTCTCTAGATTGTTTAGTGAAGATTTAATGAAGATTGTGGTTCACCTATCAAAAGTATGAATTTCTAATCTCTTAGATAATTCGCCCATTAATCTCTCATATCTCGATCTTAAAGATTAACGCTTCCATAACCAAGGTGTAAGATTTCTCAATCTAGCAACCTAGAAATTAACCTAACAACTCTCGTTAATTAGATTAAAGATCTAATCTTTACTACGGTGATCTAAGTCTAACAACGATTCTCATCAAACGTTAAACATCAAATCGCAACCATCTCTCGATTTAAATTGCATAACAATATGAACATAATAAAGAAACAAACTTTATTTAAAACTCACAAACAATCCCAAAGAAGAAATCAAGATGTTGCAGAGATGGCTTCACAAAGCTCGTTCAAATCGCCTAGCCTCTATTCATTGTTGGTATATAAATAAAAAGTAGATGAAAAGATGTTATTGGGAACAGAAAAACGCAGCAAAGGCACCCCCAAAGGGGCCTGGGGCGGCCAGGGATCGAATTGTCTCTTTTAGGGTTCAGAAAACGAGACTATTTATAGGATTCAATGTCGGTTTAGCTGAGGCGGCGGCTGGACGCCCGTCCAGAGTCTTGAACGCCCGTCCATTCTGCATAAAATCTTCAAGTCGGGCCGAGTCATGTCAGACGCCCGTCCTATGTAAATTTGGATGCTCGTTCAGCAAAAATCTCAATACTCGAATAAGTGTGTCTCTCCGACGCTCGTCCATCCTTTCAAATGCCCGTCCATCTGGGCGGGGACTCGACGCGCCGTCCATCTCCATTTATCCATTCCAAGTTTGACTTGCATCTTCTTCCTTCCGTTTAGATATCCTTTTATGACATGTTCGCATCTACAAAACCATAAAAACACGGAAAGTGTAAAACCATAGATAATTATCAATAAAATCACGAAATTAGCTCAACTTTGCATTTAAATCATTTCCATACGCATTCTTTCAATAAATCATTTAAACACTTACTTTTCTATAAAAAGTAATAAAACACAAGGAAATTACTACGAAAATAAAGTCGTATAAACCGTAAAAATCACCGTTAACAACTCCCCACACTTAGCTTTTGCTCGTCCGAGCAAAACAAAAGAAAACATAAACTTACTAAAGCAATGAACCACATAAAATCCCATATTTCAAATCACAACCAGTCGACTAGCATAAAAACATACATCCAATGTAATAAACAACTACTCGAATGTGTAGTGTGTGCAAAGCCTTCTTCAATTTCCACCGATTCCACACTTGACAATTAAATTCAAGCTAACCAACAAATACCCATTTAAGACATATAATGAATCATCCTCGACTATACATACGCCTACAAGACTACTCACGTCATGACTAGAGTAATACATGTGTTTTTGAAATCTTTTCGATTGTACCCAGAGGATATTCCTACAACATATACCTTGGCCTATCTTGGGGATAAGGTAGCGATAACTAAGTCTTTCACTTATTCATACCAAATTCCTTATGTAAGTTGATTTAGTTTATCTTTCACATTTATACACACATCGAGAATGAGCTCTTGCCCGTCATAGCAGAATAGGATATTCGGGATATACCCTACCTTACTCAAATCATAAGGCAGCTTCTTCTGACTGCCGTGAGCTTTTGGTCATCATAGTGGTATAAGACATTCGAGATACGCCCTACCTCACTCCAATCATCGACCAGCTTCCGACACACCCAATTAATTCATTTTTTTTTTGTTTTTTTTTAAAAAAAACAACTTTTTAAAGCACAATAGTCACGTTCCGCTTATCACATTCAAACCTCGGTATATTCACGATACTTCCTACTTCAATTCCAACTACGCGCATATTACAATTTCCATGACATTAGCACTAAGCGAACGGTCTGATAACCAGAATCAAACATCATCGGTTTAAATGAGTATAATTTCCTAAGTTCATTTCGTCATCGAAGAGGCTTACGTGAAAAGAATTGAGTAAAGGCTTATTTATCAAAGGTCTATGCTAAAATACTAGTCAAGCGAGCACAAGTATGTGAATATAATAGGTAAGTAAGCCAAAATAAACTCATGCTCGGGACGGATTTTTTTAATTTAAAATTTGAATTTTTTTTTTGAATTTTTGAAGAATGGTGGTAAGCATAATAAGCATAATAAATTAAGCACATTTTGTAGGTACAAAAACCAATCCCTTACTCCCCGGCACTTAAATAACAACATGTCCTCGTGTTGTGCGAATAAGAAAAACTTAGTCGATTGTAGTTCGAATTTGGCAGTGCGGAAGTGGTCGCGAGTCGGATCGAAGCGCTTGAAGAAATCGATGGTATGGACCATCCGGAAAAGCGACATCGTTTTAAAGCTCACAATTGCTATCGAAAATATCCTCGCACACTTGAAAAACAAAACAAAACGTACCTCGGGGATAGGGGCATAAAAGATGATAGACAAGGCAATATCATGGAACAAAGCATAGGCAATGCAAAAATTGATAATAACCGAATCTATGTGAAAAGTAGTGCATAAATGTAACATCGGCAGGAGGAAGGAAACACATTGATTTTTCAAATTACGAAAATGCAAGTTACCTAACCACAAAAACCGACACCAAAACCCAAGACAAAACAAAACAAAACAAAACTACTACAACGAGAAGAAAACTATCTTTCGTTATTTATTCGACACAAACAAAACTATAATAAAATAATAATAGCAAAAACTTTTCTTAATATTGGGTTGCCTCCCAACAAGCGCATCTCTTTAGTGTCTTTGGCTAGACACACTTAGCTCACTATCCATTATCAAATGGATACGTCCTTCTCGCATGGTTCTTCAACGAATATTCAGCATACGAGCCATCCAACTCACCTTCATAGGAAATTAATGGAACCATGGCTCGAAGGACCTTTATGAAGTATCTTTCCAATAAAAGAAGAACGGGATTAGGGGGTTCCACCTCCCAGTTCATGACATAGTGATCCAGTGGGAAGATCACCTCCTTTACGCTCACTCGCTCGTCCACAATCACCTCAACACTTATTGGCTTCAACGGCTCCTTAAATGCGACTTCCTCCGGGTGACTTATCTCTAATTTAGGCACATCGTCCTCTATGTTCTCCAACACCGGGTGCATTTCTTCACCTTCTTGGTGATTAACATCTTCAACCATCTCGATGTCGGATCCATCATAGGACAACCGTCTTCATCATCACACCATGCGAGAGGGAAGGAAGTTTCTAACCTTTGTAACTTAAGCCGATCCATATCAGGCTCCAGCTCATCAATCGTCCCTTGTTGCCAATTACTTTGCTCTTGACCCAACGGAGAACAGGGATAGTTACTACTCCCACCATTGTATGCTGGTGCATAGTTGGGGCTATCTTGGACTTGATTCTCATAACTTGCACCATAATTGTAAGTATCTTCTCCATCATAGGAGTGCGGGAGTTAGGTCAATGCCCTGGTCTTGAGCCATTTGCCCGATCCGTCTCCCAATATCCACAGGCCTACCAAAAGGAGTTGGATAGTAATGTTCTGTTCCTCCAATTTAGCTTCAAGATTACTATAGTGAGAGGGTCTTGAGATTTACGAAAGTGGTGTGGAAAAGTTTGGCGGACCAACTTTGATTTTGATTGGAAAAATTGATATCTTGGTCCTGGATCGAGTTCGAGTTTTGATAGAAATTCCAAGTCTCGATTGAAACCCGATTCCACGAAAATTGCTTTGTGGCAGAGAGGCGATTGTTAAACCTCGATATTCTTTGCCACCGAAAACGCTCTGTCCACCATGGGGACGAAAAACGAAGTATGTCCCACATTGTCACATAGGCGGCATATGGATTGGACTGCATCTTGTCCCTCGATTCTGGATAGCATTAACTTGATATGCAAGAGTGGGAAGAAGATGACACCGCCAATCATATGGCCAGGTTGACAACAACTTCCGCGAACGTAACTTGAGAGTTACGAGGAAAATAGTGGTTTTGACCCATAGGATTACGCGACATTGTAAGTACGCCACCTCTTTCATTGCAAAGTATGGCGATCTGATCTTGCATAATCCCAGTTGATGACATTTAATTAGACTCACTAAATAAAAATTAAACTAAAATGGACTCAAAACAGTTTGGAAAAAAAAAAAACGAAACATAATTTATTTTTCTGGAAAATTTATTTTCCGACAAATTTTCGTGGAAAATGAAGCAAAAATTTTCTGGTAAAATCAAATTTTGTTCTAGGACTCGACACCGTACTAGTCACGAAAACACAAAAAAATTCTTGCCTTTTTTTTTTTTTTTTTTTTGAAAAGATAAAGAAGCAGAAAAAGCTACGGAAGCAGTAAAAGAAAACTACCTACGAAAAGTTAGTAATGTAAAAGCAGAAAAATTAATAAAACTAGACAACCGTACCGATTCCCCGGCAATGGCGCCAAAACTTGTCTCGGATTTTATGCAATGAAAAACAAACAAGTAATAAAATAATCCGGTTTACCCCAAGTGCGAGGATCGTAGTATAGTAGAGTTACAACCGAGTCGAATCACAGGAATCGAGGTTGGTCTAGTTCTTAATTTCTCTAAAGTTGTCACGAAAAATAAAACAAACAGCGAACTAAAGAAAAGCGAAAACAATAAACTGGACAGAGGATCTAGAATCCAAAGCCGGAAAGATAATTCTGAGCCAAACTAATGAAAATAATTCTATTCTAAAAGATAATAAAATTACTAAGATGATAACAAATAAATTGAAAACGAACAAGCAATGATCCACCGATCTCACAACCCTCAACTTCCTCTACAGATTGTTTAGTGAAGATTTAATGAAGATTGTGGTTCACCTATCAAAAGTATGAATTTCTAATCTCTTAGATAATTCGCCCATTAATCTCTCATCTCTCGATCTTAAAGATTAACGCTTCCATAACCAAGGTGTAAGATTTCTCAATCTAGCAACCTAGAAATTAACCTAACAACTCTCGTTAATTAGATTAAAGTTCTAATCTTTACTACGGTGATCTAAGTCTAACAACGATTCTCATCAAACGTTAAACATCAAATCGCAACCATCTCTCGATTTAAATTGCATAACAATATGAACATAATAAAGAAACAAACTTTATTAAAACTCACAAACAATCCCAAAGAAGAAATCAAGATGTTGCAGAGATGGCTTCACAAAGCTCGTTCAAATCGCCTAGCCTCTATTCATCGTTGGTATATAAATAAAAAGTAGATGAAAAGATGTTATTGGGAAATAAAAAGCAGCAAAGGCACCCCAAAGGGGCTGGGGCGCCGAGGATCGAATTGTCTCTTTTAGGGTTCGAGCGCGCGACTATTTATAGGATTCAATGTCGGTTTAGGTGAGGCGGCGGGTGGACGCCCCGCGTGCGGTATCTTGGGCGCCCGTCCGAGTCTTGAACGCCCGTCCATTCTCGCATAAAATCTTGAGTCGGGCCGAGTCATGTCGACGCCCGTCCTATGTAAATTTGGACGCTCGTTCAGCAAAAATCTCAATACTCTGAATAAGGTGGCTCCTCTGGACGCTCGTCCATCCCTTCAAACACCCGTCCATCTGGACGGGACTTCAGACGCTCGTCCATCTCCATTTCTCCATTCCAAGTTTGACTTGCATCTTCTTCCTTCCGTTTAGATCTCCTTTTATGACATGTTCGCGTACCTACAAAACCATAAAAACACGCAAAGTGTAAAACCATAGATAATTATCAATAAAATCACGAAATTAGCTCAACTTTGCATTTAAATCATTTCTATACACATTCTTTCAATAAATCATTTAAACACTTACTTTTCTATAAAAAGTAATAAAACACAAAGGAAATTGCTACGAAATAAAGTCGTATAAACCGTAAAAATCACCGTTAACACTAACTAATCGAATAATTTATCTACGTAGAATTGCAATTCTTCACCCTCTTGAGCTATTAATTTCAACAATAATACAAGAATAGCACACAAGAACCAATTTATAAGCACCAAATTCATAAAACAAAGGAAAGATGTAGTTTTTACATCATATATTCATATCCGGGTTTCTTCTAATCCTAGAAACTGATATCTACTCACGTTCCATATCAAAATTCCAAGATTCAATCATAAAATTCATACTTGACAAGAAAAATAAATAAGTAAAGAAAAGGAGAAAAGGGAGAGATAGAAACCGTCAAAGTATTGCATAAATAATCCAAACTCGAAAAATCTTCGTTCTTGAAATCTTAAAACCTAAAATTCTTGTTCTTGGGGATGAGAGATGATGATGATGATAAAAAAGGAGGAAGAGTCGACTATTCTGATGTATAATGCGTTGATGATCATTTTTCAATTTAAGAAAATTATTTTAGGATAAATAGGAATTTTCCTTAATTAAAATTGTGTAATTTATCTCCTAAAATAAAATTCCTAGAAAATAGGAATCAAATAGCGTGTAAATCTTCTTTCTCCATCAAAATTTGCACCATCATCTTGAAATTACATTGGAAAATTTTCTTCACCAATCAGAACATTTCGTTGGCCTGCAAAAAATCTGAAGTTTTCGCATTTTTTCACACGCTCTTCCATTTTTCACACATGGGTGTGATTCTTCATGCCTTCATGATTTTGCCTCCTTTTTAGATCAATGTCATTGCCTTTTATGCTCAGATTCATCATATCTGCAAAATATCAAAGCCACAGCAGTAATCTAGTCCAAAAGAGGCAATTTATCATACATAAATCACAAAATAGGCATTAAAACAGGCCAACCAAGAATAACCACATATGGTGGACTTATCAATGGCAGATGCAAAATGCAAATCGAACATGTGGAAAATGTGGAAGGCAAGGAATTAAATGCAGACATATTTAAGGACATATTTTATGCTAGACGTTGGAAATTAAAAACAAGATCACTTAAATCAAGAGAATTAAATCAGGACTGAATCAAGAATTATTCCCACGTCCTAATTAGCCAACGGACAGAATTTCAAAATCAGAAGGATGGTGGCTATAAAAAGAAGGCTTCATCAGAGAGCAAAATAACAAGAATTTTAACGATCTATCCAGTGCCTTGTGACGCCCCGTTCCCGGACACCGAGTCCTTATCCGGAAACGAACGCCCGGCATGTATAATATTAAATATAATCTAATATTATACATAAGCCTTACGTCATATATCATAAACACAATACGGAAACGAAACGACTCGGGGAAAAATAAATTCCAAGGACCAACTAAACCAGATTCAATGCTGCGCTAACTTCCAAAATGGAAATTGAAACGTCAAATTCAGAACAAAAGAATCCAAACGATCTAGTCTTACATCAAAGGCCACTAAAAACGGGACAACAAGGAAATATTCAAATGAAATAACAACATAGTTTATACCAAACTTGAAATAAAAGAAAGATTCCAAAAGAACACTTCATATAGAACTTCTTCAAATCAAAAGCATCAAATATCTTCATCATACTCCTCGTCTCCATAAACCTGTTCATCTTCTCAACAAAATATATAACGGGTAAGTACATACGTACTTAGTAACGAGTAGAAGCTATTGAAATCATGCGTTTTATAACGAAAACTAATCAGACAACAATTTGTTATTTAACGGTTAGGGTATGATCTTACATCTAACTATCACGTTATATTCATAGTATAACATGAGGTCCCTAGGGTTACTAGCTTAGCTTATCTTTGTTACATCATGTTTGCGAGGGCACTACACTTAGTGAGAAATGCACTAAGACAAAAGACGCAACCCTATAGAGATAAATCTCTAGCGGTCCCGAGACAATCACCTCACTTTGACTGGCTAGCTCTGTAGGCTATCCGGTGAATGACTATCTCGTTCGTGAGGTTGTCCGGCGGTATGATCACTACTTTAACTGGCTTTGTCTAGAATCCGGTAGTGACCAACACCACTTTATCTGGCCAACCAACACATTGCCGATATTGTACCGTGCCTATCCAAGCTCTCATGATGTTTAATCTTTTATCTAGTCAAATACGTGGTTTAAATGTTTAACTGGCCACCTAAGTTCATTCAGAACAAAAGCTCCCTACTCCCTCTTCTTAGACTTCTAGACTCAATCTAACCATTACACAGACATTGATGAATACTAACTCATCAAAGCACAAGGCCAATTCTACTCTTCCGACGGTCCCGAACTTCAATTCCCTTAAAGAATACATTCGGTGCAGAACCAAACGCATCAGAAGCTTATTCATGGCTTTGTAATGTTTATTAATGTTGTTTAGAACATATTAGGAAGACACCAAACCATACTCTAGTATACCATCACACTACAAACAAAAATTAGTTAAACACTTAGCTATTATATATATATTTTTCAAACTTAGACATCTTTGTGACCGTTTCCATTCTGTGCTAACTTATGAAAAGTTGCAGAAAGAATTATTGATCTTGCTATTGCTATCATTATTATTATATATTTTTATATTATTAGTTTTCCTCCCAAAGACATCTTGCGTACTTCATCTGCACTCTTTC
This sequence comes from Gentiana macrophylla, assembly GCA_026214975.1. NCBI lineage: Eukaryota > Viridiplantae > Streptophyta > Magnoliopsida > Gentianales > Gentianaceae > Gentiana > Gentiana macrophylla. Next base: position 60,815,348 of record CM047811.1, read on the forward strand.
TTTCTTTTTTTTTTTTTCTCAGAGGCACGAACTCAACATCATTCACAGCCAAACCCATCTTTTTTTTTTTTAACGACAAGTTAACACGAAAATCTCAAACATCACCGGGCATACTTTAAAACCAACAAAAACCCATAAACTTAAATCTACAAAACAGAACACACAATCCAAACATTATAAAACATTCATCCATTCAATATGAAAACCCCGTTACCTTATAAAAGCGAGCAACACAACGATCCAACCTCGATCAAGACCTAGCTCTCTATTCCACCTACACAAACATGATTCATCTATCGATTAAAATCTACCAAGCATTCTAAACGTTAGAAACTACGGAAAGGTGGATTTAGAACCCAAAAGCTTGCTCGAAACACGTAATCCATAACTTGATAAAAACTAACCTTCTCCCAAAGAAAATTGTATCCACACGATCCTTGCGTCACGTAGAATCTTTTCTCTTTGAGACGTCTGCACAACCGAGTGACGGATTAGCTTCGATAATTGAAAGAACCTTTCTTCTTCTTTATCACAAAACCAGCGCCTCACTCTCTGATGGAAACCGTTCCCTTTTTTTTTCTTTTGAACTGATTTGTTGAGAATAATGGGAATTAACTCCCATTAATCCCTAATTAACAAAATCAATTATTTCCCTTAAAATCCCCCTCTTTTTATTCCAAAAAAAAATATAATATTCCGACTTTTCGTTAAAAGGCGGTAATGCCGTTTTAGAGAATCGGGATATTACATTCCTCCCCTTAAGAGGAGTTTCGTCCTTGAAACTTGAGCGTACTGGAAGGTCGACCCCCACTGGGAACTCATTTGTAACACACATCTTCTTCTTCCCATGTCGCTTCACTTGGTGAATGATTGCTCCATTGCACCAAGACCAAAGGGATTATCCTTCTCTTGACTACCTTCTCTTTCCTATCCAGAATCTTAACCGGCTTCTCAACGTAGGCTAAATTATCTTGAAGTAATTCCGGATCAAGCGAGATTCCACATCCGTAGAAGATAGACACTTCTTAAGCATGGATACATGGAAGACATTATGTACCCTAGACATTGATTCCGGTAATCAAGTCTATATGCTAACTTTCCAATCCTTTCGATGATGTCAAAAGGCCCCACATATCTCGGACTCAGTTTCCCTTTCTGCCCAAACCTCTTAACACCCTTCATTGGAGAAGCTCGTAGATACACTCTGTCCCCAACTGCAAACTCTAACGGTCTTCTTCTGATATCGCCCAACTCTTACATCGGTCTTGGCGGCTTTAAGATTCTTCCATATCACTCAACTTTCTCTTTAGCTGCTGCGTAACTAACTCTGGCCTCATCAATCGCTTTTCCCAACCGTCCCAATAAAGTGGAGTCCGGCATTTCCTAACGTACAAGGCTTCAAACGGTGGCATCCCCAAACTAGCATGATAAGCTGTTGTTATAAGCGAACTACCTTGCGAGAGGAAATCATCCCATGATCCCCTACTTCAAGAACGCAAGCTCTAAGCATGTCCTCGAGAGTCTGGATTGTCCTCTCGGATGACCGTCTCTCTCTGGGTGAAAGGCGATTACTCAAGTCCGTCTTTGTTCCAAAAGCCTTTTGCAACCCTTTCGAAGTGACTTATGAATCTGCTATCTCTGCCGGATACGATAGATAAAGGCACACCATGAAGTCTCACTATATTGTCCAAATACTGATTGAGTGAACTTCTTAATAGGCATGTCAACCATACATGGCAAGAAATGGGCTGATTTCGTGAGTCTGTCAACAATCACCCAAATCATGTCATGGCCACTCTTCGTGACGTGGTAAACCGGTGATGAAGTCCATCGTGATGTTCTCCCATTTCCATTCCGTACTTCCAAAGGCTTCAACAAACCTCCTGGCCTACGTGCTCGCTTTAACTCTCGGCATGTATCACACTTTGCCACGAACTCTGCGATATTCAACTTCATGCCAGGCCACCAATACCTTTCTTTGAGGTCTCGGTACATCTTGGTAGATCTGGATGAACCGCAAAGGCAATCTTATGGGCTTCATCCATGACTTGTCGCCTTAGTCCATCAACATCAGGCACACACAAAGCGATCACCATACCGAGAGATGACCACTCTTATCCAGCGATAACCCACTGTGTAGGCTTCTCAGAGCTACGCGCTTCAAATCAACTAACACTTTGGGTCTTTGTCTTGCTTTGCTCGGATATCATCCAACAACTCGACCTTGCCATCAATGGCGCAAAACACCGAGCTTCACCTTCCCGTTCAACCACTTGAATCAGAACTGTCTAAGCGATGGATCACTTCTTGCAAGGTAGTGATAGCATTAACCGGTCTCCGGCTAAGTGCATCCGCTACAACATTCGCTTTACCCGGATGGTATTGAATGTCCAAGTCATAGTCTTTCACAAATTCCAACCATCTTCTTTGCCTCATATTCAAATTCTCTTGAGTGAAAAAGAACTTAAGGCTCTTATGATCCGTGAATATTCTTGCCTTAACTCCATAAAGGTAGTGCCTCCACTGTTTCAAAGAAAAAACCACTGCTGCCAACTCCAAGTCATGTGTAGGATAGTTCTTCTCATGAACCTTTAACTGCCTAGATGCATAAGCTATTACCTTCCCTGCTTGCATCAGAACACATCCCAAACCTTGACTCGAAGCATCTGTATACACGTCATAGTTATCAAAGACCTCTGGCAAAGCTAACACAGGTGCTGCAGTCAACTTATCCTTCAACGTCTGAAAAGCTTCCTCACACTCCTTTGTCCACTCAAACTTGATGTTTTTCTGAGTAAGTCTAGTGAGAGGAGTTGCTATCTTCGAGAAATCTTGTACAAACTTCCTGTAGTAGCCCGCTAAACCCAGAAAACTTCTTATCTCTGTCACTGTAGTAGGTCTAGGGCATTTAGAAACGACTTCTATCTTCGCAGGATCAACTTGAATTCCATCTCCAGAAATTACATGGCCAAGAAAACTAACTTGCTTTAACCAAAACTCACACTTAGAAAACTTGGCATACAATTTCTTTTCCTTTAAAGTCTGTAAAACAATCCTCAGATGCTCCTCATGCTCCTTCTCATCCTTAGAATATATCAAGATATCATCTATGAATACTACCACAAATTTATCAAGATAAGGCATGAAGACCCTTTGCATTAGATCCATAAACACTGATGGAGCATTAGTGAGTCCAAAAGGCATGACAAGGAACTCATAATGTCCATACCTTGTACTAAATGCTGTCTTCGGTCTATCTGCAACCTTGATCTTCAACTGGTGATAACCTGACCTAAGGTCAATCTTAGAAAACACCTTATTTCCTTGCAACTGGTTAAACAAGTCATCAATCCTAGGCAAAGGATACTTATTCTTGATTGTCAGGTTATTTAAGGCTCTGTAGTCGATGCACATCCTCAAACTACCATCCTTCTTCTTCACAAACAAAACCAGTGCTCCCCAAGGCGATGTACTTGGCTGAATCACATTCCTTTCTAACATGTCCTTAAGCTGTACTTTTAAATCTTTTAATTCAGCTGGTGCCATCCTATAAGGTGCCTTGGCTGTAGGTGCTGCTCCCGGGATTAACTGTATCTCAAACTCTATATCCCTGTCAGGCATATTTCCTGGCAACTCATCTGGAAAAACTTCAGGGAAATCCTTAACTATAGGAGTTTCTTCTAACTTAGGAGTATGCTTCTATGTGTCCATAGCATAAAGAACATACCCCTTCACAACCCTACGCAAAGCCTTCATGGCTCTAACCGTTGATATTATCGGATGCCTCTTCTTACTTGGCTTATAAGCGTTACCTGAAGGTCTTATCGACTTACCTGGAACTTTGAAGACCACTTTCTTACCTCTACAATCCACATGAACAAAATTATTGGATAGCCAATCCATCCCCAGAATTACATGAAAGTCTGTGAAGTCCAAAACTGTCAAGTCTGATTTACACCTATAAGTTCCAACTCTAACGTCGACTTGAGGTAAAACTTGTGCAACTTTAGTAACTCTTCCCAAAGGTGTAGTGATACTTAGAGGTTTCTCCAACTCTTGAAGTGGTAGACTCAACTTCCTAGCTATCTTAGAAGACACAAAAGTACCTGAGGCTCCAGTATCAAACAAGGCTGACACTGCTAAGCTATCTATGATTATGGTACCTAGCAAGTGGATCAATTTAAGTACAATAAATAACATCATATGCGTCCATATAATATTAAGTATTCATAATAAACACAAACACTTAAAATGTACCTGTAACAACAAGATCATCAGGCTCTTCTGGTTCCACATCAATAGCAAAGACACGAGTAGGTCTGCTAGAAGATCCATGTTTTGCATCCTGATTCCCTCTGTTATCTGCTGGGTTCCGCTGAGATAAGTTCTTAGGATAGTTCCTGGAGAAGTGCCCCTTTTCTCCACAGCTAAAACAACCGTTACCTCCGACTTTGCACTCTCCTGCATGCGCCTTGTTGCATTTAGAACATACTGCAGGTGGACCACTTTTCTGATTAACTGTCACTGGTGCTGCGGTCTTCTTAAAGTTCTGCTGCGGTGCCCCACGATTATTACTCTGAAAAGATCCAAATGGCCTCTTATTCCCAACTACAACATTAGCTTTCTTCCTAAAAGTCTCAACCTCCAAGGCCTTGTTCATAAGCTCAGCCATATTCCTGGCTGTAAAACCCAACATACCTGACTGTATTTCATAAGCCAACCCATCCTTGTATAGTGCCATCTTTCTTTCTTCAACTCTCATCAGCTCGGGATAGAACCTTCCCAACTCATTGAACTTGTTGGTATACTGAGATACCGTCAGCTGTGTACCTTGCTTATGCTTTAAGAACTGACTAGCCTTGTCTGCCTGTACTGTTATTGGGAAATACTCGTTGTAAAACATAACTTTAAAGCCTTCCCAATCTGTTATCTTTCCATTACTACTCTGAATGACGTCGATCCAAGCTTGACTACCCCAAGAGAAAAGCGGCGCCAATGGGCCATCTCAGATTCAGGAACATGTATATTCCTGCGCAGCCTTTCGAAACTCCTTATCCATTCTTCGGCCTTTGAATGTTCCACATTCCGAAGAAGTCTGAACTCTGTTCCTTCTCGGCCTGGTGTACCAATCCCTTTGGTGGTGCTTGCTCAACTTCTTTGGTCTAATGGCGAAGCTTGAGGTATTTCTTGGAGGGTATCCACGAGGTATCTCTTCTTTGGTGAGGTTGTTGATATGGGGGTGGTGGATATGCTTGCCGAGGTGGAAATCTGAGTGACCAACCCCATCTTGATGAAAGCTATGCTGTGGTCTGAATCGCTATTTGTGGTCGATCTTGGCAGTAAGCATAACCTAGTGCCACAAAAGTATTAGCTCGCTTTCGGCGGTGGAGGAAGAAGCGTAGAGGCGTGGTGTGTAGTCATAAAGCGGTGGCGGATAAAAGGCGTGCGAGGTGGGCGGCTATAGATCGGTTGTGACTTGTACTTTCTGAGATGGAGGAGGGTATACCGTAACAGCTGGAGTTACATGTATCCTTGGTATCTCCCCAACCACTGACACATATAGAGGTGTGTTGTAGTCAGGCACAGTTACCTGCTCAAACCGTGAACGTCCTGTTTGTTGAACACGTCCAAGCGTGGCGACTCGGACACTGTAGTATTAGTATTCACCCCTGAAACCTCTGGCTGACTAACTGTAGGTCCTCTGCCTCTGCCTCTACCTCTGCCCCTTCCTGCAGACGGATTCCTTGAACTCCCTTCACCATTATTATTAGCACCCGAACCTCTGCGGCGTAGTCACCATTACGTAGAAGAGAGAGAGCGTCTGATTACTAAGGGCTCTAAACTCTTATCTCAAGAAAGTCAAGTCCTAAGCAAAGAAAGAAACATTTGCTCGATACCAGCTGTGACGCCCGTTCCCGGACACGAGTCCTTATCCGAAGCGAATGCCCGGCATGTATAATATTAAATATAATCTAATATTATACATAAGCCTTACGTCATATATCATAAACACAATACGGAAAGCGTAACGACTCGGGAAAAATAAATTCCAAGGACCAACTAAACCATTCAATCTTTGCGCTTAACTTCCAAAATGGAAATTGAAACGTCAAATTCAGAACAAAAGAATCCAAACGATCTAGTCTTACATCAAAGGCCACTAAAAACGGGACAACAAGGAAATATTCAAATGAAATAACAACATAGTTTATACCAAACTTGAAATAAAAGAAAGATTCCAAAAGAACACTTCATATAGAACTTCTTCAAATCAAAAGCATCAAATATCTTCATCATACTCCTCGTCTCCATAAACCTGTTCATCTTCTCAACAAAATATATAACGGGTAAGTACATACGTACTTAGTAACGAGTAGAAGCTATTGAAATCATGCGTTTTATAACGAAAATTAATCAGACAACAATTTGTTATTTAACGGTTAGGGTATGATCTTACATCTAACTATCACGTTATATTCATAGTATAACATGAGGTCCCTAGGGTTACTAGCTTAGCTTATCTTTGTTACATCATGTTTGCGAGGGCACTACACTTTGTGAGAAATGCACTAAGACAAAATACGCAACCCTAAAGAGATAAATCTCTAGCGGTCCCGAGACAATCACCTCACTTTGACTGGCTAGCTCTATAGGCTATCCGGTGAATGACTATCTCGTTCGTGAGGTTGTCCGGCGGTATGATCACTACTTTAACTGGCTTTGTCTAGAATCCGGCAGTGACCAACACCACTTTATCTGGCCAACCAACACATTACCGATATTGTACCGTGCCTATCCAAGCTCTCATGATGTTTAATCTTTTATCTAGTCAAATACGTGGTTTAAATGTTTAACTGGCCACCTAAGTTCATTGAACAAAAGCTCCTACTCCTCTTCTTAGACTTCTAGACTCAATCTAACCATTACACAGACATTGATGAATACTAACTCATCAAAGCACAAGGCCAATTCTACTCTTCCGACGGTCCCGAACTTCAATTCCCTTAAAGAATACATTCGGTGCAGAACCAAACGAATCAGAAGCTTATTCATGGCTTTGTAATGTTTATTAATGTTGTTTAGAACATATTAGGAAGACACCAAACCATACTCTAGTATACTGACGTGGCCTTTTCTAGTGCTAAAACCAGTCCTTAACCGACAGTGTATCGGGTCAAACTGTAGTGCTAGTATGGTGAGTCAGAGTATCGTATCCTCAGGGAACTTTGTAATTCTTCTAAGTGTGGTTAAACACCAAAGAGCTGTTATTAACTCAATCTAAATCTCAGTTTTATAGCACAGATAACTACTATTTTACTTAACATAAAATAAATGCGTAAATTAAAATTTATTCTAATATAATATATATAGATATATAAATATATATAGATGTGCATAAGTTGCAAAGTATATATATAGATATAAATATATAGATGCCAAATATATTATTAGAGAACTAGCCAAAGTTTATATAATTGATTTATACGATCTTTTCAGTGAATGGAATGTGCTCGATCTTTAGGTTCAATTGAGTAAATGAAACGGTGCACTCTAAGGTTAACAATTCGTCCTCACATAGTGTGTGAAATTGTCATATGTCCATTGTCATCGGTCCAAAGTCCACAATCATTACGGTTTTACGAGCGAGGTCCCGAGTGCGATTCTACCTTTGAATAAAAGGAGTCATTCCGTTCGTCAAGCGGTCAATTTTATTTAAAGGCTCCGGTTGTCAAGGCCGGGCGATTCAACTTTCGGTTTAAGTTTCAATTAAACTGATGAATTTAACATTATTACGATCTTGAGTACAAATTTTAATAAGATTCATCTTTTTAGGACAAATCTGCACCCGGGTAGGAAACTGGGTTCCGTTGTCACGTTTTCACTCGGCCAATTTTACCCTCCGGTTTTTCTATTAACGAGTTCATAACTTAATTACGAGGTGTCAATTCATAATTAGATTATGAATTCTTTCAAGTCAAACTTTATCAATAGGAAAGATTCAATTAACTCAATTTTATTCAATTTTACTTAGACAACATTCCTTTACCGAAAAGATCGAAATAAAGCGATTACATAACTTTGGCTAGTTATTAGATTTAGCCTACTAACATTATACTAAAAGATAAAAGACAAAACAAACATAAATACTTTAGAATTTTACCCGATTACAACGATTGAATCGGAAGTGTGTATTCTTCCGGATGCTACAACAACTTCAACAACATTGATCTACGATAATTTCGAGCATTATAACGATACTACTTTATTTATGGCATAAGGCCTATATATATACATACTACTACTACTAAAAAGAGGTGAAGAAAATATATTTGGTACCCCCTTTATGTGCTGCAAGTCGCTTCTATTTATAGGCATATTTTCCCAAGCCGGATCGATCCGAGAAAGGGCGGATCGATCCGGGAATAAAAATCTTATCCAGGATTATTCTCTGCAGGGGCCACATCTTTGGGTAATCATGATGTTTCCTCGGATCGATCCGAAGTAAATCGGATCGATCCGGATAGATTTTTTCCAATCTTAATCGAAACTTGATAAAATCATAACTTGAGCTCGGATCTCCAAATGACATAATTCAAGATCGTTGGAAAGCCCTTGAGGAGATCTATAACTTCCATGAAGACTTCTTTTTCAGAAAATGCCTTTTTGCTGGGCCATTTGTTCGTCGAAAATATAACTTGATCTGGCGTCACGAACCATTGATCCACTTGAACTTTAAGTCTCGTGGCACTTCCTTTATTCCTTCAAAAGATATGATTTTACTCCACAAAATGTCATCACTCGGGGTCTTGGTTTACCTAAGGTCTGTAAAATACCAAAAATACCCACGTGAATCTGACACGACACTCCGGTTATTAACCCGGTACAAAATTTATAACTTTTATCATTTTTACTAGATTTTTATAGTATTTAGATTTATTCATAGCTATTAATATTTTATAAGATTATCTCGTTATAATTACTTATATTTTATATAAAAATAGTCGATAACGTATATAAAACATCGTAATTTTTATCATATAAATGTTACACATCAACTACTCCCCACTTAGCTCTTTGATCGTCCTCGAGCAAAATAAGCGGTAATATATAAAAATTACGATAAAAATAATATAAGTGGTAGATAAAATTTTAAATTAGTAAAATATCATTTCAATATTATAAACATATTAATTATATCTTTCTTAGAAATTAATAAGATAAAAAGTGTAGATAACTTTGATAAATTATTTATCAACTATTATTCAAATGAAATTTCACAAAATCTACTCAATAAATATAATTAAAATTCTAGAATTATTTTCCTATCTCAACTTATATGAAATATTTGGAATCAAAGACTAAGTCAAGTAATTGACAAGATGGCTAATACTTTTTAGGATAGGACATTGGTTAATCGAAAAGATAGAAAAAAAAAATCAAAAAGAGAAAGAAGCAAGTCGTACGTACTTACACCTTCATGTTTGATCAAAAACAGTTTCGATTAATAATATCTCCTTTTCCAACTATTTTTCAGATTTTTCTCTCTTTTTTTTCAATATTAAGAACTAAAAGCGTGAATGTGTGTAGAAAATCAAATTTACAAGCATTGCTTCATCAAGATTGATCGGAGTAATACTCTTTCGATCTAAAATTACGAGTCCGGTTTCCTTAAACTCGTAATCATTCTTGAGATCTTATGATTCGAATTTTTATCGGGAGCTTTATACCTCATAGTGATATAGGACGTTTTAGATAACACCCACTGCACTCAAATCATTGGAAGCTACTACCGATATCATCGATCAAAGATAAGGAAGATACAGTATTCGATTAATTCTCTGTAAATATGGTGCTTCGTTCTTATATATATTTTTTTTTTTTTTTTTTTTTTTTTTTTTCACCTCAAGATACACCATCCTTAGCTTCACGTGCTATCATCTCCTTTCATAAATACGCATACAAACTCGTAGGATTTTTAGGAAATGTAGACCAAAATAAGCCAAGGGTCGGTTATGATCAAAAAAATGGCTATATCGAGTGAGGTCTTGATCACTCTAATCAAGGTTGAGGTAATTTTTTATGGTGTCAAAAATCTCATCATTCCTAATCCGATTCCATATTCATATTTCGTTTTACAAAGAAAATTATTCTAAAAAAAATTCATTATAAATATAAGTATATTTGCTAAAATTTCATAAGAAACTTACTTGATAATATTTATGTATAGTTACATATACTTAAAATCTTATAAAGATCTAAAATTGACATATATAATATACTTATAATATATCTAATTTATTTTACTTAATTAAAATCTATTCTTACCAATTTATATTGTTTTTATTCATACTAATTATATACTATCTAATTATTTTGTTCCAAGAAAAATTAAACTAAGTATTGAGCAATGAAGTATAAATTTATATAAGAAAATTTTAATTTTTATTTACTAACTTACTTCCACTCCCCACTTACGAAATGACATCGTCCCGATGTTTAGTGAGTAAATAAAAAGTAGTTTGCAAATAAAATTAAAATTTTATATGATTTTGATTATTATTTATTATTTTTAGCAACCATATATTATTTTGATTAAAGAAAATGACATATATATTAAACACTATTACAAACTATAAATAAAAGTAACAAACAACAACAAACGATTAAACAACTAATTTAAACAACTATCAACTTAACAACATAACTTCTAACTGATTATCAAACCGTATTGCCGGATCGATCCGAGAAAGGGCCGGATCGATCCGGCCTCTGAACTAGTAATGCTGTCAGGTCGGTACTCTCAGGTCGGATCGATCCGGAACACTACTGTTCACGGACAGAGTTGATTTTGCTTGTAAAATGTCTAGATTTTTCTAGGGGACAAGTTTTCTTCCTATTTTTTTTTTTTTTTGTGTTATAACGATAAATTTTACTACACGATACGTAATACCAAAATATGTAACGAAAACATGAAGATCGTATTAAAAATAAAATCCAACCAAAATCAAAATAACCTAAAATTTTACTTAAAACGAAATTGTACGAAAAATAAAATGTTTCAATGTCAAAAATCATGGAATGTTTAAAAATCACTCCTCTTCATCACCACTCATTTCGACGTGGCTTGAACTTGGCATAGCTTGAGAGCGGGTCGATTCTTGGGATGGATCTTGAAAATAAGTTGACATCCGCACCGAACTATCTAGTCCCATCGAGCTCATCTCTCTCGTGATATCGAGGAAAAAGTGCTTTCCCATCTCGCCGTGGTATGGCCAAATGATCCAGATCCAGTCCATTTCGATGTCGCATTTGCCGTAGTACACGTCGAAAAATCTCCTACACCACTAGTTTGAAATCCAAAAGAATGTGGCATTTGTTGGAAGTCCGAGTGAGGTGGCATCGGTGGAATGAAATCGGGCAAGGTATAAGGCTGGGTTTGGCATTCATGGAATATCCATCTCGGCATAGGTAGGGTTTCTGGTATATTCATTTGATATAAACCTCGTATGCCTTGACGTAAATCTTGAGACCATAATTTATTCCTTTCCATAAAAACAGACCATATTGGCATTAGCACGATGAACATCATAGGCCATGGATTGAAACATGTCGTAAGTGATGGTATTCGGAAATTGAGTTTGAGTTTGATTTGGATGAAGGAGGGACAGAGTGGATGGAGTAGGCTGAGGTCGTTGACGGTTAGGGTCCAAAAAGTTTATTCTTCCTGCCGGCCTAAGTGGTAAACTAGGACCTATAAGTGTGTCATCCACCATCATCAAATTATCATTTGGGAGCTCAGGAACTCCTGTCGACGACACAAGGAAGAAATAAAACACGGAAAAGGCATGTGGATTGCTGGTCTAGCGATCGAGGCAAATTCTTGGCCCTTCTACACATTACTCTGCCTATATCCACAGGTACATCATTAACTATAGCCCAAGCAATACACAAATCCTCTTTACCAAAAGATGTAAAATGCCGAGTCGGGTAAAGAGTGTGGTGATAAAACGTTTAATGGCTTTCATATCCCGGATACATTTCCCATAGGAAAACTGTTTTCATGCCCACGGCGGTGGGATCTAACTCATTCAGGCTACCGCAACAATATGATCAAAGTCTGCTGGCTGCTCATCCAAATTCCAAAGCGTATAATAATCCTCATTCTCCGGTATATCAGAATACCATAAATAGCATTAATAATGTGAGGAGTAAACGGCACTATCCTAGTTCTCAAAGTTGTGAGGTTAACTCACCTTCATCCGTAGCATTATGAGTTGCTACAGAGAATAAAATTCGGCTACTAAGGTGGTGTTAATTTCTCCCGACCTTAAAGCGGCTAATTCCATCCAATGCCTCCTTTCAAAAATATCTTTTACCTCCCTTCCCAAATCTTTGAAGTCTAAGCCCCTCTCTATTGCAACTAAACTTTGTCCAAATTTATTTTTCAATGCTTTCTTCATTGCAGTGAGACGCAGTTCTTTCAAAACTAAGCGCCAATTCTTCTTCGTTAAAGGCCTAGTTTCTATAACTGGAATTTGGGTAGGGATATGCGTTTTTGCGTTTTTACTAGCTTTCGATGATTCGGCCATTCTACGATAATGACAAAATAACAAACAACACGAACAACAAAGCGACACAAAACAACAACAAAGATACAAATGTGAGTGACAAAACAGTTGAAAATAAAAATTGCATAAAAAAAAAAACGAAATTAAGAAAATAAGTGACTACAATGTTACCTTACAAAGCTTAAAAGGTTGAAATTTGGCGGAAAAGATGGAAATTTACTTGAATAAAAGTTGAAGCTTCTCTTGAAAAATTCTTCAATTTAGATGAAAATTTGAAGAGAGTAGAGGCAAATTAGAGAAGTTTAAGAGTTGGGGTAATTTAATGGTGATCTTTGTGTGATGATTTGAAGAAAAATATTCGAGTTGGGGAAGAGGGGAGGGTTTGTTGAGAAAAGAAAAGAAGAAGAAGAAGAAGAGACCCCGTCCCTTTTTAGGTTTTTTTGAGTTCGGATCGATCCGGGGTTAGGTCGGATCGATCCGACCATTTTTTTTTTTTTTTTTTTTTAAACTTAATAAGTCTTCTAAAAAAAAAAAAAAAACTTTTTATAAAAACTTTATAAAACTTTTAAGTAATTTCATAAAGATCCTATTTATAAAATTTTCAAAAGTTATATAAAAATTTTATAAATATTACAAAATTCACGAGGGTCCTAATTCCAATACTTCTAAATCTTCCAGAGTTCTGATGTAACGTTCTATCAACCTAACCTTAAGAAATGAGGCGTTCGAATTTTCCCTTTGATCTCCATCGGGATTTTCGGATAACCACCTAATCGTTCCCTTCTTAACAACATTCAAACACTCATCCTGGGATTTGGTTGTGCTTTCCCTACATTTCCCTTCATGCTCACTTTTTCCACAGCTTCTACACCTTCTTAAAAACTTTGCCCTTCTCTTTATCGAACTTCTCGATTTTCCATTACATTTTTCTTTCAGTCTGATCTCTCTCAACAATTGCTTGTTTTTCTCAAAAACTGAAGCTTCTATTTTAAACGCGACATCTTTATCCAAGCCTAATTTCAAAAGCAACATAAAAATTCCTATTCTATCTAGAAAAGACATCCAGTTCTTTTACGTCTATCCGGTAAAAGACGAAACTACTTTAAACATAAATAAAACACATAAAAGTAGAGTAAAGATAGATAGCACCTGGTATTCGGCTGAGTTTTAACTCCTCTGCTTTTCAGTTTCTTGATTTCTCTGCTTTTTCACTTTGTCGGAGGATCAGTTAGTAGCATTATTTCTTCTTTCAGTGCGGTTCCTTCTCCTTCCACAAATAACTTTACTCTATGGCCATTGGCTATAAAAGTTGTATTTCCATCGATTAGTTCAATGACTCCATTTGTAAACTCGTTACTTTAAATGGACCTGTCCATCTTGATTTAAGCTTTCCTGGAAATAACTTTAAACGTGAATTGTACAAGAGCACTCGATCACCTACATGGAACTCACGACTATAGATTCTCTTATCGTGAAAAGATTTCGTGCGTTCCTTGTAGATTCGAGCGTTTTCATAAGAATCGAGACGGAATTCTTCTAGTTCTGTCAATTGAAGCAATCTATGATCACCGACAGCCTTAGGATCGAAATTCAAAAATTTAATAGCCCAGAAGGCTCGGTGTTCTAACTCAACTGGGAGATGACAAGACTTACCAAAAACTAACTTATAGGGAGAACAACCAATTGGTGTTTTAAAAGCTGTTCTATATGCCCATAATGCATCGTCTAGTTTAACCGCCCGCTTTTTTCGATTTGAATCCACCTGTCTTTTCTACAATTCTTTTGATCTCTCTATTAGACACCTCTACCGACCCTTTGGTTTTTGCGGATGATAGGGCGTGCCCTAACTTATGCGTTACACCATATTTTTCAATTATCTTGGTAAATGGTCTATTACAAAAGTGTGAACCTCTATCACTAATGATAGCCCTCGGAATGCCATAACGTGTAAATATATTCTTTTAAGGAATCGTATGACAACTTTGGTATCATTAGTGGGAAGAGCTTCAGCTTCTACCCATTTCGAAACATAATCTACCATTACTAGAATAAATCTTTTTCCAAAAGATATAGGAAATGGTCCCATGAAATCTATACCCCAAACATCAAATAACTCACATTCTAAAATAGGTTGCATAGGCATTTCATGTTTTTTAGATACATTTCCCCATTTTTGACAAGATTCACAGGATTTGACATACTTATAAGCATCTCTATATAGCGTAGGCCAATAAAAACCACATTGTAAAACTTTAAAAGCGCTTTTCCAACCTCCATGATGACCTCCCGCCTCACGATCATGACAAAATGATAAAATACTTAAAATTTCATTATCAGCACACACTTTCGATTATCCCATCCGAACATTTACGGAAAAGGTCCGGTTCCTCCCAAGTAATAAAATTTTAAGTCATAAAAGAATTTCTTCTTCTGCTGCCAAGTCCAATGAGACGGAATATAATCACAGGTTAAGTAATTAATGATATCTCCAAACCAGGGTGACATTTCCTTAGAAGGAATTCTATTCTTTAATAACTGCATGGTTGAAGGAGTATCTATTTTAAAAAGTTGTTCATCAGGAAATGAATCTTTAATTTCTATTCCCTTTTCTCCATCATTTTCCATTCTACTTAGATGATCTCGCTACTACATTCTCACTTCCCTTTTTATCTTTAATTTCAATATCAAACTCACAAGTAAGAGAATCCATCTAAGAAGGCGTGGTTTTAGCATCTTTCTTACTCAGTAAATACTTCAAAGCTGAATGGTCTGTATAAATTATTACCTTAGAACCAACAATATACGATCTAAACTTATCTAAGGCAAAAATTACAGCCAACAGTTCTTTTTCTGTAGTTGTATAGTTCAGTTGAGCTGCATTTAACGTATGAGATGCATAGTAAATAGCTTTGAGAATTTTGTTATATCTTTGTCCTAAAACTGCTCCTACAGCTAAATCACTGGCATCACACATAATCTCAAACGGTAAATTCCAATCTGGTGCTATTAGCACTGGTGCAGTAGTTAATCTCGCTTTTAAGGTCTGAAAAGCTTCCTTACATTTACTATCGAAGTTAAAAGGTACTTCCTTTTCAAGCAAATGACTTAGAGGTTTCGCTATCTTTGAAAAATCTGCAATAAATCTCCTATAAAATCCTGCATGTCCAAGAAATCCTCTTAGAGTCCTTAGATTAAGCTGGTGGTGGTAATTTTTCAATTACTTCAACCTTAGCTTTATCAACTTCAATTCCTATTTCAGAGATTCGATGGCCTAGAACAATTCCTTCTGATACCATTAAATGACATTTTTCCCAGTTTAAAATTAAATTGGTATCCTCGCAGCGTTGCAACACTCTTTCTAAGTGCGATAAACATTTACCAAAAGAATCTCCGTAAACACTAAAGTCGTCCATAAAAATTTCCAAGAATTTCTCAACCATATCGGAAAATATAGCCATCATGCATCTTTGAAACGTAGTTGGAGCATTACATAAACCAAACGGCATTCTTTTATACGAAAAAGTTCCATAAGGACAAGTGAAAGTAGTCTTCTCCCTATCTCCTGCTGCAATGAAAATCTGTAAATAACCTGAATAACCATCTAAGAAGCAGTAATATTTATGACCACTTAACCGTTCCAACATTTGAACTTTGAATGGAAGTGGATGATGATCTTTCTTAGTATGATCATTTAGTTTCCTAAAATCAATGCACATTCGATAAACTGTAATTTCTCTTGTTGGAATCCATTCATTTCTATCATTTTCTTTCTTTGTGAAACTTCCTTTCTTTGGTACCACTTGAGTTGGACTTACCCATTCACTATCTCGATATGGGAAAAATTATTCCCATCTCTAATAGCTTAATGACCTCTTTCTTAACAATTAACTGCAAATTTGGGTTGAGGCGGCGTTGTGGTTGAATACAAGGCTTAGCAACTTCCTTCGAATTATCTTATGAAGCATAAATCTCGGGGCTAATACCTCGAATATCAAGAATCGTCCATCCAAAAGCTTTCTTATGCTTTTTCAACATTCTAAGTAATTGATCTTCTTGTTGCTCGATTAAAGTTGATGAAATAATAATCGGTAATAGATTATCGTTTCAAGAAAAGCATATTTGATTTAAAGGTAACGGTTTCAAGTCCAGGTTCTTTGGCGGATCTTCTATTGACGATTTAAGAACCGGTCCTTCTAGTTCTAATTCCAAGTACTTATGCCATGGTGGTTTAAAGGTAAAACTTTTCGTATCTAAAGAAAGAATTATCTCTTTCATTTCAATGTCTTCCTCATCTTCTTTATAGATAGACAGAGTTAAGCATTCTCTAATCTGTCTTCAAAAAGTTGGTAACTGATTATCATAGACAGAATGAATATCTTCTATAAAAGAACATGATTCTGATGATGCATGATTCATAGCTTTGAAAATATTGAAAGTAACTTCGTCTTCATTGACTCTTAAGATTAATTCTCCTTTCTGAACATCGATTAAAGTTCTTCCTGTAGCTAGAAATGGACGACCTAGAATAAGAGGCGCTGAATAACCGTCTTCCATTTCCATAACTACAAAGTCTACTGGAAAATAGAATTTGTCTATTTTAACCAATATGTCCTTTATAATTCCTTTAGGGTACTTAATCGACCTATCTGCCATTTGCAGAGTCATTTCAATCTTAGTAAGCTTTCCTATGCTTAACTTTCTATAATCCTCATAAGACATGAGATTTATACTCAGCTCCTAGATCACATAAGACCTTCTTAAGCAGTAAATCCTCCAATTTCACACGGAATGGTAAAACTACCAGATCTTTCAGTTTAGGTGGTAACTTATCTCGCAGAAGTGCGGAACCTTCTTCATTTAGGCATATGTTCTCATATTCCTCTAATTTTTCTTGTTTGTGTAATTTCTTCAGAAATTTTCCATAGGCAGTATATTAATCAAAGCTTCGATAATGAGGATATTAACTTGAATATGACGAAAAGTGTCCAGAAACGAGCATACTTCTTATCGCTTTTTGCCTTTTTGATTTGATCTTTAGGAGGTAAGGTAAAGATTCTAGATCTATGACCCTTGGCTCCTTTGTCGATTTCTCTTTTCCTTTTCCTTAAACCTTTGAGTATTACTCGGTCGCCATGTTTTGAGTTCTTGAATTCTTTCTTTTAAATTGTTCCCTGAATCAATCTCTACTTCAGATCCCCTCATTTCTTCCTGTTTTTCATCCTTGTTTTCATTATTTTCCATTCTAACATGTTCCTTAAATAAAGTCCTTAAATCTTTATCCATGGGATCTTTCAGAATCTTAGGGATTTTTACCCAATTTTCCCTTTCACTTTCAGGTTCCGAACTTTTATTTCTTTTCAAGAAGTTGTCTATAATTTCTTCTTCCTCATCTGTAAATTCAAGTTCATCTTTAGTTCTATCATTCTTACCATCTAAGTCATCTTCTACTTCATTATCCCCAAAGTTTTCAACTCCATTACTTCCATGAGCTTCCTACTTCTCGTGAACTACAACATTTACCTCTCTTGGGTTCCTTTCGGTGTTACTTGGTAATCCTCTCCGGGAGTCTGCTTGTTATTACGCGTTCACCCCCCTACTCAAATGATCTTCCATATTCCTTAATGAGGCTTCTATCGTTCTCATCCTGGTATCATGTCCACTCATAGATGTTTTCATTGAACTCATGTCCTTAGTGATTTGTACCAATAGAAGTCACCATCGTTTCTATATTTTTAGCTTGAGTAGATACTACACCCATCATATTTTCCATTAGTTTTTCCCATTTTTCAACTCCTTCTGCAGTTGAGTAGAACTTTGAGTTCTTGGTATACTTTGAGTGGTATGTTGAGGATAGGATCTAGGTAATGATTGTAAATTTCGATTAGATGTGTTTTCTTGATAAACTTGATTATTATTCAAGTTCCTATATGGAGCTGGATACGGCGGTTGTCCTTGCTTGCTAGGGTTTTGGACCATCGATAAGTAGGGTGATCTCTTTAATAGCATTGAACGAGTTTGAGTAAGCATTGTTTAAATTTCTATGTCTTGAAGAAAACTCACCTCCTCTCTTGAGCATCCTGTCGGTTCTTCAATCCCTAGTGGTATTTTATCCTGATTTGAGTATTCAGGTTGGTGCACTATTTTCGAACTTTGGTTCTTATTACATTGTAATCCATCAAATTTCCTACTCAAATTTTCTAAATGTGCTAGAACTTCCGTATTAGACGTACATTCTCTCTGCAAAGCTACTTTTCTCGGTGCTAGAACCGGTTTCCCATATTACGTTATTTTTGGAAATCTTTTTCGATGGCATCGTAAACTAATTGAGCCTCACTCATCATTAAAGAACCACCACATGCATGGTCTACATCAGCACGTGAATCTTTTCTTAATTTACGACAGAAAAGTTGAATTTGCATGTCTAAGGAATAACCATGGTCGGGACACGCTCTTAACAATTTTTAAATCTTTCCCACGCATTCCCAAGCGTTTCTTCAGATCCTTGTCTAAAATTAGCAACCTCGACTTTTAATTCCAAATTCCGTCAGAGTGAAGTATTGTTTCTGAAATTCAGTTTGAATCTCCTCCCAACTTGTAAGTGAATGATGCGGAAGAGACATAAACCAATCTCGGGCTCGTCCTTTTAGAGAAAAAGGAAACATAGTCATCCTTGTTAATTCCTTGTGAGCACCTTGACTTTTGGCTGTATTGCACAGTTCTTCAAAAAGATAGAGATGATGATGCGGATCTTCATCATCTTCTCCTAGGAATTGGGCTCTTGCGTCAATTAAACCAAAAGATGAGATTTAATCTCAAATTATTCGCTCCTTCATTAGGTAAAAGTATGGGATTATTAGTCCGATTTCTTCTTATGGTTTGGTCACAAGATAGCCTTGGGTTTACTGGGTTGTTACGATTATTCTGGTTCCGATTCTGATTATTTCTATTATTATTATTATTTTGATTATTAAGGTTAACAGGGTTTTGTCCATGCCCTAGAGCATGTTCCAGCCCTTGTTCAGGTGTTTCATCACTGATTTCAGCCATTCTCGTATTTCTGTTTGAAGATGATTCGTCAGGATTTCCCTGACTAGTATGACCACGTTTTCTCTCTACTCTTAACTGCCTTTCGTAAGTGTTTATGTCAGGCTTATAAGGAGTGAGTGGGGCCTTACCACTTCTGGTCATCAACTAACGAAAATAGAAAATAACACTAAATTGATAGTAGTAAAAAAAATTTGGTAACTTACCTTTAAGGTAAGTACCAACGAAAATAAAATTAGAAGTGAGATAAGAAAAGTGTTGACTTATTCTCGAGAATTTTGAGCTAATATAAGTAGTAACCATAGACAAAAAAAAGAAATTAGCGTCGTTCCCCGGCAACGGCGCCAGAAAGCTGACGTGGCCTTTTCTAGTGCTAAAACCAGTCCTTAACCGACAGTGTATCGGGTCAAACTGTAGTGCTAGTATGGTGAGTCAGAGTATCGTATCCTCAGGGAACTTTGTAATTCTTCTAAGTGTGGTTAAACACCAAAGAGCTGTTATTAACTCAATCTAAATCTCAGTTTTATAGCACAGATAACTACTATTTTACTTAACATAAAATAAATGCGTAAATTAAAATTTATTCTAATATAATATATATAGATATATAAATATATATAGATGTGCATAAGTTGCAAAGTATATATATAGATATAAATATATAGATGCCAAATATATTATTAGAGAACTAGCCAAAGTTTATATAATTGATTTATACGATCTTTTCATTGAATGGAATGTGCTCGATCTTTAGGTTCAATTGAGTAAATGAAACGGTGCACTCTAAGGTTAACAATTCGTCCTCACATAGTGTGTGAAATTGTCATATGCCCATTGTCATCGGTCCAAAGTCCACAATCATTACGGTTTTTACGAACAGGTCCGAGTGCGATTCTACCTTTGAATAAAAGGAGTCATTCCGTTCGTCAAGCGGTCAATTTTATTTAAAGGCTCCGGTTGTCAAGGCCGGGCGATTCAACTTTCGGTTTAAGTTTCAATTAAAGCGATGAATTTAACATTATTACGATCTTGAGTACAAATTTTAATAAGATTCATCTTTTTAGGACAAATCTGCCCCCGGGTAGGAAACTGGGTTCCGTTGTCACGTTTTCACTCGGCCAATTTTACCCTCCGGTTTTTCTATTAACGAGTTCATAACTTAATTACGAGGTGTCAATTCATAATTAGATTATGAATTCTTTCAAGTCAAACTTTATCAATAGGAAAAGATTCAATTAACTCAATTTTATTCAATTTTACTTAGACAACATTCCTTTACCGAAAATATCGAAATAAAACGATTACATAACTTTGGCTAGTTATTAGATTTAGCCTACTAACATTATACTGAAAAGATATAAAAGACAAAACAAACATAAATACTTTAGGAATTTTACCCGATTACAACGATTGAATCGGAAAGTTTGTATTCTTCCGGATGCTACAACAACTTCAACAACATTGATCTTCTGATAATTTCTCGAGCATTATAACGATACTACTTTATTTATGGCATAAGGCCTATATATATACATACTACTACTACTAAAAAGAGGTGAAGAAAATATATTTGGTACCCCCTTTATGTGCCTGCAAGCTGCTCTATTTATAGGCATATTTTCCCAAGCCGGATCGATCCGAGAAAGGGCCGGATCGATCCGGGAATAAAAAATCTTATCCCAGGATTATTCTCTGCGGGGCCACATCTTTGGGTAATCATGATGTTTCCTCGGATCGATCCGAAGTAAATCCGGATCGATCCGGATAGATTTTTTCCAATCTTAATCCGAAACTTGATAAAATCATAACTTGAGCTCTGGATCTCCAAATGACATAATTCAAGATGCGTTGGAAAGCCCTTGAGGAGATCTATAACTTCCATGAAGACTTCTTTTTCAGAAAATGCCTTTTGCTGGGCCATTTGTTCGTCGAAAATATAACTTGATACTGGCGTCACGAACCATTGATCCACTTGAACTTTAAGTCTCGTGGCACTTCCTTTATTCCTTCAAAAGATATGATTTTACTCCACAAAATGTCATCACTCGGGGTCTTGGTTTACCTAAGGTCTGTAAAATACCAAAAATACCCACGTGAATCTGACACGACACTCCGGTTATTAACCCGGTACAAAATTTATAACTTTTTATCATTTTTACTAGATTTTTATAGTATTTAGATTTATTCATAGCTATTAATATTTTATAAGATTATCTGTTATAATTACTTATATTTTATATAAAAATAGTCGATAACGTATATAAAACATCGTAATTTTTATCATATAAATGTTACACATCATATACCATCACACTACAAACAAAAATTAGTTAAACACTTAGCTATTCTATATATTTTTTTTCAAACTTAGACATGCTGTGACCGTTTCCATTCCTGTGCTAACTTATGAAAAGTTGCAGGAAAGAATTATTGATACTGCTATTGCTATCATTATTATTATATATATATATATATATATATTTTTTATATTATTAGTTTTCCTCCCAGCATCTTGCGTACTTCATCTGCACTCTTTCTTTCTTTTTTTTTCTCCAGGGCACGAACTCAACATCATTCACAGCCAAACCCATCTTTTTTTTTAACAGCAAGTTAACACCAGAAAATCTCAAACATCACCGGGCATACTTTAAAACCAACAAAAAACCCATAAACTTCAATCTACAAAACAGAACACACAATCCAAACATTATAAAACATTCATCCATTCAATATGAAAACCCCGTTACCTTATAAAAGCGAGCAACACAACGATCCAACCTCGATCAAGACCTAGCTCTCTATTCCACCTACACAAACATGATTCATCTATCGATTAAAATCTACCAAGCATTCTAAACGTTAGAAACTACGGAAAGGTGGATTTAGAACCCAAAAGCTTGCTCGAAACACGTAATCCATAACTTGATAAAAACTAACCTTCTCCCAAAGAAAATTGTATCCACACGATCCTTGCGTCACGTAGAATCTTTTCTCTTTGAGACGTCTCGCACAACCGAGTGACGGATTAGCCCGATAATCGAAAGAACCTTTCTTCTTCTTTATCACAAAACCAGCGCCTCACTCTCTGATGGAAACCGTTCCCTTTTTTTTTCTTTTGAACTGATTTGTTGAGAATAATGGGAATTAACTACCATTAATCCCTAATTAACAAAATCAATTATTTCCCTTAAAATCCCCCTCCTTTTATTCCAAAAAAAAAAATAATATTCCGACTTTTCGTTAAAAGACGGTAATGCCCTTTTTCGAGAATCGGGATATTACATGCCTTCACTCTGTCAAAAAGCTTTCTAAACAATTAGATCTTGAAAGAAAATCCAGAAACCAAAGTTCAGAACATTCCAGGGCTTCAAAGACACATCAAGTCTGAACTTGGTCAAGTTGTGAATTCTTCAATTCACATTATTCGTCTCATCTAGAGATCATCAAACCAGTGAAGATACGTCTGTTGTCTTTAAGGACTGAAGCAACTGAATCAAAGCCTTCTGAGAAGGAGTTGCAGATTGTGATAGCCGTTGAAGGATAAATCTCAAGGAAAAGTGGGAGAGTTGGGTCACTGAAGCAATTTAGAATTGCCAGGGAGTGACAACTCTAGATTGTCAAGCATTTGTTGCCAAGGATAATCACATCTATTGTAACGGTGTACCACAATAGTGAATTCCTCCGATCATCACATGAGAAGAGAGGATTAGGGGATTACACCACCCCGAACCTCTATACATTTTGTGTTCTTTCATTTATGCTTTTACTTAAGCATTTACTATCTGTCTATTCATTTACTTGTGCGTGATTTTTCCTTACTTTGAAAACTTACAAATAGAAGGGTTTTCCGTTGCATAAATCTTTTCAAGAAGACAAGTTTTAAACTCCTGTCAAAGGTCATTCAACCCCCATCCCTTCTGACCTTTGATCTACCCTTCTCTGGACCAACAATTGGTATCGGAGCAGAGTTCTTTGTATCCAAACTTGTTCTAATATGATTTCTGGTAACAATGAGTTCGGTATATTCTTAAATATTTTCAAAGTTTTTAATACATTTGTGAAAATGGAGTCTCAAGTGTTTATATCAAAAATTACCATCTTCGCCGTTAACAATTTTGAAGAATATAAAATTTGAATGTTGTCTCATCTTGCAGCAACACATGAGGAGATACTAGATGTTATCAATGATGGCCAAATAAAGATCATGACTCAAGTGAATGTTGGTGTAGCTCAAGGATGATGGGTGGATAAACCCAAAACAGAGTGGACCAAAGATGATATAAAAAGAGTCAATCTTGACGGCCAAAGAAATGATAATAAAGACTCTGAACAACAACATGTTCATAAGGGTAAATGAATGAAAGACAATAAAAGAAATGTGGGACAAGCTTGCCTTGATAAACAAAGGATCTAAAGCTATTAAGGAGAAAAAACTGTCTGTTGCTAAACAGAAGTTTGAAAACTTCAAGATAAAGAATGGAGAATCAATTGAGTAGATGGAAATCAGATTCTCTTCTATACTTGTTCGGAGGATTTTGCATCACTAAACAAAAAGAAAATTTATAAACCCTAACCTATATTCAAAACTAACTCCTAACCGGCCGAATACCGGGTTGTTGATAGTAGAAGCGAGATAAGTAAGGGTCGATCCATGAGGAATTGGGATGTTGAATCTAATCTTATTAATTCCTTCATTTGCTACTCATGAAAACAAATAAACGAAAGAACAAACATAAAAACACATAGAAAAATAAACCTAAGCTAAGAATAATAAAAACGACCTAAACTAAAGATACATGGGATTAAACATAATATAAACCAAGTGATTTCAATCCTAGTTCATCTCATGATTTTAATTCAAATTGTGGTTTCACCTTTACACGAGATACAAACTCCTAATCTCTTAGTGAATCTATTTCTCAAGCTATGAATTCCTAATCCCTTAGTGAATTCAATTATCGATCTCTCCTCTCCCGAATGTTGAGACCAATTTCCATACAAAACGAAGGTGTAGACTCAGGTTAACTCTCGTATTTTAGAATCTAACAACCTAGATAATTAACCAATTAATTTGTCACTAATTAACGATTAAAGATCCTATCTTCCTATGGTGATCTAGCGTTTACGCAACTCTCGTATTGTAAAACATCAATAGCAAACTGATCGCTCGATCTAATTCACATGGCATCTTAAATTGCATAGAAAAATACAAAACGAATTAAAGCTCATGAAAATAAAACAAGGATTGAATAAATTAAAAAGGATTAAACTCACATAGTTTGGTACAATGGATGATCTCCATGAATCAACTGTTAGTAATATCACCCGCAACGGAAGCGATTTAAGGATCTAGATCTATAAAATACACGTAATAAAATAACTAGATCTATATCTACAAGGGGGTTGTAGAACATACCTCTTGGATCTCAAAATCCAAGTTGAAGAACCGCAATAGGATGAACGAAGGAAAGCGTGAAGAGCACCACGATCTTCCGTACGTGTGATCCAAGCAACTCCCGGTGGAAGGAAATTCTCGTCTCGAATCCTCCCGATATGCTACCCGGAAAAACCTCCAAGATTTTCCCTTAGTCTCCCCTTGGCCGAAATTATCACTTCTTCTCTCTAAGAGGAGAAGTCGAAATTAATGTGTGTTGTAAGGCTTGGGAGAACTCTCTTTATATAGGAGAGTAAAACTTAGCCTCCAAGGATTTTATTTTGCAAATAAATAAATCCAATAAATAAAAGATAATTCCATAATATTCTAGAACAAATCTAGAATAATATTTATCTTTATTTCTTACCATAAATATTTATCCAATAAATATTTTGTGCACATGTCTTAAAACAATTTCTTGTTTCCTAAAACACATGCTAAGGCCTAAAATTCACCCTTATGACCTAGTCACAAAATTTCGGCCAACACACTAATTTTGGGCCAAGATTATGAAAAATGTCTTTTTCACATATTTAATTATTTAGCCCAACTAATTTAATAGTCCACTAAACAATTAATTCGCATATCGTTTTAATAAAGTCCAATTAGAACTAAATTAATATTATTAGGATTCGACGTCCGAGAATAGCTATGCTATATTAGAGGCACGTCGGGGACCATGGACTAATAATCGTGGCTCCGATAAATCAAATAAATAATTATCTTACGAGCGTAATAATTATATTCGATAAATCAATCACAGAATATGCCACCATAATCCCGTGATCGCACTCCTCCGATTATGAGATTATATTTATCTCCTCACGAGAATAATAATAAGCGTCCATTGATATAATCATTACATATGGATTAATCCTCCATAGACTTATTCATTCTAAATCGGAAGTTACCGTTAACCCTTTTTAGAACCTCTTATCCTTATTTACCGTTAACCCCCTAGTGATCAATTAATTCATACAACTCACTGGTAGCTAATCAGTGTAATATGAACTCGCGATCGATCGTTTCTAGGATTGACAAATAAGGGGCTGTCTATCTACTTTCATAAATGGAAGGAATGGATTCTTATACGTGATAACACGGACTACTCACTCAATCCAATTACAATGCCAAGATGGGGTAATTCGGACCACAGACTCGGTGTAATCCTTAACCGTCAAGTCAAACCTCATACCGATTCAAGCGGTTGATCGTGATCACCTCGGGATTAAGATATATCCATAAATATGATCATCCATTGATTCGATAAGACTTCTCGACACGAAATTATATCGTGAACTCTAATCAAATCGGTCCAAATACTATATGATATATCTATCATATATAAATGCCCCACTAGGTTCTCTTAACCGAAAGTCCGGATAGGACTATCACACCTATTGTGTTCTGGGCGCATTAATAGCACGTTAAAGGAGAGACCCGATACTCTCGATTAACTTCACTACGGGCTAATTGTATTTTAAGTACATCTTCACTAACTCAATCCTCCCGTGTATATCCCATACACTGAGTTAAGTGATTACATAAACGATATACTTAGGGTTTTCTGTAGTGTAAATACTATTGTCACATCGGTGAATATGAGAATAATAAATATGAATAATAATATCATTTCATTTATTAAATAAAACAATTACAAAAATTGTCTTTCGGGCATCACACCTAACAATCTCCCACTTGCACGAAAGCATGTGATTAATTTGTTTTAGAGCACACCCTATTATTTAAAATACAACAAACTACATCTCCCACTTGCTCTAAAGCAATGGAGACTCATCCCGTATTCTAGTACCCACTAAGCATATCATAACCATTTTAGATTCCAAAGTACACTCCGAGTATGCCGTCGTAGGATAGGTCAGTGACTCGGGGAGCACCTACATCTAAATGTCATGGGTCTTAATGATTAGTCAGGTTGTCGGCTCGAGACGATCCGTAGAATCAAAACGCTACCGGTCCATCTAATCATGTGGTACTTTCCCAATATGCTTTTGACCTCTAGTGATTTCGAAAATCCTTATAAGCTACCCCTTCATCGTTTGCACAATGATGTGGTATCGGCTTCCAAATCTAGAATCACTCCCAGATATGAAAAGGAAATCCTTAAGCTATATCGCCTCTCTAGCTACTACAAAAGCCGCTAATCACCCAACTAGTTAAAGTCGAGTTGGCGTTGCTGGATTCCTCCAGGCAATAGCTTCAACACAAGAGTAAACACTGAGACCGATATCGACTTAACGATCATCCTCAATCTGACTTAAAGTCAAAATCAGTGTATCACGCATATTATTCCTCGTTCTCTCAAGATACTAAAGGACATACTAAACTTGCTTTGTTAACCGCCGAATCTATGATTCGATCAAAGTTGACGTTCAATAACCTGACCATCTCTTACTAGAAAGAGAATCTATCCCATTTCTCTTGATCCGAAGATTTAGAGAGTCATTCCGAGGCATAGGTAGAACTTCCTCGTTGAATGTTGCATACACGGATGCATCATCTTAACCAATAAGATGGATGGGAAACCGGTGGATCGATTCTAATGAATTCGACCGAGTCAAACTCTTAAGAATGTTGTCCAAATCTCTATTGCAGAGAATTGTGGTATTGTCAGATTGCGACTTCAGATAACACACCCATGTTGATTCCAACTGGTGCAGTGTTATCCTTCACAAACACTAATATATATGTATATATTCACTACTGTACTAAAGTTGATATCCAGTCTATAAAAGACTTATCAATATTCTGGTCAAATCCACATATTGTAGAAATATATGACTTCCAATGACCTAGAGGTTTGCTTTTTATCCACAAAGGACATAAGCCTTGACAGTCATCCTGTCATGAGTTCATAAGTCAATACCCTTCTGTTTCGAATGAATCCAGACTCCGTTTGTTTGGCAAGAAAAGTCTCAGGGAATCACCCCTATCTTCTGCTTTTGAACGAAATCATGCAATACCGAACTCATTCTACTCTTTTCCGTGTAGATCCAATTACTCCCACTGGGCCTGAGACGTTCAAGTGGTTTCACAAGAGTATGAACAACTCTGGAGTACCGAACTCCATTCACAGGGTTATGCCTTGTAAACCAACCTCTATTATCAGAATCCTATACATCGCACAAAAGAGCCATAGGTCATCAATCGATCTGTAGACCATTAAGTCCTCGAGAACCGCAATGGGTAATGAATAAACCATACTCCCACTACATTCGGGTGGATCAAATTCTGATCTAGTTTAGTAGTATTTAGTGTTATCACCAACAACCGATGTTGGATGTGGTGCGATTTTAATCGCTTAGTAACTACCTTGAGTAAACGCGTCTTCAAGGTTTAAGGTTTTCTGTTCATAGACTCTATCGTAGAAAGGACGCGCCTTAGCAAAGATAAGCTGTCCCTTCCCGATTTCAAGAATCTTATAACAAACCTTTTTCTCAATGCTACAAGATATATAACGATTGGTCACTGACCGAACGTGTTCGCGAAATTCCCAGACCTACCTTCAAGCACCGTGTGCTAAATGCTTATATTTATGGAAGTGGGGTGAACCAAATCCACACCTTATCTGTAAATTCCAAAGCATATTCTAGGTAGACTTCTCGGTCTTACATTTCAACGTAAACCATTATTTCGCTTCCAATATCTTTATTGAGTTAAGAAGTGTATTGTAGCACATCCAAAACTATGTAAGGCAATTTAACGGTTTCTCACATAGTGAGAACATGTCACAATGAGGCAGGCTGAGCATCAGTCTCGAGGACTATGAATGGCCTATTCCGAGTATAGAATACTCTATCTCTGTTGAAAAACAGAGAAACCTCAAAATATTTTGGATAAACTTACCGGAGTGTTTGAATAGTTATCAGACAAGAAGTCACTACTCGGAAGCTCCTACTAGCTTGTATCTTTCATCAGAACCCGAAGGTCGTCATGAACAAGCTATGTTACTTCTTTATAACCATTATCCTTTCCCGATTGAAAAGAAACTTAGTCATTGAACCTTTGAGACAATATAACCAGACTGGGAGAAAGGAATCACCCCTGAGCCAGTCTTGTGTCTTGTCTTTTAGGGACTATGCACTAACTATGGAATATGAAGAAGCGTTTATCTAAATATAGAAACCAATTGCTTTTAATAGTTCTTAAGATGTGTTTTATATACATATTTCAAATGATTCTAAGTGGTTTTGACTCTATCAAACAAAAGTCCGAGTCTTGGATTCGTACTACAAATGGTATGTTCACTTTCTATACGACAAACAAATTATCGAATAGAAGGTAAATCCAGTTGTTCCAACGAATCTTAAAACGGAAAATAAACTTTCCGTGATATCCAAGGATTGAATCCGAGATTCATTTCCTTATATCATCAACAACTAAAAGAAAAGCATCCTAATATAACCCGGATCACCCGAGCACAAGGCTCGGGTGACCGGCCTTGAGACTCCCAAAGTGCGGCTGCTCCTCTAGGTTTTAGTGTATGAGAAATTATGTGTGTAAAGGTATGATTTAGGGTTGGGCGCAGCTGCTTTATATAGATTTTTAGGTCGGCCAGGCTAAGTCGGCGGTGGACGCCCGTCCGTTTTGGGTGGACGCCCGTCCAACTGCTTTGGACGCTAGGTCAAACGCTCATCCATCCAACGCCCAAACTCTCTGTTCAACTTTTATCTTGACACTCGCCCGAACCTCAAACGCTTCGTCACACTTTGGACGCTAGTTCAACTCCTGGACGCTTGATCCGCTGGATCAATCAACTTGATTTCTTTCCTTAAATCATTTATTCTTCCATAAATCCTTTTGATTCTTTATCCACTCGAATTTCTCTCTTTAAGATCATCTTTTCCATAACCAATGTGTATCTGCAAATTAGGAAAACATACCAAAGCGTAACATAATTCCAAAATAATATAAAATCGCAATTTAAGCACCTAATTCGTTACGTTTCGCAATTTAACTATTGAACACATCATTTACTCAATATTTCAATATAAAGCTGGATTTCTATGAAAAACATCCAAATACGGGGGAAATTGATATAAAATATATCCTTATAAAACGTATAAAATCACCCTTAACAATACTCAGCGAACTGCAACTGCTAGGTCAAGTTTATCCACAAAAAGAAGTGTGCTTGAAAATTCTGAGGGGTCTACCAGAAAGATGGAAGATCACCACTTCTTTTCTGAAAGGAACTCTTGACCTAAGCAAGACGAGTACTTTGACTCTGATGTCAGAACTAAAAGCTCATGAATTTGAGCTATATAATGAAGATGGCAGACCAACTGAGGCACCCAAGACCACCACACTGGTGGCACCCCAGCGAAGTAAATCAGTTGGGTGTGTTAGCAAAGAAACACAAGAGCTAAGAGAGCAAGTTGCATTGATGATCAGAAGATTTGACAAATTTGCAAAGAAGCAGTACAAAGGTAGCTCATCATTCAAACACATGACTTCTTCCAGCAAAGACATCAAGAAAAGAGATGAGGAAGTACCCTGATTCAACTGCAAGCGAAAGAGGCATTATAAAGCTGATTGCTGATCACATCATATTTAGTACCATAATATACACTATTATTTACCCCGGATTATTCTCAATTGATAAGTGACAGTTCGGTTATTGTATGAAATACGTATCGATTTCTTAGTGCTTGTTCTTTGGTTATTAATTCTGCATCTATACATTTATCCCGTGATTATGGTACTGTTCTGTCTCATTTTCCATGCTTTTCAAGTATACCGTATTCAGGAGCATTAAAGATGGATCCGAGTTATTACAAGTCATTGGGCCAAGATGCTGAAGTCCATGGGAGAGTCTGTTGGGCCAGAAGAGACGGTAATTAAGCCCGTAATTGTGGAAACACTAGCCACAACTGTGGAACTTGGGAAATACAAAATCAAAGACTGATGTGATTTGTATTAAGTCAGTTAGGGTTAGATTATTAGGTCAGTTTACAAGATCTATAAATAGCTTGTACCAGTTTCATTATGTATGCATTATACAATGCCCCAACTGTTATTTATTTTATGAAATAAAAGAGTTACATGGTTTTTGGTTTGCTTTTCCTTTAGTTTTATTCTCCAAGACATCATCTAGCATGAGTTGATCAAGCTATATCCACCACTGATAAATGTATGAAGCTTTGAACGTTCCTTTATGTTTTTGATCATGGTATATTAGCATAGATTTACACAATGTATTTAATCTGCCTGTCTAAACAAACCGTAATTAACCAGAATTAATCAGAACCGCTGCCCCATAGTTGCAATGGTCTTTATTGCAATTGCGAGGCATCCTAGGTAACCATAAATCTAGAGATTCAGCTTCAGCTACGTTGATCGACATGTTTAATCCATGTTTATTTAGATCTGGCAAATTTGCTATGCGTATTCGTAAATTAACATGAAGGACTTACAAGGTGAAATGTTAGTAAAGACATAGTCTAGATCAATCCCTTAGAACATTCTAGATAATCCACGATAGCTGCTTAGGGAGATTCTCGGTCTTTAGCCGGAAATTTCTAGTACATATTGTGTGTGGGTTAATACAACCAATGAATGAGGTTAGCTGCACATAGACACCTACTGTCTGTCCCATGGAAGTAGCATAATATTAGTAGATTACTCACGTAGCTAAAACTGAATTAAAACACGTGTTCTGGTTGAATAGGGGAATTACAGGGAAAAGTAGACATAATGATCAATTACACAAAGTTAGGAGATCGGTAATGAGGGAGAAACCAATTAATTTTCTGTCTTATGTTGGTCCAGGGACTGTTATTTGTGTTCTTAATTAGATTAGTGAGACTATTATCTGTGTTGTATCATCTCTGTGGGATCGACCTCGACTCTCCCTTACTATACTACGATTGACCTAGTACTCTTGCTAGTATTTCATGAATAGAGTGACTTACAAGCGTATAAAGTTTTTGGCAATGTTTCCGGGGACAATGGCCAATGTTGATAATAAATTCATAAAATTTAATTAAGAACTGTTCGTTTTCTGTTTGTTTTTTCAATTTTTGAGTCAAGGTCTTTTCTGCATGCTTCTTGTATTGTTTTACGATCAAAAGGGAGGAAATCAACTTTGAAATTGCGACACTCCTGCCGCAATTGCGAGAGTCTGAACAATTTGATTCTGATTATTTCTCTGTGTTTCTGCATTTTTCCAAGTATGTTTTTAGTTAGTAGGTCCATAGCAGTTGGGTCTGAACCTAACTGAAGCGGAAGTTTGCAAACCGTGTTTTTGTTTTCTTCTACATGAAGTGCAGAAAATTTATGATTCCTTTAGTTATACCTTCTGCAGTTGATCCAAACAAGCACGATGGTCCCCAATCGATGTCTTGTATTGAACATTGCACCAATTTCGATGTACCCTGATTCGGAAGTAAGGAAATAGTATGAGAAGTATAAGAAGAGATTTAAGGTGGAAGATGAGGCAAGGATCCAGAAGGAATTAGAAAGAATCTTAAAAGAATACGAGGATGTTAGAAGAGGTAAGTTCCAAGTTCCCAGTTTCCGTTATTGATAGTTCATCTTCTGATTCCGATCCTGATGAGGATCTTGATTATGTTCCGTCAGAGCCGCAGGATTACCCAGACTCTGATGTAATACCTAAGTTTGGTGACCCAGGTACTTTTAGGTTTCCCCTATCGATCATAATATATCTGTAGGATTAGGGTTATGT
The DNA here is from genome assembly GCA_026214975.1 of Gentiana macrophylla. NCBI lineage: Eukaryota > Viridiplantae > Streptophyta > Magnoliopsida > Gentianales > Gentianaceae > Gentiana > Gentiana macrophylla. The sequence goes on from CM047811.1 coordinate 60,848,103, forward strand.
GATTCTGGTTCTAGCTGCAACATCCTTCCTCTTTCTCTTTGCAAACATGTGAAATTCCCTTCCACCATGAACCACACTACCAGCATGCGGTTTGTTGACCGTCAGGTAGACATGATCTATGGTAGGCTAAGAGACTGCGTAGTCAAGATAGGAGGTCTTGAGTTTCTTAATGACTTCTTGGTTCTGGATGTTTTAGAATATCCGAGTGCTAATGTGTTGCTTGGGCGTCCTTTCTTGGCAACCGGCAGAGCACTAATTGACATGGACAATGGCACTATAACTCTAAGAGAGAACAATGATGCCATAACCTATTCGATCTTGGAGCCATTGAACAATAGACCGGAAGATTCCTAGATGATGAGCCTGACTTCTGAAGCTGGAAACGTAGAAGGGGAAAGTTTTAAAGATAAAGAAGAGAATGACGCCATAGTAGGAGAGAGTGAGCAAGATTTTATAAATATCTTACTTTGAGAAAGAGATGATAAGGTTCACTACAAAGATCCAGGAGAGACATTTGATTTGGTCTTTCAGAAAAAAGATACGTGCACCCCATGTAGTGTAAGTAGGGATTTAAAAGTTGAAACAATGAATTCTTTGAGCTTCAAAGATAAATCTTGAAGTAGGAAAGGAAAGCCTAGTGCACTGGCTAGGAAAGCCAAATGTGCAAGGCAATGAGCTCGAAATCCTACAAGGGTGGTTAGAGAAGGAGCGCTTCGACGGAAGGGAGAATGCTTCTTCCTTGGCACAAAAAGCCAAGAAAGAGCTTGGCTAGAGAAAGTCGCAAGACACACTTCTGTGAAGGCCTCCGGAGTGCAAGTTTGGCGGGTTAAGAGCCCGAAAGTCTGACTAAAAGAAGTTAGAAGATAAGTCGAGCTGGCAACTTTAAACTCAGAACTACTTTTTGACCCTTCGATTAGATCGAGTCAAATAAAAGTAGCCAGATAGACCAACAAGCTTCTTTTCATCCTACCGTATCCCGAGGCTGACGGCCAAATGATGGTGGGAAGGTTTTTTTTACTTGTTGATCGGTCCGGTGAAGTAAGTTAGGTTGAGTCGTATAAAAGTACAAGGAAGATGGAAAAACAGTCTATCAAGAGTCAGTTTGGATTGATGTTTTTCAAGGATTAAGTGAAGGAGTAAGCAAGATCAAAGTTTGAGGGAACATGGAAGAAGGTAGCTTCCGCCATTGCGAAGCATACCTCCGTAATTGCGGGACTTCCCAGGACCAGTTCCTGAGGTTTGAAGACATTCTGGGACACTTAGCAAGCACGTGTGCCCCACGCGCTGTTGCGGATGGACTGGCGCAGCAGTCAGCCGTCTCATCAATCTATTCCACTGTCCCACCTTTCCTTCTTTCAAATAAACCCACCATTACTCCATTCTCCCTCAATCCTTTCGATCCACATCAATCCCTTCCCCCTCTTTACTCCATCCCATCTTCCCACTTAAACTCTTCCACTTCCACCCTCATTTCACCTATTTAATCCCTCATTTCACCATCACTCTAACCTTTTCACTCCACCAATTCTCCAATCTTCTTCTTCTTCCCTAAAATCTTGGCCGCCACCACCATTTTCTATCACCAACAAACACCACCACCTACACCTAGCCACCACAAACCACTCAAACCCTACAATTTCCCAATTGATGCTGCTGTTGTTTCATAACATCCTATTTCTGCACCCAATCTCAATTTTTGTTCTTCATACGGTTGCGGAATTCTTCAAAAAAATTGAACCCGTTAAGTTTCGAAATTGCACACACCTTGTCCGCAGCAGTGAAAACCTCCAACAATCTACACCAGTCATCCATCTTTTGTTTCTCTGGAAAAGCCTTTCAGCAATTGCGAGGACCACCTTCACAATTGGGGGGCACTTTTTTCAGATACAACAGTCAACTCAGAGCTTCGTTATTAATTTCCATGTTCATTGGTGTAGAGGGCCTAGAAGACTTGGAGGAAAACATAATGTGCAGGGAGATGCCGTCCCACTTATCAACAGTGTCCTTCCAGTTTGCATATGTTGCACTTTACGAGTCTTTTAGCACTCATTGGAACGCCCGTACGGTTGCTCAGGAAAGAGGAGTCGACCTCACTGATTGTGGTGACATCATGCCACGTGTTCTTTAACATCATGGTATCATGGATATGGCCATCATTCTTGCTACATTCAACGCCACCATATTCCGTGAGTTCTATGCTTATGTTGCTAGCAACCCCGATTCTCACGTTGCTATTGTTCGAGGGGTTTACATTAATTTCTCTATTGAGAGAATCAATGCCCACTTTGGCATTGAGGAAGCACCATGTCATGAGGATGAGTACACCACTTCTACACGGGAGCAAAATTTGGAGCGCTTGTAGATTATTACAGGCCATTATGATATTGAGTGGAAATTTGGTGCTGATGATTTCCCAACGATCTTTCAGTCGAATGAGTTGGAATGGGATGCATGGATGCATCGGTTTGTTATTACTCACCTTCTACCAAATGCTCATAATGATTATGTCACTTACCGGCAGGCTGAGCTGATGTTTTTCTTGTTGTCGAGAATGACGTCAATATCGGATTACTGATGTATAACAGTATTCGTGACATTGCCCGATCAAGGAGAGAGGTCTTGCCATATAGAATTCTGATTGAGGCACAAGCTATGGCAGTAGAGTGCCTTATTCTGGAAGTTGATGAGAGATTTAAGCCACTGCCTATTTTTGACAGCAATTCAGTAACAATCACGGGACGTCATAAGAGAAGGTCACGCACGCCAGTGCATGGAGGTGCGCAAACTCAGCAGGAGTTCCTACAGGACATCCTTAGAGAGATTGCGATGACGCATGCAAGATTGATCATATGATGACGTATCTCAACGTTCCTCCCTATGCCATGCCACCTCGTAGAGCCCCTAGACATGCTCCATCTTCTTCGGGGGCTGGACTATCCACTTCTGCACCGCCTTTCGGTTTCGAGGATTATCCGATGTCCGACTCGGATGAGTAGATTAGTTTTTCTCTTTTTTGTAGTACTTTTTCTCCATTGTTGTTTTTCTTTCTTTATTTTTCTTTTTCTTTCCGACTTTACAATTTCTGGTAGCTTTTCCCAATTAATGAACTATGAAGTATTTTGTTGGCTTAAATTGTTTGCAGTTTTAATTACTACTTACTGCCACAAAATAGTTTCTATCTTATTGTGTTATCCAGAGTGCTTCAATTTTTTTGTATGTACGATTTCTAGCAGATTCCCAGAATCTCGGCACATATTAGCCCAATGTTTTGACGATACAGATTCATTACCCGCTCCGCGCTTACACTGCTATGTTCCTTTCTGTTTTAAAATTTTCATCATTGGGACATGCTCCGATTAAGTGGGGGGGAGGGGTAGGAACGTCACCTAGATTTCATCATGTGTTTCATCAAATTTTTTATTGTCTTGAGTCTTTTCGATGCATTATTCCCCACTTTATCTTTTGAGTTGATTTCAAGCAAGATTACAAAGATATGAAGTATTCGGTTTGGAGCTAATTATTCACATCTTTGTTTTAAAAACGAATGGATGAAAGTTATGTCAACTTTTAAAGTAGTTGCGTATTAACCACGTATTCTTTTTTTATGTACCGCCAATTAAGCACGTACGACTCACTTTCCGAGTTTTGTTTTACCTATGGTCATGTAGGTCATGTTGTGGATCTTATAAGGCTAAGGAAAAACGGATTTGATTGTTTATCAATGAGCGGACCGTGAGGATAGATAGATTTTTGAGAGTGTCCACCCCTCCAAGAAGAGAAAAGCAAAACAAATAATATATATACAATATATATTCTCGTTTGTAGGAGGGAAACAAATCCGGAACATAAGACGTACGACCCTCAAGCATCATCCTGTACTGTGACAACTTGAAGATCCAAAATGTAGCCGATGTCATGGGACTGAACTTCAACCTGTTGAGCATCATCCTATTCTGTGACATTGGATACAATGTTCATTTCAGCAAGGAATGCTTTCAAGTGATCCACAAGCAAACAAACACTATTGTTCTATCAGGAAATAGAGAATAAAACATGTATGTAGTGGACTGGAGCACAGCCAAAGCAGAGACCTACCTGATGGTAAAAGACAAACAATCACCTAGCTGGACCTGTCAAAGAAGACTCAATCATTTGAAATTCAAATCCACCAATAAGCTGGAAAAGAGTAAACTGGTAGAATTTTAAATAAGAGAACACTGGTGATTGAAGAATCAATCCATGTGGCAAACAACAGCTATGAATACTTAGCAACTCCAGAAGTTGACCAGACAAAATAAGTGGATTCTGAACCTATTAATATAAGTGCAGAATTGCCAACTGCAATCCTGGATGACTCAGCTGAAGACCAAGAAGCAACGCCATATGATACTTCAGCTGAGACACCAGCTCATGATCAGCTCTAATCAGATATCAACTGGCTTAAAGATCATCCAGCTGATCAAGTCATTAGATATATGAACACATGTGTCAACCAGAAGACAACTGGAGATTATGGTAACATGTTTCCTATCACAGGTAGAACCAAAGACCATTGATGATGCAATCCAAGATGCAGATTGGATCACAACAATGCAGGAAGACCTAAATGAGTTTGAAAGAAATCAGGTTTGGGAACTTGTGGACAAACCTTATCATACAAATATAATAGAGACAAAATGGGTGTTCAGGAACAAGATGGATGGACAAGGAGCAATAGTCAGGAACAAGGTAAGATTGGTAGGAAAAGGCTATTCACAAGCTGAAGGAATAAACTATGATAAAACATTTGCACCAGTGGCAAGATTGGAGGCAATCAGACTATTTCTGGCATATGCAGCTCACAAGTACTTCAAAGTCTACCAAATGGATGTGAATAGTGCATTCCTTAATGTATTGCTTGAAAAAGAATTTTACGTGGAGCAACCCACTGGATTTCAAATCAAACGAAAAGAAGATAAAGTGTACAAGTTGCAGAAAGAACTACATGGAATCAAACAGGCACCCAGAGGCTACTATGAGACATTGTCACAGACTCTCATCAGCATTGGATTCAATAGAGGAACAATTGTCAATATAGAAGATGGATCCAGAACACTACTTGTTCAAATCTATGTGGATGACATAATATTTGGATCAAAATATGAGAAGGTATGTAAAAACGTTTGCTATATTGATGAAGAGCAAGTTTCAATAAGCATGATGGGAGAGCTCAATTACTTCCTTGGACTTCAAATCAAGAAAATGGAGGATGGCATATTTATCAATCAATCCAAGTATACTAAGGATGTAATCAAGAAGTATGGAATGAAGTCAAATGGCACATCAGAAATGCCAATGTGTACAAGAACCATTCTTGGCAAAGGAGAACAAGGAAATGATGTTGATCAGAAACTATATAGAGGCACTATTGGATCTTAACTATATCTCACTACAATCCGGCCAGATATTTCCTTTGCAGTGGAGTGTTTGCAAGATTCCAGTCTCAACCAAAGGAATCACATCTGCTAGAAGCTAAGAGGATAATCAAGTACATGAAGCATATAATAAATGTTGGGATATGGTATTCAAAAGATGGTGGATTCAAGCTGGTATCTTACTCAGGCTCAGAATATGTTAAATGCAAAGTGGATAGGAAGAGCATAACAGAAACTCGTCAAATTCTAAGCAGCAGACTAATATCATGGTTCAACAAGAAACAAAATTCTATCTCTAATTCAACAGCTGAAGCTGAATATATTGTAGCAGGGACCTGTTGTGCACAAGGGTTATGGATCATAAAATAGCTTAGAGATTATGTAGTAGAAGAAAAGACAATTCCAAGCATGTGTGTCAACACAAGTGCTATTTCAATCACATAAAATCTAGTACTGCATTCTAGAACCAAACACATTGATGTGAGACATCACTTTATTTGAGACCATGTGGAGAAAGGTGATGTGATTCTGGAATATATCTCTACTGAGAATCTGGCAGACATATTCACCAAGCCCTTAAGTCATGAGAGATTTTGCAAACTTAGGACTGAACTAAGGATGATTGAACTAGACTGATCTGCACCAGCTCAATACAACAAGTTTCCCGTAACCAGTTGAGTAACTTCACCAGCGGGGTTGACCTTTTCCATTTTGGGTGAGCTCACTTGGCAGGACAACCAATGTATCAATTGAATTCACTCAACTGATTGCTAGGAACATTTTTTTAAATGATACATCAAGAAGCTCAGTGGAATAGATTAGCGGAGCACTATTCAGAACACTGGAACACTGAAATAAGTGAACTGTATAAAGTGACGTGGCCAAGAAAATTTAACCACGTGGAAAATCATAAGAATATTTGAGCATTCATTAAAGGTTTCTCACGCGGATATTATTTTTAATCCGGCATGAGGATTAAAATAAAGAGGTAAATTACGGAGAAAGCGGAAGGATGGCAATGCCTCAAAGCTCTGTAAATCTCATTATTACATCCCCAATAACCCTCAATTACCGTGCCTCTACATACATAGAATCATGCAAAACCCTTCCCAAATTAATTACCAGCCACAAATCCAAATCTTAAAAGTCACACCTACTCAAAGGCTACACAAACCTACACTTCATCTCAATCAAATCTTTACGCTCTCATTGCATTAGAAAAAGCATTCTCTGCAATATTGCAAACACTTTTCTCCCAGAAATTTTCTATGTTTCAAAAATGGCCTCATCTTCTTGCAACCAATTATGGGAAAACCATTTTCACAAGTTCTCTCTTTGACATCCCCACATTTATGAAGCTATGCAAAGGGGATGCTCAAGCATAAAGGTTGTGCGATCAGACAACAGCACTAGGGTTGACGACTTTCCTCAATCCTCCTATCAAGGAGATCTGCTATGAGAATCTTGTCAGTTTCTAGAGAAATGCATAGGTGGTAGGCGATAAAATAACCACCTAGGCGAATAAGGTGGATCTAGAAATCACCCTTGCACTATTGCATCAACATTTGAAATTACCCAACACCTGATAAAAGAATGTGGAGGATCTGGTTATCAACGAAGAGAATTTTTGGACTGAGATTGCACTTAATCCAACAGAGAACACCAAAAAATTTCACTGCAAAAGGACACTACTAAAGAAACCATTCAATGAATTCAGTCTATTGGTTGGGAAATGACTTGGAGGCAAATTGGGGTCAATGAATGTCCTCACCGAAGTTAGGACATGGTTGATGGCCATTATATATTTAGGTCTTGGCTATGACTGGGCATCCTACATATATAACCAGTTAGTGGAGAAAATCCAATGAGAGATTGATGCAGTGAAGGCATCAAAGAAGCCACTTAAGCCAGAACATAAGCCCAAAGTGAAAATATGTTTATTTTTGTGATTGCACCTACACACTTACACAATATGCACAATGCAAAAACAATGTTGAAAGATGTTAATAAGAACACAAGGCACAAGGAAGTGAAAGCGACAAGATCAGGTTGCTGCTGAGCAAAGGAAAAAGAGAAAGGCTGATATCACCGCTGATATCTTAGCAGAAATGGACAATGACCCCACAAATTTTGATGATACAGCTTAAGGGGTTAAGGAAGAGGTTGTTGAGGAAGAAGAAGATGAGAATGCAGAAGAATTTGCTGAAGAAAAAGAAGAGGAGACTATTGATAGGGATATAGATGATAGGGTTGCTGAGTTCTTAGATTGGAATTTGGGAGATTCCAAAACCCAACTCAGTAACTCTGATAGAATGTTTGGAGGAGAAGAGTGGTTCTTTTAATTTTTGGGGGTCACCAGCTTGGTGGGTCTAATAGATTTAAAACCAATATGGAAGGTAGTGGAAGAGGTCAAGGAAAACATTGTCATATCTGAAAATGAAGATGATGATGATAGTTGTCATGATGATGATGACCAAGATGATAATAGTGAAGATGGTGGTGATGCTGATGGTTCAATAAAATCACCACCAGAGCAATAAATTAAGGAAGACATAGATGACTTGACTATGTTTGAGGTTGCCCAACAAACATCAGCAGCCAAGTCATCCACTCCAGAAGAAGAGAAGTTCTTTGACTCCAGCTGAGGATCCAATCCAGACCCTAGTTGAAGTCACAGCATCAACTGAAGCACAACAAGCTACTGAACCAGCTGAGTTCAATACACCAGCCAGATGGACTGAGTCCACACCAGCTAAAGAAGTTCCCAGCACAAATCAAGGGGAAATATGGACAGTCTAGCTCAGGCCATCTTTACCACTATGGTAATTGAAGATATGGTAGAAGAAACAACCATTAGCCAATGGGAAGATGTTACTTGATCCGCGTGCAATGCACAACTACTAGAAATAGGACTAGGTCTATCGTAGCAGAGTACTGGTGAGTCAAGGTCGAATACCACAGAGACTCGTAAGCTACGTTTAATTCAGAATGAGTGTCACAAGAATGGTCTACAACCATCTATGGTGAAAGAACCTAAACAATGGTGCCAATAAACACACAAGATTATGCAAGGCCAACAAAATCACACAAGAGTTTCAGATGTATTAGTCTAATTATGAGTTATTAGTTATTCCCCCCAATATATGAATTGATTTACCCCGTGATGAATTTTAGTTCTTTAACATCTACGGGTGCTAATCCCTATTGTTATGCTACTTCCATTGAAAGGATAGTAGGTGCCCATGTGCAATTAACCTCTTTCGTTGGTTGTATTAATTCACATGCAATAAGAATTAGGACTAGCTGACTCAAGACCGAAGTCCTCCCTAAGCAGCCATCGTGGATTGACTAGAATGTTCCTAAGGATCAATCAAGACTATATCCGAACTAACGTTTTACTTTATCGCCCTTCATGTTAATTTACGATGACATGCAAATAGTTGACCAGGCTAGAAACATGTAAATTAAATCTGTCGATCAGACGTAGCTGGTGCCGATTATCATAAAAATGATTTACTAGGTATTCAGATCAGCGATAAAGACCATTGAAGATCTGAAAATGCAATCACTATTTCATGATTTCTTCACCAACGATTCAGATCTATACACATATGGGGTAAAACAAGCTAACTACTACATAATTAGAACTAATAATAACAATCAAAGCATACTAACCACACAAGAACAACGACAGATCTACATCTAGAGAAAGACAAAATCATACCCTCGAAGATAAGCATAGATCTTCCTCAGATCTCTCCCTAAGAGGTAAATCCGTCGGATCCAAAACTATAACTCATAAAGAAAATTAAGAACTTATATTGCATAGAACTTGTAATACTTTTTGGTACAATGAAAACTGAGGCCGATGCCTCTTATTTATAATGTTACAACCGACTTAGATAACCCTAAAAACTATCCCTCGTCCAAGAAAACACGTTCTAGAAGGTTCTTGGTGCTCGATATTTCAGTGGTGGCTCCCGGTATATCGAGGTCATTTTCTTACTTTTTCCTCTACCGACTGAAGGTTCTAGAATACCCTAGGTCCATTCCTTTCATCAACCCACTTCATAATCCGTCCTCAACACATGGCCCAACTTTCGTATCCTGAAAATAATCCAATAAAACACAAAATAATATCAATCCCAGATAAAATAATGATAAGTATCAAATACTCGTCCCGTGAACCCAACATATCGCATTCATCACAAATGTTTCACATTTAAAGGCTAAAATAACTATTTTTAGCTCATAATGGGTAGAATGTTGATGCCGTGGAATATACTATTTTAACTGTCATCATTACTTAGACAAGACAACCAGATGAGCTAACAAACTATGAGCAACCACCTCTGGTACCACCTCCAATTCCTCAAGAAGTACCAGCTGAGCACACATGGGCACCACCAGCAAACTTAGATGCCCCAAGACCTTCTGCAATGGCTGGCATCTCAGAATATGCTTTTCAAGCAGTGATGGACACCATGGTGGAAGAATTGGATAAGTAGGCACTTAGCTTGCGCAATGTGACCGCTACTCTGAGAGATGAGAGCTCTACACTACAAAACAGGTTTGAGGAAGATGCCACTATATCCAAAAACATAACGATGTTATCAGGTAGCATAGTCAACTGCTTGCTCATTTGGATACCAACACACGTACAAGGTATAAGGCTGTGAAGAAACATGTCAATAATGAACTGATTTCCCTTTTTGGAGCTATTGGAGGGAAGTTAGCTGGAATCAACGTCAACCTGAAAGAGCATGATGGACATTTTACCTCCATAGATAGAAAATTGACTAGCCTGATGCAGACAGAAGAGGCAACTAAAAACATACTCATACAACGCCCTAATGATATGCCAAAAAAGAGGAATTAGGAGCAGATAAGCCTGAAGGAAGTTTTGTGCCAAACCAAAGTGAAGAAGAAAGAATCAGGCTTAGAATCAGAGAATTCGGAATCAGAGAAGAAGCTGAAGCTTAGCTGAAGGGGCTTAGTGAAGAAGAGATGAGCAGTGCAAGACATCGTTTGAACCATAAAGAAGAAAACCGGATGACAAAGATCCGTCTGGTTCTGGTAATCAGTAAAGACCAGGCTCAAATAATCAGAAGAGAGGGACTGGCCAAAGTCGGTAAAGAGCCAACTCTACTGAGCAGAGGATGAGTTCTGGACCAGATAGTGGTGACCAGAGAGGACAGTTTAGGGACAGTCAGCGAAGAAGATCCTCATCACATTTAAGGAAAGAAACGCATGAAGATGAGGTAGAGAGGTTGGTCGGAGAGTTCTTGCAAAAATCTGACGTTCTTTACCCAAATCAGACTCAAGCAGAATGATGGGTGGATTGGAATATGTATGAGGAAAGACTTAATGCTGACATGATTAAAACTTGGAGTTCCTATGCACAGAGAACTTAAAGAAGAGCACCAACTCAGGAAGAACACAGATCTACCAGCCAAACTGAACAGAGACTCTCTGCTGGTAGATCAACTCAACCTAAACCAGCTGATAAACCCCAATCCTCAAAATCAACCGAAGGTCCCAGATCAGCTCAAAAACCTGAAGACTTGACCACTAAGGATCAAATAAAATTCATAAGAATGAAGGAAAGCTTCAACCCATTCACAGAGATGACAGAAGGGGCGCAATAGAAAGTCTTCGAGGAGTTAAGGAAGTCTGATACATATATTGAAGCAGCCATGGTAATATTAACATATTACTTTGGAGACCAGTTGACAACAATTGAAACCTTGCCTAACTTCAATCTGCTGATAGACAAGAAAGTATTCAGTAGCATCAGCTATGGAATCACACTGGAATACTGGAAGTGGAAGTTCCCTGACATCAACTTCACTGATTTTGAAGGCATTCAGACTAGAAGTATAAACGTTACAAATAAATGTTTAGAAATGAAGAGATTTAGTTGTAATAATTGTTTGAAATTTTCTTGAAAATGAATAAAACAAATTTGATTCCTTCTCTCTATTTTTAAAATTATTTAGATATATTAAGGCTTATGAGGGTTTTGGCATCATCAAAAAGTGGGAAATTTTTAGTAACATTTTATTAGTTTTGATGATGGTCATGCCAACTGTTATAGTTAGCCTGAAATAAGTTTAGATTGGAATGTATAGGCCTTTACTAAATGTTTGATATTGTATAGGTTGGTCAGACTAAGCACTGTAATTAAGTAGTCTGGTAGGCCAGCTCAGTGAAGTGAGGACTGAATATCAATTGAGTACTAAGGCTAAGGATCCAGACTTAGTGAAGTGGAGACCTGTAGACCGGTTTAAAACCAATGAAGTGTGTGATGACCTTGGGTAAACCTAAGTGAACTGACATGTGATGTTTCCTACAAACCAGTGTACTCTGATCCCACATCAAATAAGGATCAGATAAGTTATGAAACTAATCGGCTAAGTAAAATCAACAAAGAAAGATCAGCCGACTAAGTGATCAGCTAAGAAGAAGTCAACAGTGTAACAAAAAGTAAGCTGACTTACTAAGAAAACACTTCAGCACACAAGAATCAGCCTAACAACAACCAGGCAAGCTGATTGGTCAAGTGAGCCAGGGGACTCAGAAAGATGAAAGATGCAAAATGCAAATCAAACATGTGGAAAATGTGGAAGGCAATGAATTAAATGCATAAATATTTAAGGTGGATTTTATGCTAGACGTTGGAAATTAAAAACTGGATCACGCAAATCAAGATAATTAAATTATGACAGAATCAAGGATTATTCCCTCGTCGTTAATTAGCCAACGGACAGAATTTCAAAATCAAAAGGATGATGGCTATGAAAAGAAGGCTTCATCTAAGGGAAAAACAACAAGAATTTTAACGATCTATCTAGTGCCTTCACTCTGTCAAAAATATTTCTAAACACTTAGATCTTCAAAGAAAATCCAGAAACCAAAGTTCAGAACATTCAAGGGCTTCAAAGACTCATCAAGTCTGAACTTGGTCATGTTGTGAACTCTTCAATTCCCATTATTCGTCTCATCTAGAGATCATCAAACCATTGAAGAGACATTTGTTTTCTTTAAGGACTGAAGCAACTGAATCAGAGCCTTCTGAGAAGGAGTTGAAGATTGTGATAGCTATAGAAGGAGAACTCAAGGAATAGCGGGAGAGTTGCGTCACTGAAGCATTTCAGAATTGCCAGGGAGTGACAACTCTAGATTGTGAAGCATTTGTTTCAAAGGACAATCACATCTATTGTAATGGTGTACCATAATAGTGAATTCCTCCGATCATCACAAGAGAATAGAGGATTAGGGTATTACACCACCCTGAACCTCTATACGTTTTGTGTTCTTTCATTTCCGCATTTACTTACACATTTACATTCTGTCTATTTATTTTCTTGTGTGTGATATTGGCTTACTTCGAAAACATACATATAGAAGGGTTTTCCGCTGCATAAATATTTTGAAGAAGAAAAGTTTTAAACTAATGTCAAAGGTCATTCAACCCCCTCATAATCTTTGATCTACCCTTCTCTAAGACCAACAAGATTCTGTTTGCACAACTTTCGGATAGTGGAAATGCCTACATGACCTAGGCAATGGTGCCAAAGATTTGCATTATCATGTTTAGATGCCAGGCAAGTAATTGATCAGTCAATCACGTTGTCCAGTTCGATCGTATTAATGTCCAGCGTACGATGACCGGTTAGAACATCCTCCCGTGACTATCAATTATCTTACAGACACCCTTATCAAATGCACCATCCATGCCAGCATCACATAGTTGTGAAATGCTCAGTAAATTATGCTCCAAATTCCCTACATGAAGACTCTATAAATAACAAGTGAATTATTGTTACCGACTGAGCCTTCACCGATGATTATACATTTGGAATTGTCTCCGTATGTGATCAGAATGCCCTTGGATTTAGCACTATAGTCATGGAAGAGGGATTTGTTTCCGGTCATATGCCTAGAGCAACCACTATCCAAACACCAAGTTGTATTGCTATTACGGATTCTAGACTTGAAGCACACCTGCAATAGAAAGTTGGTAGGTACCATTAGTTCTTAGGTCCTTCAGGGTTAGTTTCATGTTGGAGGGAGTCCTTTCGAACCCATACCTACTGTTGGAAATAAAACTTATGTTTTGATGATGATTCATCACTTATTTATTTATTGTTTTTAACCCCATTGATGAAGTGTTATAACTAGCTATTATAGTGCAAAGCAAAAAGATGTCTAGAAATCAATGTATATGATTTATTAGAGTTTGATAAATGTATAAGTAAATCAGACAGGCATTGTAATAGTTCTTGGGTCAGAACTGAGAAAATGAGAAACTGACTTGATGGCTTTAAAAGAACTGAGTCTACCACTGAAGATAAATCAGTTTGGAAAACTGTCTCAGAGCACACTGACAGAAATTGAAGAAGGTAAGTTCATTTGAGATACTGCACTCGGTTGACTTATCTAAGTCAAGAAGCGAGGAACAAACTCAAGTGGATGAAGAACCGAGGACCTGAGACTCGATTATTGAAGATTGAAGAACAGAGGGTTCAAACTCAGTTATGAAGGTTAAAACCGAGACTGTAAAGTTAGAATTCGGGTAAGTCTGTGATGACCTGAACTCACTTTATGGATCTTGTATGAAGACCTAAGATACATAAGGACAATGATATCTTAGCTAATTTATGAATTATGGTGTACTCTGATTAAGTCAATAATGATCAGATGAAGAATATATATAGAGTACTGAGATTTTGAAGTAGAGTAAAAACTCAGTTAAAGCTCTTAAAGCTGGAAACTGACTAAATCTATAAGATCAGTTTTCATGCTGAGGTTAAGAAAACTGAAGAAAGATCTGACCGTTATAAAACAAGAAATTTTATTGGATGCACAGAAATGTCAGAAAGGACACTGACATTCATCTAACCATTGGAGAAACCCCTATAAATAGATCACTTCTATCACAAGAAGAAGTGCGGAGTTCTAAGAAATAATTGCATTAAGAAATATTCTACTAAGGGGGGAATTGAATCAAAAGAACTTCTGCTTCATCGCAAGATCAAGAAATCTTCAAAGTGTTCATAAGCATTAAAAGGAAGATCAAGATCAAACATTTGAAGGAAAACAGAGCCTGAGTATATTATACATATATCTAGAAGAAGAAACTCGAATCACAAGTTGAATCATAGTTATTGATTCAAGTCTCAACTTTGATTTAATCAAAGGTTTAAACAGTGAAACACTAAGAAGGTGCGAAGAATAGTTGAGTGCAGTCGGGAAGACTGTGTTTGTGAAGAGATGGTGAAGAGGCAATTCAACCCTTCAAGGACCAGTGCAACAAGCTTAGTTTAAACAGCAATCCCACCTGTTGAAGACTGATGCTGGAAAATTGTGAAGCTAAGGATTAGTGAAGGACAATTAGTGTTTAAATTTACTTTGTGTCTTGTATCTGTAAACCTCATGAACATAGTGAATTTGGCCTCCTACATCACAGGGGAAGAGAGGAATGACAGGATTACACCACCTGGAACCTCTATAATTTTTGTCTCATTTATTTATTTACATTACGCATTTATTTACTGCGTCTTAGTTTATATTGCACCTGATCACAGACTCAGAAAACATAAGAAACCAAGTCAGCACAACACTGCATGTTAACTAGACAAACTGATAAACTTATGTTTTATATAAAGGCTTAATTTAATCCGCTGCCGGTTAACACAGTTAGGCATAAGTCAGTCATGACTTATACTCAGCTAAGTTAGCTTAAATCTGCTCAAGTTTAAAGCTGAACTCAATCTGGTTTATGATTCAATTTTTGGGGTTTTAGTGACAAGTTTATTCACCCCCTAAACTTGTGTCAGACTTTCCAAGGGACCAACAATTGATATCGGAGCAAATATTCTACCTTGAAGAGATCTCCGACTAAGTTCTATCAGTTTGAAGTAACCAGTATTTCAAAATTGCATCATGAAATCACATAATCATTTTAGAAAAATGCTTGGTAGTTAAATTTTGAGATTTGATGAATACAAAAGTAAATTGCTGGCTTTTGTTGCTGACACCGACGAAAAGTAAGTTGAGACATTCATTGAGGATCCATCCATTACAAACAACGAAGAAAATGGTGAAATACTACCCATAAGCTTTTGAGGAAATGATCTTGGTGAAAGTGATGAAGAAATCATACTTTTTGGAACTAATATAATGAGCAACACTGCTGGATCAAATAAAGGCAAGCAGATAATGGAAGATGAAGAAGCTGAAACTGAGAATTTATCGATCAAACAATATGAGGTAAATGCTTCCACATCCAACACTCACATTGCCATGAACAATCATAAAAATGTTGATTTCATTGAAAACTTGGACATACTCATAAAGGAATTAGAGGGATTCAAAAGAACTATGAGAATGTAAAAAACGAGAAAGAATTATTGAAAGCTGAAGTTCTAAGATTGAATGCTGAGATCAATTTTATCAAGGCTAACAATGGAACCAAGGAGAATTGCTCAACGGATGAAGTAACAGAGGTAATAAACATCACAGAATCATCAGTTGATCCAATTCCTAGTGTTCAGTTCAAACCAGGAAAACCATTTGGAGACAGAACAGGTTTAGGGTTTGACAATCAATAGAATTCTAAGTTCAGATCTAGTTCAGCTGCACCTAAGTTTGTGGCTGCACAAAAGTCAGGAACTCAGAAAACTGATGAAATTGTTAGAACTAACAAAGGCTCAGCACAACCTCAACCTAAAACTGAAAAAAACTGTAGAATCAGTCAGTAGCAAACCACAAACTGACATATTCTACAGAAAAACTTAGAAGGCTGAAAAGGGCAGAACTGATCAGAGATCAGCTAAAAGAACATTCAAGTCATATCCATCAAGAAATATAATCATTCATAGAATAACATATTCAGGGGGAAACAAAGACTCTTTCCTATTGATGAAGACTGGAATGCACCTATGATCACTAAAAGATCACATCAGTTTCACAAAATGGATGAACGAAAGACTGTTAGACCAAAACAATGAAATTTTGTGAAGACTAACTTTACTCAGTCAAAATGTCAAGAAAGGCATACAAGTAATATGAAGATCGACAAGTCATCATCAAAGAATCAAAAAACTAATCAAAAAGGACCCAAACAAATATGGGTACCAAAAATTTCTAAATTTGTCTTGCAGGAGAAAATCAAAAGCTGAAAGAACCAAGAACATGTAATTCCAAAACTGAGTTATATTTTCAACCAGGTTTTGGAACTGATCAAAAGGACAACTGACTCAAGTTTTGGATAAGATCAAAGCTAGACCTTTACAGCTAGAGATACACCGTATCTACTGCATTTACTGATACAAGCTACGGATGGCAGAAAAGATATGACCTACATTAATCTCAAACGTCCATCTTCTCCACTCACCATCTTTTTTGCAATCTCGACGCCAGATGTGACTTATGACAAGACGTTTTAAAACCCACTCAAAACCTTCTACTACCTCATCTACCACCTATAAATACCCTCGTATTTTCCACATCAATTATTTACACTCAGTTTTTGGATAATCCTTCACTAAAACAATTTCTTATTATTTTTCAAGTATTTCTAAAATCCATTTCAAAATTCAACACTCGGAAATCTTGACTTTTACCAGAGTAGAACCTGAAAAGATAATCTCACTCGATCAATATGTCGCGAGATATACAAATCAAACACTAGCCTAGAAAAGTGCAGAGAAAATCTGGAAAATCAAATGACTGGAACAAGTGTTCAACATCAATTTGAAGAGTGTATGTCTGGACGTCATCGGCGATTACTATGAGTTTGGAAGCAAGAGCATAGAAGATGAAAGTATTTTTACCTACTCTACCAAAGTTGATGGGAAAGAAATCAAGGTCACTGAGGACCTTATTGCGGATATCTATGGCTTTGCAAAATCTGGATATTCTTCAGCCTTGAAAGTGACCAAAGAACAAAGGGAAAAACTATGGAAAATCATCATAGTTAAAGAAGACTCAAATGTGTTGTTATCTGGAAGTACAAGACTTCTCAAACCGGAATTCAATTATCTGACCAAGATGCTCGCAAATTGTATAATTGGAAATGCAGGCAATTTCAGCAATCTTTCTGGCACCAAGATAGACTTGCTATATGTTTTCTGGTTTGAAGAAGATTTCAATTGGCAGAGGTACATTTTGGATCAATTGATAGCACAATCTTCTGATGTACCTAAGAAGAAAACTAATGAGAAGAAATGGAGATTTTATCATAAGAAGACACTTGCATTATTGGCACAGAGGATCATTGATCATTTTGGAGTTGCCAGAAGAGAATCAACTGCAATTATTGATAGCAAAATTGCAGCTAAAGAAGTAAAATCTGGGAAAACAAACCTGAAGGTTCTAAAACTGAACCTAAGAAGAAAAGAAAGAGGTCATCTAAGAAAATGACCACGGCTGAAGCACTGGAAGATCTTGACATACTAAAGGAGAAAAGGAAAAAGCTGGAAGCTTCAGTTAGAGCGAAGGTTGATAAAGTAGCTGAGAAATTTATGGAGCCTTCACCAGCAAAATCTGCTACTTCAATTGCTGAAAGTCAAGCAAAGAAGGGATAGTTCCAGCACTGCCACAAAACCAGTCACTACTGAGAGAGAAGCTTTTGTTGAAGAAGGGATAGTTCCAGCACTGCCAGAAGCTGACACTCAGGGGGAACAAACCCTGAGAACTGAAATCGATGATGAAGAACTGATAGTGAGGAAGAGCTGATTGGATTAGAAGTATTGACCATGCTCAACTTAATTTCTAAGTCTAGATCAACACCACAAAAATCAGCATCTAGACTTGAGTATAAAGAGTCAATCAGAGAATTGGAAGCTTCTCAGTCGTAAGAAAAAGAAGTTGTTGAAGTTGAATCTGCACCAGTACAAGTCATCACTCTGGATGAACTTGTTAATGAAGAAGAAGTTGAAAAGAAAGCTGATGATAGTGAAAAAGAAAAGGAACCAAGATGTTGAACAGAAATTGAACCCATCAAGGAACTCGTTCTTTGAACCAAGTGAGCTTGATGAAATCGAATTAAAAGAAAACCTTGAACAAACTGCCAAACTTACAGCTGAAGTCACAACGGAAAGAGAAGTTGTTGCTGAAGAGAAACTGAGCAAGTTAACATAGTCCCAGAAATTGAAACTGAATCATCAATCATCCCAGTTGTTGCAGAGGGGGAATCCAGCAAAACTGAAGCTGAGAAAACTGAAGCTGAGAGAGTTGAGATTCTAGCTGAATCCAATCCGAAAATTCCTAGTGAATCTGAAGAGATCACAACCCAGCTTGATCCTACTGTCGATATTGGAAAACTTATTGAAGCTGACTGTAGGAGACTCGATGCTTATCAATATTGGAAGTTCAGCTCAATCCCAAATCAAAGAAGTCAACTAGAGGAAATGGAAAGCACAGAGCAATGGGTTTTTGACCTATTCAACATCACTCATCTATCCCAAGTATTTAAACCTGAAGAATTTCTTAGCACGGGTTACTCTTTGATGAGAAACAAATACTGGGAGGAACGTACTAAAGAAGGAGATTTCAAGTCTAAAAAGGATAATAATGACAACGATGATGATTCACAGGGAGATCCTAATTTACAGAAAGGGATTCTCACCTCAGTACTTCAACAAAAGGAAGCAGGAAAAGATGTTGCTGAGAGCTTTGACGAAGAAAGTTCTGAAGGAAGTAATGATTCAGACTCTGAGACTCGGTCTGACTCAGAAAATGAAGAAAAAGAAGGATATCAGTCTCCGACTGAAAGAGGTGTGCTTGAAATAGCGAAAGCTAAAGCTGACCAAGCCAAAGCTGACATTGCTGAAGAAGAAATGATGATAAGTCACCAATAAGGGAAACCGACTCAGCTGAAGGAAGACTGAGGACTTCAAAGATAAGCTGAAACAAATCTCTTCTTCTTCTCTCAAAGAAATAAAGACAGCTGAAGTTGTTGCAAGCAAGCCTCAGATTGAATCTGAGAAATTACCTAGAGCTGAAGAAGTCAAAACTAAAGAAAATAAAGTTGAAACTGGAAAGGAAGTACCGACACAAGCTGAGACCATCAAGTACTACTTAAATGAGCTTGTGAGAATTCAGAAAGAAGATTTAAGTGTTTTTGGAAAAGTGTTAAAGTCCATGGAGGAAAACAAAAATGAAAGAGTCAACATCGAAAAGAGAATGGACAGTGTCAAAGAGGACTGCCCCAACACTTTGATTGAAATTCAAAAAACAACCATTGAAACTGATGCAAGGAAAACTGAGACACAAGGAACTTTGGAAGGCATTCTTAACAATATGCTTGATAGATTGATCCTACTGGAGAATGCAATGAAAGACTCAGTGGTTGCACAGACTATATTGGCATCAAATTAGCAGCACCTGAGTTCTTATATCAGAAGCTTGATCAATAAAGATTATGTCAATAAGGGGGAAAGTCTAGACCTTTTAAAAGTCAATGCAGCTGATATGCCATAAGTTCTTGAAAGCATTGATGAGAAACTGATCGAACTTAAAAAAGCTAGAGGAGACATGACTGATGAAGAGATGAAGCTGATTGCAAAGTTCTCAGAACCAACTGAGAAAAGACTTGGTTTGGATTCAGATGTACAATATTTTCAGAGAGCTACCCACGAAGGAAGGTGAATCAAGGGAACAAGCTTTAGAAACCTTTTTGTCCATGCAAAAGATTCTTGTGCACTACTGGCATAAACTGGGAAAATGGGAGAAAAATTGTACTCTAGACAATGCTTCATGGAACATATGGCCAAACATCCATGGAATTGAGAGTACTTCAAAAAATGGTGCTATGAGAGAGTTTGCTGAGATCTATGACAACAAGACAAGTGGAGCCGATCAAGGGAAAAGAAAAGTAGCCGGAACTTAGTTTCTTTTCATGTATTGTATTTTAATAATTTGTAACTCAGTTGATCAATAAAATCTCAGTTTCTCAGTTCTTTGTGTTTGTTATTTTAATTTTATCTTTATCTTTTTGCATTGCTTTTAAGGAGGGTATTGAAATCATCAAAAAGGGGGAAATTGATGGAAATAAAATTTATGTTTTGATGATGATTTATCAGTTATTTATTTATTGTTTTTAACCCCATTGACGAAGTGTCATAACTAGCTGTTATAGTGCAAAGCAAAAAGATGTCTAGAAATCAATGTATAGGATTTATTAGAGTCTAATAAATGTACAAGTAAATCAGACAAGCACTATAATAGTTCTTGGGTCAGAACTGAGAAAACGAGAAACTGACTTGATGACTTTAAAAGAACTGAGTTTACAACTGAAGATAAATCAGTTTGGAAAACTGTCTAAGAGCATACTGACAGAAATTGAAGAAGGTAAGTTCGCTGAGATACATACTTAGTTGACTTATCTAGAAACTGAAGAACTGAGGGAACAAACTCAGTGGATGAAGAACTGATGGACACAGACTCAGTTATTGAAGATTGAAGAACTTCGGGTTCAAACTCAATTATGAAGGTTAAAACCGAGACTATAAAGTTAGAATTCGGGTAAGTCTGTAATGACCTGAATTGACTTTATGGATCTTGTATGAAGACATAAGATACATAAAGACAATGATATCTTAGCTGATTTATGAATTATGGTGTACTCTGATTAAGTCAATATAGATCAGATGAAGAATATATATAGAGTACTGAGATTTGAAGTAGAGTAAAAACTCAGTTAAAGCTCTTAAAGCTGAAAACTGACTAAATCTATAAGACCAGTTTTCATGCTGAGGTTAAGAAAAACTGAAGAAAGATCTGACCGTTATAAAACAAGCAATTTTTTTGGTTGCACAGAAATGTTAGAAAGGACACTGACATTCATCAGAATAAGCAGGACCACCAACGGATACAAGGATTCAAATTCAAACGTTCAAATTCAAGTAACCGTTGGAGAAACCCCTATAAATAGATCACTTCAATCACAAGAAGAAGTACGGAGTTCTAAGCAATAATTGCATTAAGAAAGATTCTTCTAAAGGGGAAATTGAATCAAAAGAACTCCTGCTACATCGCAAGATCAAGAAATCTTCAAAGTGTTCATAAGCATTTAAAGGAAGATCAAGATCAAACATTTGAAGAAAAACAGAGCCTGGGTATATTATATATATCTAGAAGAAGAAGTTGGAATCACAAGTTGAATCATAGTTATTGATTCAATTCTCAACTTTGATTTCATCAAAGGTTTAAACTGTGAAACACCAAGAAGGTGTGAAGGACAGTTGAGTGCAGTCAGGAAGACTGTGTTTGTGAAGAGCTGGTGAAGAGGCAATTCAACCCTTCAAGGAACTGTGCAGCAAGCTTAGTTTAAACAGCAATCCCATCTGTTGAAGACTGAAGCTGGAAGATTGTGAAGCTAGGGATTATTTAAGGACAATCAGTGTTTAAATTTACTTTGTGTCTTGTAACTGTAAACTTCAAGAACATAGTGAATTTGGCCTCCTACATCACAGGGGAAGAGAGGACTGACAGGATTACACCACCTGGAACCTCTATAATTTCTGCCTCATTCATTTATTTACTTTATGAATTTATTTACTACATCTTAGTTTATATAGCACCTGATCACAGACTCAGCAAACATAAGAAACCGAGTCAGCACAACACTGCATGTTAACTAGACAAACTGATAAACTCAAGTTTTATATAAAGGCTTAATTTAATCCGCTGCCGGTTAACTCAGTTAGGCATAAGTCAGTCTTGACTTATACTTAGCTAAGTTAGCTTGTTGGTCCCTTTAAAAGGCTTTGGTTAAGTTTAGAGAGGGGGTGAATAAACGTAACACTTAAAACTTTTAGAGTTTACAAACTCAAAGAATGTCGAGGAGCCGCGCCTTCGCTCGATGAGTTTCTTCGACCACTCGATAGTCTGCACAACAGATTGATATTCTTGGATTTGTTGCAGCGGAATATATTTAGTTTAAGCCTTATTACTTGTTGTTAAAAGAATGATACTAAGTATTAGATATGCAGTAGTGTAAATGTGTGAATCAATTGCTAGTTTCAGTAGGTTGATGTGTTCAGTATACTAAATACAGAAACTAAATGCGTAAAGTAAGTAGGCAATTTTATAGTGGTTCCATGTGGTGTAATCCTGTCGATCCATTCTTCTTACGTGATGTTGGAGGAAATTCACTAGAGATCTTTGAGGTTGCGATTACAAAAATCCCTAAGTATCATCCTTCACCAATAACTATGGCTTCACAAACTGAACACTTGAAACAAGTAGGATTGCTGCTCCAACGTATTCCACTGGTCCTTGAAGGATATGATTGCCTCTTCACCAGCTCTACCACAAACAACAGTTCTTGACACCTAAGTGCTTCTCTGTCTTCAGCAGGTTTCTTGTAAAATAAAGTTTGAATCAAGTGAATGATTTAGCAGACAGCACCTTGATCAGGATGAAATGATCAGCAGCTTGATGTCTTCAAGTGTGTATACTTGATGTAACTTGATACCAGGTTACACTTGAAGATATTTCTTGATCAGTCAATTAAAGCTCTATGTATGTCAGTAGGGTAATTTTCTTGATCAGAAATTTGATAGCTTGAGTAGATTATTTGTTTTTCATCACTTGTATCTGAATCAGGAGTCTTCTATTTATAGGTGAGAATCCTGTGACTTATGTTTGAATTTCAAACATAGCCATTTCAGACTTGTCTTTATCTTGACTTGCTTTTCTGTCTCTATTCATAAAAATCGACAATCGTCGATTTGCTTTTGTCGATTTTGATTATGTCCACCCTTTGACTTGTATCCATTGGTTAATCCTCTAAATCTTTCCAACGTTCTTTTGTATCTTGGCCATTGATTTTTTGATTATTTAAAGGCTTGTAATCCATCCTTATCCTTTTAATCTTCCAATATAACCCTTGATTAAATCGAGAAATATTCTCAGCAAATATCTGAAGTATAATAGCCTGCTGATGTACACATTTCTCAGCAAGTCTAAGTCTGCTGTGTTTTAACAACATATCAGCTGACTTCTTCTCATCTAACTTTTTATTGTGAAGTTAGAGTACACCATTTTGAACATAACTAAGTTCCAGTCACCACTTAATACATGGAACTTAGACCTTGTACACAAGGAGTATGTAATCAGTTTAGGTTATCACATACTTCCCTAAATTCTGATTCCATAACCTTGACTTTAAATACTAAGTTCGATCCCTTAGCCTTCAATAACCGAGTTTGTACCCTCAGCCTTCAGTCTTCAGCAG
This sequence comes from Gentiana macrophylla, assembly GCA_026214975.1. Taxonomy (NCBI): domain Eukaryota; kingdom Viridiplantae; phylum Streptophyta; class Magnoliopsida; order Gentianales; family Gentianaceae; genus Gentiana; species Gentiana macrophylla. The sequence goes on from CM047811.1 coordinate 60,871,767, forward strand.
GTTCCTAGACACTCTACTGACCTAGTTACCCTACTGATCAAGATAGGTCTCATTGATCTGATCGGTGACCTAATTACAAAGATCTTGTTTGATCAAACCTATACAAAGATCAAACTCTATAAATCTATACATTTGATCTAGACATATTTTTGCCTTTGCTCTATAACAGCTAGTCTGGCACTCATCATTAAAACTTAAAATATGTCCAACAATTTCCTCCTTTTTAGTGATGATGCCAATACCCTCCTTACATCAAAGAAAAAAAGATAAAAACACAAACATAACAAATTCAGTCATCTTTCATTAAAATCATATATGTTCAATCACTATTACAAACTAGAGTTAGCAAAGTGAAACAAGCAGTGTAAGTGTGCTGATCTAGTTTCTGTTCTTGTCCTGCTCTTGTTTCTCTTGAAACTCTTTGATTTCCCTTATTATATCTTGCATCCACTGATTTTCTATTATGGAGAAATCAACCCAAGTATGTAGTTGTTTCCACCATTTCCATGCTTCTAGTAGGGCTACCTAATAGAGTGAACACTGAAGCCCTGTCTCATGTAGGAAAGTTTAAACTCCTCCAGTGAATCCCTTGCTGACTGAGCTCCCAATCTTTGACCTCTTCCACCTCTTCCTCCTCTTCCACCTCTAGAAGAAGCTCTCATTGACTTGACCCTTGTTTCCCAAAATTTTAGTCCCAAGAAGGAATTGAGTCCTTCCTGAAATCCCATGTCATGATAGGGTCTCTTCTTTCCATAGTATACGGTCTCTTCTTTCCATCGTATAGCTTCTTATATTCTTTCAGGAGGTCATCAGTCATCTGAATCCTGCCAGGTGCAGGTTTCCTGAACTCATTTATTTCATCCTCCCACTTCTTCTTTGCAAAAATCCTTGCAGCTTCCTTTGCTTCTGTTGTAAGTCCCTCTCCCCCCTTATTGACATCATCAATGAACCGGGACAGTAGACCATGAACACTTTCTTGTGTAATCACTAAGTTTGCAAGTTGACCTTCCATTATCTCAGTTGTTGTGTCAAATGCAGTGATCTTTCCTTCAATTGTTTGTTCTAGCAGAGTGATCTTGTTAGTAACCTTAGGATCAAGGACATTAGGTTGAGGTGCCACAACAGGCTTGGGTGCCTCAACAAGCTTGTCCAACTTTTGGTGTATTGAAGCAAGCTGTTCATTCAAATTCTTATCTTTGCTTGCTGTGGTGGTCCTTATACCTTTTACATCTCTTAAAAGATCATTTATAGAAAATTGAGCAAATGTAATGTTGGAAGCAACTGTCTCAGTAGTTATTCCTCTGTTTTCCACAAGATTCATGAAATCTTCAAATTTCTGTTCTTGTCTATTCAGTTGAGTCCTTAGCTGTTCAATATCAGTCCTTATAGCTCTCAAATCTTCTAAAACCTATCTTGATCTTGCACTGACCATACCTCCAAACCATTTGTCGGTAAAATCATCGGTGAGCTCTTCAACATTATAGTTTGCCCTTGGTATGCTGACAACCATGGATCTTGTCATGTCCCAATCAGCAGGTTCAGGACCCTCCTCAATCACATCTCCAAAAATCTCTTCTAAAATAGGATCTTGTGCAGGTTGAGGTTCCAAAACATATGCCTCCTCAAAAATGCGCCTGTTGAGGTTCATTAGCAACCTGTTCTTCCTCAGGAATTTGGAATTCCTCATCATTAAAGTCATAGTCCAACAGCTGTTCATCCTCATCAACAACAGTCTGCTGACTATCTTTACCTTCAGTGGCCTTAACTTCAGTAGCCTGTACTACAACAATCTTTTCCATAATGTGTACAGGGGATTCCTCCAATCCCATCAATTGTTCCAACCTTTGTCCCAACATTGTTTGTTGCTCAGTGATTAGGACCCTCTGTTCCGACCTGTATTCAGGTGCTGTTTGTAACTCAGCAACCTGAACCACCTCTTCAGCAAAAGTATGAGGAAACACAGCCAAGTTTTCCTCTTAAACTGCTTTAGCATCAGCAACCTTTTGTAATTGAACTGCAACTTGTGACAAGTTTTCTTGAGTGTCAAACCACTACTGATACTGTGCTGAGTCCTCTAAACTTGTATCAGCTTCTTCAAACATAACAACATAAAAAATAATAGATATTCTGGCCTCTCCCAGTGATGTTGCTACAGCAAGCTGTCTCTCCAAATCTTCATTATAAGCAGCTCCCAGCTCCTCATTTAACATATCGATCACTTGATCCTCGATGAACTTGGCACTTTAGCAGGTGATCTGGTACTTCCTCGGTAGATTCTTGTCCGTCTTTTGGTAGATCCTTGCATTGTTGTACCACCTGGACACATCCCGGGAACATGGGATGATAATCATCTGAATCAGATGGTGAAGAATCATCACTATCAGGTGTGAACTTGGGATCTTTAAACATAATGTTCTTTTTCTGCTTCCCATCTTTATAATTGCCATCAGCCTCATCTCCAACAGAGAAGTGTCAATCAATCCAAGTAAAATTTCTACTTGTAACTGTTCAAATGCCCATTCTTCAAAACTAGTCATAGGGTCAGCAGCTGGTTTTTGTCTCTTGTAATAACCAAACTTCCATTCAAAGTACTTTTGAACCCTTTTGAAGTCAGGATCCACCCTTTCTTTCTTTGACTTCTTTTCTTTCCTTTCATAGGGCATAGTGGACTTTCTTGGAGCAGGTTGTTCAACTTGTTTTCCCCCAAATGTCTCAACAAGATGAGTCAATGTATCTATAGCAGATACAAATAGGTTAGTAGATTCATCAGGTTGTACATTTGTCCCTACTACCTCCAACTATTCAACACTAGGTTCCCCCTGACTCATATGCACGTCAGCAGGGTCTGTAGCAGTGTGTTCTTCCCCCTGAGTTGTAGCATCCCCAGCAGGGTCTTGAACAGGTTTAGTAACTTCCACAGCAGACTCAGGTGCAGCAGTGTGTTGTGGTTCTTCAATTTGTTGCTCAACAACAACATTTGCATCATCAGTAGGCTCAACAACCTCTTCTTCAACTTCTCTTTGGTCCTTCAGGACCCTTAACTCTTTGCCTTTACCATAAACTCTTTTCTTTGCAACCTGTTTCCTTCTTTTTGCAGGTTGCTGCTCAGTTTCAGCAGCTTTTCTTTTTCTTCTATCTTCTTTTTATTGTTCTTTCAAAATCTCAGCATCAGTTTTCTTCCTTGTAACTTCAGTAGGCTCAGTAGCCTCAAATTAAACTGGAACTTTAGTAGACTCAGCAGTGTCTACTGATTGCTGTCTTGTCTTCTTAGGCTTTAAAACCTTAGTGATCTTTCTTGTATCACTAGCCTTTCTTTTCTCAGCAGCCTTCTTTGGTGCAGCAGGTTGTGTAACTTGCTTAGCCTACTCACCACCATCATTACCATCTCTATCATTATCACTTTCAGTTTCCTCATCATAATCTTCATCATCATCCAAACCAGGAATATGATCATTTATTTCTGGTTTATATCTAGATTTGTTGATCTTTGCGGGTGCAACATCAACAATCTTTAGGTGGGTCAGCAGGGCCTGTACCATCAAACCCAGGGGTTTGGTCTTGGACTTCCTTGTTCCATCTCTAATCTCAGTCACAACCTTTTTCATAAATTGAACAAAGAATCTGGCCCAATCAGATCTCATACTCTTGCATATGATTATCAGCATGTCAATCTTTGGTCCAGAGAGAGTATCAAGACTGCCACTAAATCCAAAAATGTTCTTGGCAATTATCTTGCTTAGTAGATTGTACTCCAATCTGATATGCTTCACATTGATATTTAGTATTGATGGTATGGACTTGTTTGTCTTTATAGAATCAACAAAGTCCAGTCTTGCTAACTGCATAGATTCAGGATTAGTAGGAGCACCATTTCTAGGTCCAAATCTGAATACCTCCCTCAGCAGATTTGAAGTGATTTGAATCTGCTGACCATTTACAGTGGTAGTAAATGCCTCTGTAACATCCTTTATCACTATGTTCTTCCAGAAATTAACAACATTGGTGTATGAGATGCTGTCTAATCTCTGATTTAGAACATCCTCTAGTCCTTCGTATCTCCTTATTCTTCTGCCAATGTTGATAGCTAATTCTGTCTTTTGAGCATCAGTAACAAAGCTTCTAACACTTTGGCTTGTTCTAATATGAACATCTCTTTCATCCACCATTGAAGAAAGTTGAAAAATATGAAGAAGAAAGCTTGCAAATCTGTGTTCACTCTGTGTATTCTCAGAGAAAATCAATATGAAACTGTAAGCATCTTTTCTGTGTATGTATGTATATATAAGGAAATGTAGTGGGTGGTAACTGTCATGAAGGTACTGTACACGTACCATAGCATTTAACCACAATTAAGGTTGGAATAAATGTGATGTTTCCACGTGTCCACTAACTTATCCCATAAAGAGTTGTAACCGTTGGATATTGTAACCGCAGTTATAAAGGATAAGAATAATATCCAATTAATGTTGACTTTCATTTAAGTTTGACGGTCTTGTAACATATACTCCAGCAGACTTGATCTTCAGTAGAGTTGACTCAGCAGCTGCTGACGAAATGGCTTAGCAGCCTCCTTACAAATTACTCTGCTGATCCTTAAACACTCTGGTTTTGTCCAACGGATAACACAAGATGATGTTTAACACCAATGACTGATCTATCAAGTGAGCTCACCCAACAGGACAAAGACCAATCCCCTTGGCAACTTCATTTGCTCAATTGTCCAAACTTATTCAAGTACATGGAATTGTTGATACCAATGACTATTTTGCCAAGTGAGCTCACCCAACAGGGCAAAGACTAATCCCCTTGGTGAATTCCAGTACACTGCTGATCAAAAATATATCAGTCAACTTTTATGATGCCAAGTTCAGTTCTTAACTTATCAAATCTTTCACTATCCAATGGTTTTGTAAATATTTCAGCAAGTTGATCTTCAGTAGGGATGTAAAGAACCACCACATCTTTCTTCTCCACATGATCTCTTATAAAATGTTGTCTCACATCAATGTGCTTGGTTCTTGAGTGCAAAACAGGATTTTCAGTGATTGCAATTGCACTAGTGTTGTCACACGTTATAGGAATTTCTCTTTCTTCAATTCCATAATCACTTAATTGTTGTCTTAACCATAGTATTTGTGCACATCATCTTCCAGCAGCAATATATTCAGCTTCAGCAGTGGAAGTTGATATTGAATTTTGTTTCTTGCTGAACCGGGAAACAAGTATATTTCCCATTAACTGACAGGTTCCTATGGTGCTTTTTCTATCAATCTTGCATCCTGCATAATCAGAATCTGAGTAGGATATAACTTTGAAGCTTCCATCTTTTGAATACCATATTCCTACTCCCAAAGTCTATTTTAGATACTTGAGAATCCTTTTTACTGCAGCTAAGTGATTTTCCTTTGGTTTTGATTGAAATCTTGCACAAACACCTACAACAAATGATATATCAGGTCTGCTTGCAGTGAGGTACAATAGACTGCCTATCATCCTTCTGTATAAAGTCTGATCAACATCTTTGCCTTCTTTATCTTCATCCAATCTGATGTTGGTACTCATAGGAGTTGATACCTTGGTGCTGTTTTCCATGCCAAACTTCTTCAGTAGCTCCTCGGTATATTTAGTTTGAAGAATGAAGATTCCATCTTTCATTTGTTTGACTTGTAATCCCAAGAAGTAGTTCATCTCTCCCGTCATACTCATTTGGAACTTGCTTTTCATGAGATTAGCAAACTTTTCACATATTAATTCATTTTCAGAGCCAAAAATTATGTCATCAACATAAATCTGTACTAGCAAGGTGCTGTCCCCTTCATTGATTCTGAAATGAGTCTTGTCAATGGTACCTTTGGTAAAACCATTTTCCACCAAGAATTGAGATAAGGTTTCATACCATGCTCTTGGTGCTTGTTTCAATCCATATAGTGCCTTGTTGAGTCTGTACACTTTATATTCTTGATCTTTAACTTTAAAACCAGGAGGTTCCTGAACATAAACTTCTTCCTCTAGAATGCCATTCAAGAATGCACTTTTGACATCTATCTGGTATAATTTGAAGTTTTTATAAGCAGCATATGCCAAGAATAATCCTATAGCTTCCAATCTTGCAACTGGGGCATATGTCTCATCAAAATCTATTCCTTCTGCTTGAGAATAGCTTTTTGCCACTAGTCTGGACTTGTTCCTTACAATGGTACCAGATTCATCCAATTTATTTCTGTATACCCATTTAGTTCCAATTATATTTGCATGACTAGGCCTTTCCACTAGTGTCCAAAATTGGTTTCTTTCAAACTCATTCAATTCTTCTTGCATAGCAATTATCCAATCTGGATCAGCTATAGCTTCTTCAACAACTTTAGGCTCCATTTGAGGTAGAAAACAAGTAAACATTGCTTCTAATTGTCTTCTAGTCCTTACACCTTGCTGTATATTGCCAATTACTTGTTCAGCAGGGTGATCCTTTAACCATTGTAAATCATGATTTGTTTGATTTACAGGAGCTTCATCTTCGATGAGGCTCTGCTTGTTGCTTGATGGGGGTTGTGAGATCCTTGAAGCTGCATCTGTTGTTGCATCGATGAGTGTTACCGTGAGGTTCTTCTTGGGGGAGTCGTAAACTTTTAAGTCGTTTATCTTTTCCAAAACATCAACAAATTCTGGATCAGTAACTTAGAGATTTTCAGCAGGTTCTGAAACTTCATCTTCCTTTCCAGTGAACTTTAGTTCATCAAATACAACATGTATTGATTCTTCATATTTCATTGTTCTTTTGTTCAATACCCTGAATGCCTTGCTGACTGAAGAATATCCCAAGAAAATTCCTTCATCTGATTTTGGTTGGAATGTCTTCAATTGCTCCTTATGATTTAAAATAAAATATTTACTTCCAAATGGATGGAAATATGATATGTTTGGTTTTCTTCCATTCCATATCTCAAAAGGTGTCTTCAGCAGCTTCTTGTTAACTGAGGTCCTATTTTGTGTATCGCATGTTGTATTGATTGCTTCAGCCCAATATCTTTCAGGTAGTAATGCTTCACAAATCATAGTCCTCCCTGCTTCTTTCAAGGTCTTCTTTCTTCTCTCAGCAACTCCATTTTGCTGAGGTGTACCAGCAACTGCTAATTGATGCAGCACACCATTTTGTTCGCAATATTCTCTTATGACTTTATTGAGAAACTCAGTACCCTTGTCTGACATGATTTTCACTACTGTCAAACTTTTCTCATTTTGCAATCTCTTCAAAAGTTCAGGCATCTTTTGAAGTGTTTCACTTTTCTTATTCATAAATACTACCCAAATGTATCTAGAATAATCATCCACAACTACCAGAGTGTACTTCTTTCATGTTACACTTGTTGGTGTTACTGGTCCAAATAAATCCATGTGCATCATCTCCAAAATTGTTTTTGTTGATTGCTTAGTCTTTGACTTGAAGATTGACTTTGATGTTTACCTTGCTGACATGCATCACATATAGCATCCTTTTTGAAAGTGATCTCAGGCAAACCAATCACCAATTTCTTTTTCTCCAATTGATTGATATCATCAAAATTGAGATGATTCAATTTCTTATGCCACAACCAATTTAGTTCAGACTCGGTATGCACAATCAGGCAGGTTTCTGGAATAGCAGTAGACCAATCCACAACATACATGTTTTGTTGTCTTTTTCCAACCAACACAACTTGTTCACCTCTTTCACTAATGACAACACAGTAGCCTTTGTCAAAAGTGACCTTGTAACCCATGTCACAAAATTGTCCAGTGCTCAGTAGGTTGTAGTCCAGTCCTTCCACAAATGCAACATTCCTGATAGTTAATCCATTCCTCACCATTGTTCCATATCCTCTTGTGTATCCTGGTGTGTTCTTTGCTGATTCTTGTTCTTCAGTAGGCCTGGACAATTAGGTCTGAAATGTCCAAGTTTCTTACAGTTAAAGCACAGATAATCAGGTTCCTTTTTCTGTTTCAGGTCAGGATAGTTAGGTTTGAAGTGTCATGGTTTCTTGCAATAATAACACAAATAATCATTATCTTTCTTGGATTCTTCCTTCTTCTTTTCACTTGATTTTTTTGTGAAATTCCTTGGAGAACCGCTTCCTGTTTTCATCATTCTGATCTTCTTGCTTAGTAGGGAAATTTGCTCTTGCATCTCATCCAGTAGATCATCTTGACCACCTGATGATTCTTCTTTATGTGCAGCAACCAATGAAGTAGTCTTTGGTTCTTCCTTTTCAGTCTCAAGAACAAGTTTCTTACTGAATTCATATGCCTTGAGATCTGAAAACAATTTGAAGGTGTCTTCTTCATGTAGACTCCTGGATTCTTCTATGAATGTAACTTTCATCTCCCAAACCTCCTTTGCAGGTAGGGCTTCTATGATTCTTGTATTGATCTCTTCTTTTGTATAGATCACATTCAGTACAGTGAGTTCATCCATGATAGCATTGAATCTTGACTCCATTTGCTCAATGGTTTCATTTGATTTCATCTTGAAATCTTGGAACTTTCTTTTGGCTACACTCACTTTGTTTTTCATTATAGCATCAGTGCCTTCACAGATAAGTTGTAATTTTTCCCAAAGTTCCTTTGCTGTTTTGCAATCCTTCACTTTCATGTACATATTGCTATCCAAGGTTCTGTATATGATATTGTTGGACTTATTTTAAGTTTTAGTGATGAGTGCCAAACTAGCTGTTATAGAGCAAAGTAAAAAAGATGTCTAGATCAAATGTATAGGCTTATTAGAGTTTGATCTTGTATAGGTTTGATCAAACAAGCACTGTAAATGGTCAGCTGACTTTCATCAGCAGACCTGTCTATATCAGTAGGGTACCTGAGTCAATAGACTAGTTTAGGAACCTGCTGAAGACTGAAGGCTGAGAGCTCAAACTCAGTTATTGAAGGCTAAGGGATCAAACTTAGTATTTAAAGTCAAGGATATGGAATCAGAATTTAGGGAAGTCTGTGATGACCTAAACTGATTACATATACCTTGTGTAAAAGGTCTAAGTTCCACAAGTTAAGTGGTGATTGGAACTTAGTTATATTCAAAATGGTGTAATCTAACTTCATAATGAAAAGTTAGATATAAGAGAAGGCAGCTGAAGTGTTTTTATAAACACAGCAACTTTGGAACAGCTGACTGATATTCATTTCAGCAGATTTACAATCACAGGAACCTACTGATATATATTTCGAATTATTCAAAGGTTACATTGGAAGAATACAAGAATAAGGACAGATAACAACCTCTGATTTTATCAAACAAATCAATGGTTAAGATTAAAGGGACGCTGGAAATAAATAAAGCTTTATCCAATGGATACAAGTCAAAGGGTGGACAGACTGAAAACTGTCAAAAAGCAATCTGACAGTGTCAGTACTATGTACAGGGACATAATGCAAGTCAAGAAAAGGACAAGTCTGAAATGGCTATGTTTGAATTTCAAACATAAGTCACAAGGATTCCTACCTATAAATAGAGGACTCCTAATTCAGATACAAGTGATGAAAATTAAGGATCTATCTTGAGCTATCAGATTTCAATATATTAATCACCATGCTGACCCTACTGAACTTAAAGCTACTAATCCAGTAAACTTCTTCAAGTGTAATCTTCTATCAAGCTACATAGTGTTTACACACTTGAAGACCTCAAGCTGCTGAAAGCTGAATCACTTACTTGATTCAAACTTTCTTTTATAAGAAATCTGTTGAAAACAGTGAAGCATCTTTGGGGTGTCAAGGACTGTTGTTTGTGGTGGAGCTGGTGAAGAGGCAATCCTACCCTTCAAGGACCAGTGGAAGACTTTGGAGCAGCAATCCTACATGTTCCAAGTGTTCGGTTTGTGAAGCCATAGTTATTGGTGAACGACAAACAACTTAGGGATTTTTGTAACTGCTACCTCAAGGATCTCTAGTGAATTACCTCCAACATCACAGAGAAGAGAGGTGGTGCGAGATTACACCACTTGGAACCACTATAAAATGGCCTACTTACTTTGTGCATTTATATTCTGCATTAGTACATTTAGCACATCAATCTACTGAACTAGCAACTAAATCACACACATACACTACTGAGTATCTAATACTTGGTATCATATTTTAACAACAAGAAATAAGGATTAATTTAAATATATTCCGCTGCAACAAATTCAGTAGAGTCAATAGTCAGCAGACTACTGAGCTATCAACAGGCTGCTGAAGTTGCTAAATTTGTTAACTCCAAAAGTTTTAAGTGTTAAGTTTATTCACCCCCCTCTAAACTTAACCAAAGCCTTTTCAAGGGACCCACAATTGGTATCGGAGTAGTGCTTCTGTTCTGAAGTAATCCTACTTGTTGTGCTTGTGAAAATACTTTGAAAACTTTTTCAAGTGTCTGATTTTCAAAGCTTTGCATTATGGATAACAACCAGTATGCTAGAACAATGTTGACGTGTTCCTTATATCGTTTTGATGAGTATAAACGTCGTATGCATGCTTATTTAGCTGCAACACATTATGAGATGATGGATGTGCTGACTGATGGACCACTGGAAATCACAAAATCTATAACTGTGGATAATGAAACTCAGTACATTCCAAAGCCAAAAAGAGAATGGACTGCTGAAGATAGAAAAAGAGAAAACCTCAACAACATTGCTATTGATATCATATACAAAACTTTGGATAGAAATATGTACATGAAGGTGAAAGATTTCAATACTGCAAAAGAACTTTGGGATAAGTTGCAATTAATCTGTGAAGGCACTGATGCTATCAAGAAGAATAAGATCAGTGTGGCAAAGAAGAAGTTTCAGGAGTTCAAAATGAAACCAAATGAAACTATTGAACAAATGGAGTCAAGATTCAATGTAATCATGTATGAACTCACCCTACTGAGTGTCTCAGATCTCAAGGCATATGAATTCAGTAAGAAACTTGTACCTGAGACTGAAAAATAAGAACCAAAAACCACTGCATTGGATGCTGCACATCAAGAAGAAACATCAGGAGCTCAAGATGATCTACTGGATGAGATGCAAGAGCAAATTGCCCCACTGAGCAAGAACATCAGAATGATGAAAACTGCAAAGGGTTCTCCTAGTAATTTCACAAAGAAATTTAGTGAAAAGAAGAATGAGGAATCCAAGAAAGACAATGATTACTGTGTTATCATTGCAAGAAACAGGACACTTCAAACCAGATATCTCGAACTAAAAGCAGTAAAAAGGAACTCGATTATCTTTGCTTCAATTTCAAGAAGCCTAGACATTTCAGACCTGATTGTCCAGACCTACTGAAGAGCAAAATCCAACAAAGAAGATCTGGCAAGAAAGCTATGGTTGCTGAAGATGAATCAGGATATGAAGTAGAATCGAGAAAAGGAAATGAATCATGATCTGCACTTGTTCTTGATATGGATGATTATGCTTTAATGGAAAATATGAATGAAACAGAGGAGGTATACAATTCTGTATCTATTAACACTCCTACTGGAAGTGATTGTGAATCAACTTGTGGTTCAAATCCAAAAAATTCTGACAATGAAGAAACTTTGGATGCCATCCTTAATCAACTAAGGATAATACAATCTGGTTATGAGATTGTGAAGGCTGAAAAAGAAGCTCTTCAAACAGAAGTTGAAAGATTAAAAGCTGAATTGAGAATTCTCAAAGGAAAGGAAAAAGAAGTTGGACCGAATCAACATATGTCTGCTGTACATTCAGTAGCTGCTGAATCTGCTGAACAATCTTGTTCCTCCACTGCATTCAAATCTGGAAAGCCTTATGGTGATAGAACAGGCCTTGGATTTGGAACTCAACAATCTAATAAGAGTGGATTCAGTAAGGTCACTGAACCTAGTACCAGAAGTCAAAAAGGTCAACAACACCTAACAAAAAGAACAAATCCAAAAATAGGACTGTTGTACCTTCTAGACCTGCTGATAGCAGACCTGCTACCAAGTCTGCTGGACCACAAAAGGGTAAAAATCAGAGATATTCCAAGGATAAGAATCCTAAACCTAAAAATGTCAATCATTCAAGGGATTCTTATCTCAGGGGGAAAGGCAGACTGTTCCCTACTGATGATGATTGGAATATCCTGCCACCACTACTAGAAACAACAGATATAACCATACTGCTAGGGTAAAACCTCAGCAATGGAATCAGCAGAGGACTCAGCAGAGGACTTATATAAGACCTCAGCAGAGACCTCAACAGACTCCATATTACAGGGTTGTTCCTAACAGACAGCAAACCTATGGTTATACTAGTGCTTCTAACAAAAGAAATCACTCCAAACATATACCAAAAGGCCAGAAAGCATATGTGAGTCCTACACAACAAAATGTTAAACCTTATGGATGTGTGGAATACATGTATGAACAAAAGTATGATACCTTTCAAAGAAGACCTTATGTATATTTGCCAAGGGTCATGCTTACCACTGACCATTATGGATCCAAACAGTTTTGGGTCCCTAAAATGCATTAACTTTGTTTTGTAGGGTGTCTGGTACTTTGACAGTGGATGTTCCAAACATATGACAAAGAATAAGCACTATTTGTCAAACTATGTGACAAAGGATGGTCCAAGAGTGAATTTTGGCAACAAGAACACACCAGGATACACAAGAGGATATGGCACACTTGTGAGAAATGGATTAACAATCAGGAATGTTGCATATGTGGAAGGACTGGACTACAACCTACTGAGCACTGGACAGTTTTGTGACATGGGTTACAAGGTCACTTTTGACAAAAACACCTGTATTGTCATTAGTGAAAGAGGTGACCAAGTTGTGTTGGCTTTAAGAAGACAACAAAACATGTATGTTATGGATTGGTCTACTGCTGTTCCAGAGACATGCCTGATTGTGCATACCAAGTCAGAACTTAATTGGCTAAGACATAAGAAGTTGAATCATCTAAATTTTGATGATATCAATCAGTTGGTGAAGAAGAAACTGGTTATTGGTTTACCTGAGATCACATTCAAGAAGGATGCTATATATGATGCTTGTCAGCAAGGTAAACAAACAAAATCAAGCTTCAAGTCAAAAACAAAGCAGTCAACAAAAAGAGTTTTGGAGCTGATGCACATGGATCTATTTGGGCCAGTAACACCAACAAGTGTAACAGGAAAGAAGTACACTCTAGTAGTTGTGGATGATTATTCCAGATACACTTGGGTAGTATTCATGAACAAGAAAAGTGAAACACTTCAAAAGATACCTGAACTTTGGAAGAGATTGCAAAATGAGAAAAGTTTGACAGTAGTGAAGATCAGATCAGATAAGGGTACTAAATTTCTCAACAAAGTTATAAGAGAATATTGTGAGCAAAATGGTGTACTACATCAACTTGCTGTTGCTGGTACACCTCAGCAAAATATGGTTGCTGAAAGAAGAAACAAAACTTTAAAAGAAGCAGGAAGAACTATGATTTGTGAAGCATTATTACATGAAAGATATTGGGCTGAAGCAGTTAATACAACATGCTATACACAAAATAGAACCTCAGTGAACAAGAAGCTGCTGAAGACACCTTATGAGATTTGGAATGGAAGGAAACCTAATATATCTTACTTTCATCCATTTGGAAGCAAATGTTTTATTCTAAATCATAAGGAACAACTGAAGACCTTCCAACCAAAATCAAATGAAGGAATCTTCTTGGGATATTCTTCTGTCAGCAAAGCATTCAGGGTATTGAACAAAAGGACACTAAAACATGAAGAGACAATACATGTTGTATTTGATGAACCTAAGTTCACTAGAATGGAAGATGAAGATTTAGAACCTACTGAGAATCAACAAGTCACTAATCCAGAATGTGTTGATGTTTTGGAAAGATTTAATGACTTAAAGGTTTTCGACTCGCCCCTCTTGAACACCTGCGATAACACTCATCGATGCAACAATCGAAGCTAGTTCAAGGATCTCTTGAACCCCCTTGTGAAGCAACAACAGACCCTACTGAAGATGATGTTCCTGAGAATCAAACTAACCAAAATCCATAATGGTTAAGGGATCACCCTGCTGAGCAAGTTATTGGCAATATACAGCAAGGTGTAAGGACTAGAAAACAATTAGAAGCAATGTTTACATGTTTTCTATCTCAAATGGAACCTAAAGTTGTTGAAGAAGCAATATCAGATCCAGATTGGATAATTGCTATGCAAGAAGAATTGAATGAATTTGAAAGAAATCAAGTTTGGACACTAGTAGAAAGGCCTAATCATTCAAATATAATTGGTACAAAATGGGTATACAGAAACAAATTGGATGAATCTGGTACCATTGTAAGGAATAAGGCCAGACTAGTACCAAAAGGCTATTATCAAGCAAAAGGAATTGATTTTGATGAAACATATGCCCCTGTTGCAAGATTGGAAGCTATAAGACTATTCTTGTCATATGCTGCTTACAAAAACTTCAAAGTATATCAGATGGATGTCAAAAGTGCATTTTTGAATGAAATTCTGGAAGAGGAGGTCTGTTTGCGGTTTTATGCAAAGCAGTGATAAAATATAATAAATAAAACCGATGTCAACCCCAAGTGCGAAGGTTCGCAGCTATAGTGATGAAACCGGGTCGTATCCGCAGGGACTTGTACGAAAATAGTGTTTTTGCTTTCGATTTATTTTGTAAGGTTGATGACTACGATCTTGGATTAAAAAACAATAAAACAAAGAGTTTGAAAATTGAAAATAAAAACTAGCACGTAAGAAATCTTTCCGTAACAATTATAATTAAACAACTAGAAGCACCGTTGATCCACCACCCCACCGAAATTAACAAGAAAGACGCACATTCGTTTGCAAGCCTTGGATTATTATCTACTAAAAAGGCGTTTCCTCTCTCGATTTAACACCGTTAACTAGTCCACCTCTCGATGCAACTAACGAATTTACGGAACAAAGATATGGATATAAAGTCCTAATCTAACAATATTCTCCCTCAACTTTCGTTTGTTAGAAGAAATATTATCACTCTCCTTCACGGCAATCTATTAATTTATCAACTATCGTATGTCTAAATTCAATCAGCATGCAACACAAGTATAGTCATACATATTGCACATAAACAATTCAAAACATGAAGGAAGAACAAGAAACTTACTAGAACGAATAAATGCAAAAATCCTTGTTTATTCCGGCGATGGTGGCTTCACATTGGTGGTTCTAGCCTCGGGCCTTTAGCCACTCATCTTCTTCAAAAACATCCTTATTTCTTTGAATTGAAATTGAAAGAAAAATAAAGAAAGACTATCTATGAATCTAATTTATTGCTAATTGCTATACTAATTTTTCGATGTTTACGGATGTCTGTTTACTCTTTCGAATGGATCTTTCGCTTATATAGGAGTTTGTGGCCGACATAGGAAGGATCTAGAAAACGCGTCGAATTAATTTTCGCACCTCGGTAGACCGAACGTCCAGGCTCGGTCGACCGAATAGCACGGCTCTCGTCGACCGAGCGCACCAGCGAGCACGTTCACGCTCACACTGCGTAAAGAAACGTGTTCCCCACTCCACTCTTTCGCCTCGATCCGATTTATTCTTCAAATCTCGATCCGATTTTCTTCTTTATTTTGAAATCCTTGATTGAATGACATAAATCTTCTCAATAAATAATATCCCCTTGCATTTCTTTATTTTCTACAAAATTATTGTTACACCAAGTCATCGAGTAATAATAATAATAATAAAATGTGTAACAAAATAACATTTAATCCCAATATTTCCTCATAATTAAATTATAACCTCTCAATAACCATTATAGGAATTTATTGGTTAAAAACATGATTTTCTCATTTATTTCCTTTAAAAATAAGATAAATTGTTTAGGGATTAAGCCCGAAAATATAGTAAAATATACCCTAAACAACTCCCCCACACTTAGCTTTTTGCTTGTCCCCGAGCAAAACAAACAACGACAAACTATCAAAAACCCACATAATTTGACACGAGATGTAGTCATGCTCACATCAAGCTAGTATCTAGCAAATCGAACTCACTCAGTGATTGTGTGTGTTGAACCCGCTAAACTTCCACCGATCCTCTCTTGATGTATTAAATCAAGCACTAATGATCATCCGGTTAAATAAACGAAGTTCGATTACATCTACAACACTTACCCTACAAAAACTATTTATCAAGAACAAAGTAACCAACTCACATTTAAATTCCTTTACTTGGTGCCAAGAAAATACCTTTCAGGTCTCTACTGGGTTAAGATCAACTCGACTTAGAGTTCCAAAAGGCCTATATTTTCTTCCATCGTCGCGTCTCAAAAGTATAACACTCTCCCCTACTTTAGAGGTAGTCACCCTGAGATCACTCAAACCTATCTCTTGTCAAGGTAAACCACACTCCCCAATTGGGGCAGTATCCAAGTGGACTCGAGGTGATAGTCGCAAACAACTTCCGCAATTTAATTTTTCAAAATTTTCAAAATTTTTCTTCTTTTTTCAAACTCTTTGGAAACTCCCGGTCAGGTATCATTTCTAACACATTCAAGACTTTTAAGGTTCTCAAGACACTAAGGTACTTAGATTCTAACTGTGAGTATAGTACGAGTTCTTAACTTTCATCAGTGCTAAGTAAGCGGTTATCTCATGAGCTAGAATTGGCTATCCCTTAACTAACCGGAGACTATTTTATATTTTTGGTTCCTCATCTAATGAGTTCGTATAATTGAGGTTCAAGTGAGTATCGATCTACCAAACCTATTCTTAGAACATGATCTGACTAATGATAACAATTAAAGGTGTCAAATTACAAAACAAGCATGTCATTGAAGTTACTCGGGACTCACAAATTTTCAAAAAATTTATCAAATTTTTCAAAGGAGCAAAACTAGATAACATGTAAAACAAACCAGTAAAACAAACCAATAAACCCTCCCCCCCCACACTTAAGTTACATGATGTCCTCAGCATGTGCAAAATAAGAAAAACTTAGCTGGTTGTAATTCGAAGGAGGCAATTCTGGAAGTGGTCCGGAGCCAGATTCAGAATTGCTTGATGAAATCAGTAGACTGTGGACCATCCACCGTAAATGGCGATATCATCCGAAAGCTCAATCAATCGCTATCGCAAATATCCCGCACACATGGGGAAACAAGGCGTACCTCGGGATAGGGGCACAAAAGATGATAGACAAGGCAATATCATGGAACAAAGCAGAAGCAATGCAAAAATGGATAATAACCGAATCTATGTGAAATGTAGTGCACAAATGTAATATCGAGAGATACTGGGGTACATGAGGAAATAAAAAGAAACAAACAGGGGTCATGATGTGGGCAATCGTCCAAGTACAGATCCATAGTCAGAAACTGCTAGGTGGAAAGCATTAGCAACCAACAAGAGAAACAAAGCAAAAATAAACTACAAACAAAAAGAAAAAAGATATCTAGGTTACCGTCCTAGTAGGGCTTAATTATAGTCGGGGGCTCGACTAACCAATAAAAACTCAACCGGGGTCAGGCCAGTGAAGCCTCATCCCGGAATCACTCTCGACCTCCTCGGGGTCAACAGGCTGGAATCCACAGGAACAAAGTCTCGCCAACGTCTTGGCCATATCATCAAACTTCTGTATCCACTTCGTACCTATGATTCTTCTCTTCTTCTTTTTAGGTTTCTGTTTCTCAAGATGAGGTGCAACATCAGGGTGCATAACATCATCAAAGAACTCACAGAGATGTAAATCATCGGGTGCCGAAGGATCGAGTGGTTTGACTAGGGACGTCGTTCGAGATAGAAAACCACCGGTCGTTCCTTTTGTTGACCAATATAGTGTTTTAACCGATGACCATTTACTCTGAACAACCCATCGCTTATCTTTCAAATCGATCGCTCCATTTGGGAATACGAAAGATTTCAAAGGGGCGGACTAACGGTTGCGTAGCTTACCAGAAACAGATGTAACCTGGTATTATACAAGAAACCCACTCGCCCGCTTTGAATTCCCTAATCTTGATTTTCTTGTCGTGAAGCGCTTTAGTCCTTTCTTACTAATTCTCGAGCTCTCATAGGCCTGGAGTTCGAACTCATCAAGCTCTCGCAAGCGCAATAATCGCTTTTCTGCATAACTGGCTATCGAAATTCAAGAATTTAATAGCCCAGAACGCTTTGTGCTCAAGCTCGATTGGCAGGTGGCAGGCCTTGCCATAAACCATCTGAAACGGAGACGTGCCAATAGGAGTCTTGAAAGCTGTCCTGTAGGCCCAGAGCACATCATCCGATTTCGACTCGAATCGATCCTATTAGAATTCACCGTCTTCTCAAGAATGCTCTTGAGGCTCGGTTACTCACTTCAACTTGTCCACTCGCCTCCGAGGGTGATAGGGGTAGCGATTTTGTGTTTTACCCTATATCGTTCTAAAATCTTGTCTAGTGGGGTATTGTAAAAGTGAGTTCCCTCGTCACTGATGAGGGCTCATGGACAGCCAAACCGCGTGAAAATATTTTTCTTCAGGAAGTTCTTGACCACCTTGTGGTCGTTCCGCGGTGTTGCTATCGCCTCCACCCACTTTGATACGTAGTCGACGCAGACCAGAATGTACTTGTTCCCATACGAGGATGGAAACGGTCCTATGAAATCAATACCCCATACATCGAAAACCTCACATTCTTGGATGGGGTGGAGGGGCATGTCCATTCGCCGAGAAAGTTTACGGTGCGTTGGCACCGGTCACACCTTTACAAAGTTCTCTGTATCCTTAAAAATTGTTGGCCAAGAGAAACCGGATGAAAAATCTTCGCGAAGACTCTTCCCACTCCATAATGACCTCCCACAGGTCCACCATGGCATTGCTCCATAATGTCCCTCTGCTCGAACTCAGGGACACACCTACGGAGCAATCCATCCTTGCAACGCTTGAAGAGAATGGGATCGTCCCACACATAATAGTTCAAATCCGAAAAGAATTTCTTCTTTTGCTGATATGTCAGGTCAGGGTCCAGATATCTGCCGCTCAAGAAGTTTGCAAAAGGTGCAAACCAAGGAGAACATTTTCCAGCACAGGTAGGAGCAACCACGCACACATCAATGGTCATGAGTTGATCAGTTGGAAAATTGATTCCAATCTCATCCGACTCTACCTGAGGATCGTCGGTCAGCCGAGACATGTGGTCAGCTACCACATTCTCGCTACCCTTCTTGTCCCGGATATGAACATCAAACTCTTGTAAAATCAAGATCCATCTCAACAAACGAGGCTTGGCATCAGCCTTGTTCAACAGATATTTCAATGCAGAATGGTCTGTCCAGACCGTGACCTCCGACCCAAGCAAGTAGCTTCTAAATTTATCCATGGCAAAAACTACTGCCAACAACTCCTTCTCAGTTGTTGCATAATTTACTTGCGCTGGGTTTAAAGTGTGACTAGCGTAGTAGATGGGTCGGAACCTTCCGTCCACTCTCTGACCTAGCACCGCGCCGACTGCATAATTAGAAGCATCACACATAAGCTCGAAGGGAGCTTTCCAGTCGGGTGCTATAAGAATTGGCGAGGTAACCAACTTGTCTTTTAGTTCTTTAAATGCTCTTTCACACTCAGGGGTGAAAATAAACTTCACATCTTCTCTTAAGAGAGATGACAAAGGCTTGGCTATTTTAGAAAAGTCTTTGATGAATCGCCTATAGAAGCCGACATGACCCAAGAATCCTCTTACTTCTCTTGCATTTTTGGGGTATGTCATTTTTTCAATAGCTTCTACCTTCGCTTTGTCGACCTCAATACCTTCTTTGGACACCTTGTGTCCCAGAACAATTCCCTCTTCCACCATCAGGTGGCACTTCTCCCAATTTAAGACTAAGTCTTTTTCTATGCACCGGGACAAAACTTTATCAAGATTGTGTAAACAGTGGTCGAAACTGTCCCCGAACACAGAGAAGTCATCCATAAAAATCTCCATCACCTTCTCCACTAAACCATCAAAGATAGCCAGCATACATCTTTGAAATGTAGCCAGTGCGTTAGAGACCAAATGGCATTCTTCGTAAGCGAAGGTGCCACGAGGACAGTGAAGGTAGTCTTTTCTTGATCGATGGGGTCGATAGCTATCTCGAAAGTATCTGAATAGCCATCCAGAAAACAATAAAATTGCTTGCCACTAAGCCTCTCAAGGAGCTGGTCAATGAATGGCAAGGGGAAGTGGTCTTTTAGAGTTACCTCATTTAGTCTTCTGTAATCGATGCAAACTCTGTACCCAGTGACTTGCCGTAGGGCAATCTCTTCCCCCTTTTCATTCTTCTCGATGGTGATCCCTCCTTTCTTTGGCACCACCCGAGTGGGGCTCACCCATTCACTATCGGCTATTGGGTAGATGATACCCATGTCAAGCAATTTGATGATTTCCTTCTTAACGACCTCCTGCATGTGAGGGTTTAGCCTTCTCTGAGGCTGTCGCACTTTCTTCGATCCCTCAACAGTCCTGATCTTGTGCATACAGATATCGTGGCTTATCCCTTGATATCTCCCACTTGCCAACCAAAGCGAGGATATTATCTTGCAGCACTTTGATAAGTTTTTCTTCCTCCTTTGGTTCTAACTTAGATGAAATAATCAAAGGGAGCTTATCACCGTCCCTCAGAAAAATGTATTTCAAGTGTTGAGGCAAGGGTTTCAACACTAAATCGACGGTGGCTCCTCCACAATTGGTCTTAATTTATCGCCCTTAAGCTCCAGATCTCCAAGCTTATCATAAGGGCTCAAGCATCATGGCCTCCCGCCAGACATGGGGTTTCATCCCTTTTGCAAATCTGGCCATGTCACCATGCCTCTTCCTCATTTTCTTTCTTACCATCTCCGGTAATCGAACTTTCCTTTTCCTCCTTCTCAATCTCTTCTAAAAATTTCTTCCACTCCTCATCAGCCCAAGTTGCAGATTGTTTATTGAATTCTTCCTCATCCCAACTACCCATGAACACTTTTTCATCATACTCATCAGTGAAATCATCCTCAATAGCTAAACAAGTGTCACTGGACGCGTGCTTCACTGCATTGCCCACATTGAACTTTACACTCTCATCCTCCAAATGTAGGGTTATCTCGCCCTTTGTAGGAATCTAGTAAGGCACGGGCGGTTGCAAGAAAAGGTCTCCCAAGGATCAAGGGGTTTTCTCATCATTGGTCATGTCCATGATTACCCAATCACCGGGTATATGAAGTTCTCAACCTTGACCAACACATCTTCTACGGTTCCCTTGCATACTTCACACTTCTATCTCGCAAGTTGAAGAGAAATGGGTCTAAGAGTAATAGATTGATCCAATCCAAGAGATTGGAAGATTGAAGTAGACATCGATTGAGTGATGCTCCCGAATCGCATAAAACATTGTGGAAGTCCTGTTCTCGATAGTACACGAAATCGTGAATTTACGAGGTCGGGACGCTTCACAGGAAGTTTAGTCCGGCCGATTGCGGAGCATTCTTCATTCAACACTATGTGCTTGAGCTCTTGAAGCTTCTTCTTGAACTCACTGCGTCCTTTATAAACTTTGTATACTTTGGCATCCCTACCAAAAGATCAACTAATGGAATGTTTGCCTCAGTATTCTTGAGCAAATCGATAACCTTCTTATACTCCTTATCGATCGTTAATGTGTGACTTGTTCTTGCTAGGTGGGTAAGGGAGATCAAACAAAGTCCTCCTCGGTGAAGTTCTTCTTTTCTTTGTCTTATGATTGATTGCTTTGTCTTCCTATCTTTCCACCTCACATGCTTCCCAGTAACTCAACTTAGAATCCGACGCGTCTTTTAGCAAAGATTCTCAACTCTCACATTTCTTTCAGAATTTCCTTTTTCACTTGGCTCAACAGACGTCCTAGCATCCTTCTGAGGAGAAAGAAGATCTTCCCCTCCTGCCTCTCTGCTCGCAGGAGGGGCTATTCGTTTCCCTGGTTGGCCTGACCGCCAACCGCTTTCCCACTCCTCAGATTTACGACATTCAACTCATCTTGACCATAGTTCCATGGTGCAGCCAGATCGGTGCAAGTATTCTGGTCATTCTGGACCACGTTAACCCCTCGGGGGTTCTTCTCAGTAAAACTCGGCAGCTGACCTTGAGGTCGATTTGCTTGTTGCCCCGAAATCTGTCCCATTTGCACCTCTAAATTCCTCACTGTACTGGTCAAAGTACTCAATGCATTTTCCAACTGAGTGTTGGCCGTGACTTGCTCACTCAACTTTTGTTCTAAGATCTGAAATGATTGATTCTGATTTTGATTTTGATTGACCGGTGGATTATTGTTCCATGCCGGTGTTAAGGGTGAAATTTATGATTTATATGACGTTATTCCCGTAACAATATCCTTGGTATTTTAGTACTTTTTATAGAAAAGTGTTGGTTTTATCGAATTATTGAGTAAACGAGTTTTAAATGTGTTTAAATGCAAAATCGAGATATTTACGTGATTTTATCGGTGTTTTATGTTTATCCGTATGATGTTACATTTTGCATGTTTCTATCATGTTGTTAGGTACGCTTGCATGATGAGTAAGGAGCTTAAACGATGATCACATGAAGATGGAAGAGTTGAAAGATGTTTAAGTGAAGAATCATTGAAGAAACCGGAACCAGGCACTTCATGGGAATTTTTTCCACACTTTTAGGCACTTTCAGGAAAGTTGTCTTGATGAAAGTTGTAGAGGATTGAAATAGCTTTCCAACGCATGTTGAATCACCTCATTCGAGCCCTGGAAGTGAAGTTATGAGCAAAATACTGGAGCTGGGTCCTGGACGGGCGTCCATGATAATGAACGAGCGTCCGGAGCGGCATCAGAGCAACCGACTTGATTTTCTCTATATATAGCAGCGCATAATCAACCCTAAGACACAAAATTTCGAACCCTAAACCCTAGGAGCAGCTTGGCTGCGTTTTATTCTATTTTCTTCCGATTTATGCAATTAGATTCATAGATTAGATTAGCTACTTTTCATGTCTTTTTATTCATCAATTTCAAGTCTCATTTAAGATGATAAGAGGCTAGACCTCTTTTGAACGAGCGTGTGAAGCCTATCCGTCAACTATTCAGATTCGAATCGTGATTGTTTTGTGAGTTCTTTAATACAAGTTGTTTCTTTTATCATGTTTACATTGTTTATTGCGAATTATATCGAAAGATGTTTGCTTTTGTGTTTGTTTTATGTGATGAAAATCATGTTAACTTTAGAACACCATGATAAAAGAGTAGATCTTTAATCTATAAAACGAAAGTTAATAGGTTAGATTTCTAGGTTAGAAACGTTAGAGTTTCCACCTTTGTTTTGAAAAGCGTTAATCTTTAAATCGAAAGATAAAGATTGATAGGAGAACCATCTAAGAAATTAGAGGTCGTATTTAGATAAGGCAAATCACAACTTGATTAGAATCACGAAATAATCTGAATAGGATCTGAATGTTGATAGGATAGGTGGATCAACTGCTCGCTCGTTTGTTATAACTTGATTCAAATCTCTTGAAACTTGAATTGTTTAGCTTTAGTTTACTTTTTTCGCACTCTAGTTTAGTTAGTTTATCGCTTTCAATCTTTCCTAGCATTGGATTAATCTCCTCTGTCTAGTTACTTTTATGCAATATTTGTTTAGGTTAGTTTTCGTGACAATAATTAGTTAAAAACAAAAGCTAGGGTTCACAACAGTCTAGTTCCCCGTAAGATCGACCCGGCATTAGCCTCCATACTACGATCCTTGCACTTGAGGTTAACCGGTTTATTACTTGTTGTTTTATATTGATCAAATCCGGGACAAGTTTTTGCCGGGGACCCGGACGGTTGTCTAGTTTTTGTTTTTCATTAGTAATTTAGGTTAGGTTTTTGTTTTTATTTCTGTTTTTCGTTGGTGATTTAGTTGTTTTACTTATTTGTTTTTTCTGTTAATTAATATTTGTTCTTGTTAGTTGTAGTATAGACTTTTGTTTTTGAGTTTTAGTCTCTGTTTTTCATATCGCTTTTTTTTTTTTTTCGCTCTCTGCTCGAATCTGTTTCCGCTTGGACGAGCTGCCTGGTCATACTCTGACGCCCGTCGCTTCTTCCTCCCAGGAGGACGCTTGCCCCGCTTAATTGGACGCCCGTCTGTCCTGTCTGCCATTAGTTTTTATTTTTATTTCAATTAGGTTTTCTGTTTTTTTTCGTAGGTAAGTGTCGTAGATAGGTTTCTAAGGTTGAATCATCTAACTCCACGTTTTTAACGATCAAACTTTTGGATAAAAAGGGATCGTTTTAGCACTCTTTAGTATTTTGGCCATAACTTTCGGCTCGAGTGTCCGTTTGGCGCGCAGGACCCCAATTCGGAAAGCTCGTTCCGACGCCGACGACGTGGCGGACGCCGGAGGCCGTCCGA
This sequence comes from Gentiana macrophylla, assembly GCA_026214975.1. Classification (NCBI taxonomy): domain Eukaryota; kingdom Viridiplantae; phylum Streptophyta; class Magnoliopsida; order Gentianales; family Gentianaceae; genus Gentiana; species Gentiana macrophylla. The sequence continues at coordinate 60,896,119 of CM047811.1, forward strand.
CACCGTTTTCGAGGTCAAAATCCACTGTTTTCCCTTCCATTTTGGGGTTAGAAGATTTCAACACATGTTTTTCCTCTTTTTAGTGTTTTATGTTTTTTCTGCTTTTAAATCTTTCGTAGGTTTAGGTTTCGATTACGTATCCCTTTAGTTAGATTTTTTTAGTTAGATCATTAGGTTTTAGTTCAAAGTTATTAGGGTTTAAGGTTTTATTTTTGTGATTAGTTTTGTCCCCTGCTTTTTCTCCTCTGCTTTCTCAAAACCCCCTCTGCTTTCGAATTCGTTTTCGTTCTTTCTCGAAACTTTGCATCCGGACGAGCGTTTATTCGCTTGAACGCTCGTTCACTGTAATTTTTCAATCTCAGATCCGAATTCGACCCTTGAACGAACGTCCATAAATTTGGATGCCCGTCCAAGGCGACTCTGAAGGATCAGATGAGCGTTCAATTTTTGAACACCAGTTCAGTCCAATTTCAAGACAGACGCTCGTCCATTTGTTTGGATGCCCGTCCGTCCCTTTCTTCCTCAATCTTTTTCTTTTCCCTCTTTTCTTTTCTTTAGGTTTTAATTTTAGATTTAGGTTTTAAATTTCTTAGTTTAGGTTTTTATTTTTTTCTTTAGTTTTTAGGTTCGAAGATCTTGAGTTGGGTATCGGTTTATGCAAACTCAAGTCGAAAGGGCCATTACTCTTTTCACTGACTCGAGCGGACCATAGTCCGACCTAATAGAGAAGACTTCGTTTTACCGATCCTCGGACGAAGGAAGTTCAACCGATCAGGATATCGAACGAAACCTAATAAAGGAGATCAAGATATTGTTATAATGGCGGCGTAAGATCGACGACGTTGGCGACTCACGCCATGCCTGGTGCGAACATCATCAACCCGGCTATCGCCCTACCGCCATTACCGCGACAAACCTTTGAACTAAAACCCGGCCTCATTCGGATGATGCAAAGATGCATCAATGTTTCACGGGTTCCTTCTTCAAAATCTCACACACACGCACACACATTCCTCGGAGATATGTGGTACGACACGCATTCAAGGTGTGAGTGAGGATGTGATTAAACTTACACTGTTTCCATTCTCTTTGAAGGGAGAAGCTAAAGAGTGGTATAACTCTCTCGCTACGGAATCCATTACCACCTGGGCTGCATTGGAGAAAGAATTTTTAAGTCAATACTTTCCACCTGCCAAGACAGCCCAGTGTTTAAGTGAAATATACAATTTTTATCAAACGGAAACAGAATCTTTCTTTGAGGCATGGAAGAGATTTAAGGCTCTTCTTCGTAAATGCCCCCACCATGGGTTAGACTTGCAGAGGCAAGTCAATACCTTTTTTTCAAAGTGGATTGACCGAGCTCACTAAGGGCATGGTCAATAGTTCATCAGGTGGGGCGTTTTTGAGGAAAACGCCTCAAGAGGGGTGGGCATTGTTCAAGACATTGCCAAATATAATTATGCCCCCTCCTTTCAAGTCGTTTCAGCACCACCACCTCCTCCTAGGATCGAGGAGGTGAAAATGCGAACGAGATTGCCATGTCAAGCAAAGAAATGGCCACGCTTACCACGCCTCCAAATCCGAAGTTATCGACTCCTTCATTTTTACAGAACTCTCAAGTTCAGATCGCGAGAATTGTTCTCGGACCGCCATATGGATGGCCAGTGTCAATTCATGTCCCCCAATTCTTATCAAGTCAATGTTGTCCAGAATCATGGGCAAGATAATCCGATCACATGCCAGGTATGTGATGATGCGGGCACATCGCCGCGTTTCTATCCTATGATCGGACGTAACGCAGGATCAATGCCTTTAATGGCCAGCCAAATCGAGGTTTGGAAATCAATTCATCGCCAAGGCAACTTTCAAAACCAGGGTTTCGTCAAAATCAAAATTTCAATTTCAATCGAAACCCTAGTTTCAATCAGAACCCGAACTTGAATGCTCCCAATCTTAATCAAAGGTTCAATCAAAACAGGCCTAACTATTCAAATCCTTCATCTCAACGTCAATCAAGCCACTTTCTCCCTGAAAATTTTCAAAACTCTCAAGGTCCATCTCACGTTGATGATCTGGAAGCTAGATTGGACTCCTATCAGAAGGAGCTGAAGGAGCAGAACAATAACTTCCAGAGGGAGCAAAATAATAATATCCAATTGTTGATGAATTCGATCAAGCACCTTGAGAAGCAAATGGCTGACCAGCAAGCTTCTAGACCATCAGGGCAGATGCCCAACTTCACGGAGAGAAATCCCAAAGGTGGTCATGTAGCTCATACTGATTTGAATCTTGGCCAATGCACTGACTTGGTTCCTTCACCTCCATACGGTGGAGGAGAGGCCAGTGCAATGAACTTAAGAAGTGGTACTCAACTGAGTGGTCCCCCTAACCAGGGAAACCACTAGCCCCCTCCTGCCAGTGATAAGGCAGGAGGGGAAGTCGAGCACCCACGCTCCCTCGCTCGCAAGGAAGTCCTCGTGTGGCTGCTCTCCGAGAAGTGAAAAATTAAGGATCCTCGTGTGGTGATCCCCGAGGAATGAGAAATCAAGTGAAAGTCGTGGTCGATCCCCGACTAATCAAAAGAATGAGAAGACGGTTCGGTGGAAAGATTTGGAAGACAAAGCTATCGGTGCATCTTCAAGAAAGTCTTTTCGAGGATGATTTGAAAAAGCTTCCATTTCCACCGAGAAAGAGCAACATCCCATTGAGCGAAGATAAGAAGTATGAAAAAGTGCTTAATTTGTTGAAAATACTCAGTTAATCTTCCATTGTCGAAGTTTTGGTTGAGATGCCTAAGTATACCAAGTTCATTAAGGATGTTGTATCTTCCAAAAGAAATTATCGAAATGGATCAAGCAGCTGGTAAAGACTGCGCGATGGTCAATTATCAAGACTTACCAACCAAGAGGGGCGACCCAGGCAAATTTGTGCTCACATTGCAGATGGGAGGCCTAGTATTCCCAAATTCCTTATGTGACCTGGGTGCATCCATCAGCTTGATGCCATTGTCTGTTTGCAATCAGCTTGGGTTACAAAGTCTTCTAGAACCCACTACCATGAACTTGCAGTTCGCAGATAGATCTTCTAAGAAAGCAGAGGGAATCTTGAGAGACGTATTAGTTCAAATAGATAGGTTTACCTTTCCAGTTGACTGGTACGTCTTAGATATTGAGAAAAGTGCAAATGTCCCTTTGATTCTTGGAAGACCTTTTCTATCTACAGCTAGAGCCCTCATCGATTGTGATGGTGGGCATGTGACCATTCGAGTTGGTGACCGTGAGGTGAGCTATAGTGTTTCAAAATCTATCAATGTACCTTCGGATCTCCAACCGGCTTTTCCGTTGATGAGACTTCGATGATTTCGATGACTTTATGGATAAGCAAGTCATGGTCGTAGAGGCTGAATATGAGCGATCGATTGATAATCGAATAATCATGGTGTGGTCAATCTAGAGCGATTAGCGCCTGATTTTGAGGATGAGCTAAGAGAAAAAGCCTTGGCAAGAGGGACCACTAAGTATGCTCGGCGATGTTGAGTTGAAGAGTGGTGATCTTAAATCAAGTCCCAGAGGATCCTCCCGTAGATTTGGCATCAAGCCGTTGCCTAAACATCTTAAGTATGTGTTTTTAAGAGAAGGTGACAAGCTTCCTTTGATCATCTCTCGCCAAGCTATCTCGTATGAGGAGCTTAAATTGTTAAACGCCTTGCGCAAAAATGAAAAAGCCTTTGGATGAGGTGGGAGATATCCGAGGATATCTCCCGACATCTCAGTATGCACAAGATCAAGATCGAGGAGGGTGCAAAATGAGTTAGACATGACCTCAGAGAAGGCTCAACCTCACATGCAAGAAGTAGTCAAGAAGGAAATCATTAAGCTTCTAGATATGGGTATCATATACGCCATTGTCGATAGTGAGTGGGTGTCCCCGACTCTGTAGTCCCCAAAAAGGGGGAATTACTATTGAGAAGAATGAGAAGGGAGAGGAGATAGCATTGAGGCTAGTTACAGGCTATAGAGTCTCAGATTGACTACGTAAAACTCAATGAGGTCACAATGAAAGATCATTCCCCCTTCCATTCATTGATCAAATGCTTGAGCGTCTAGCAGGCACGATTCTAACGCTTCCTCGGATGGATATTCAGATACTTCCAGATACCCATCGATCCCGTTGACCAAGAGAAGACCACTTTCACTTGCCCTTATGGTACATTCGCCACAAAGCGGATGCCATTTGGTCTATGCAATGCCCCCGCTACCTTTCGAGAGGTGTATGATGGCAATCTTTGACGGGCTAGTTGAAAAGTGCATGGGATTTTTATGGATGATTTTCTGTCTTTGGTCAATCCTTCGATGATTGCCTCAATAATCTTGATCAGTGTTATCTAGATGTGTGGAAAAGAACTTAGTGCTTAATTGGGAAAAATGCCATTTCATGGTAGATGAAGGCATAGTCCTTGGCCACAAAGTGTCACCAAAGGTATAGAAGTAGATAGGGCCAAGGTAGAAGCCATTGAGAAGATGAGTTATCCTAAGAATGTACGCGAAGTCGAGGTTTCCTCGGACATGTCGGTTTCTATAGGAGATTCATCCAAGATTTTTCCAAAGTAGCCAAGCCCCTATCTACTTTGCTCAAGGAAGACGTTGAGTTCAATTTCGATGAAAACCGCAAGCAAGCGCTTGAGGAGCTCAAGAATCGGTTAATATCCGCCCAATTCTTATATCGGATTGGAACTTGCCCTTTGAGCTTATGTATGCGATGCATCCAACTATCTTTGTTGGTGCGCTTTTAGGACAAATAATCGAAGGAAAGTTCCAGCCTATCTATTACGCCCACCACACGTTGAATCCTTCGCAAGTTAACTATACGACTCACCGAAAAGGAATTATTGGCCGTAGTGTTTGCTATGGACAAGTTCCGAGTTACTTGCTAGGTGCTCATGTGGTCGTGGTGTGATCATCACGCCGCTGCGGTATCGATGACTAAAAAGGATGCTAAACCGCGCTATCACTGCGTTGGATACCGACCTCCAAGAGTTTGACGCTCAAATTAAAGATAAAAAGGCGTTGAAAACGTAGTGGCGGATCATGTTTCTAGGGTGTTAAGTGAGGAAAAGGGTGATCCCGATGACATAGATCTTTACTTTCCTCTAGAAAACATCATGTTGATAGACGGTTGTCCTCCGATGTTCCATGGTATTCTTCCATAGTGAATTACCTTCATGCCCGTTATCTCGATCTCCGAATGTCTTATCAAGAGAAGAAGAAGTTCTTCTCTCGATATGAAGTCTTTCGCTTGGGATGAACCTTACCTCTTCAAGATCTCAGTAAAGATGGTTTGCTAAGGAGGTGTGTTCTCGAACCGAGCAACGCGATATAATCGAGCAATGCCATAGTGGACCCACGGTGGTCACTTTGGTCCTTGGAAAACGGTTGCGAAGATCTTCCAGTCCGGTTTCTATTGGCCCACGATCTTTAAGGACACGGAAGCTTTCTGTAAAGCTTGCGATAGGTGCCAAAGAACCGGTACTCTGACAAGGCGATTTGACATGCCACTGAAACCCATCCTAGAATGCGAAGTCTTTGATGTATGGGGCATTGACTTTATGGGTCCATTCCCATCTTCCTGTGGAAATAAATACATCTTAGTCTGTGTAGACTATGTTTCGAAATGGGTGGAGGCTCAAGCCACAACTCACAATGACCATAAAACGGTCATGAAATTCCTAAAGAAAAATATCTTTGTGAGGTTTGGATGTCCGCGTGCCTTGATCAGTGATGAAGGGACACACTTTTGCAACCGACCTTTGGAAAAAGTCCTCGAGAAGTATGGTGTTCGCCATAAAATTGGCACACCATATCATCCGATGACTAGTGGTCAGGTTGAGTGAAGCAACCAGAGTCTTAAGAAAATCCTGGAGAAGACGGTGAATAGTCATAGAAAAGACTGAGTTCGAAGTTGGACGATGTACTTTGGGCATATAGGACTGCCTATAAGACCCCTATGGGTACATCGCCATATCAAATGGTTTACGGTAAGCCATGCCATCTGCCAGTCGAGTTAGAGCACAGGGCTTATTGGGCTACGAAGTTTTTGAACTTCGATTCCCAATCCTGTGGGAAACATCGATGCAAAGTAGCTTGCATGATTTGGATGAATTTAGACTCCAGGCTTATGAAAACACTAGGATTAGTAAAGAGAAGATGAAACTACTCCATGACGCCAAGATAAAGAAGAGAGAATTCCAGGTCGGCGAGCAAGTTCTCTTATACAATTCTCGGTTACATTTGTTTCTTGGGAAGTTGAGAACACGTTGGTCCGGTCCTTTTGAGATTCTCCAAATCATTCCTGGAGGTGTTCTAGAACTACGCGGTTATCCAGATCAACCGTTTCGAGTTAATGGTCAAAGGTGCAAGCACTACATTGGTGAACCTAAAGAAAAACCTTTGATTGTTAAATTTCTCGATATTCTCGGATGTGGTGTTACAGAGGTCAATGAATTTGACGAGTTTTCATCCGATTTATTCTCCGAGAATGACGGTATTGGTTCATCAGCAGAAGTTCTAGCAGGTAGTTGGGATATGGAGGAGTATGAAAAAGAGCAAAATCTTAAACGTCATCAGAGGAATCAGAGAAGAAAGAAATCAGCCATGGGGAAGATTAAACGAGTTTGGAAGGCTATAAAAGATTTTACCCCATGTGTTAGATGCTGTTTCTGCAGCCACACTACGGACCGGAGCTTAAACGAGGTAGTGGCTGGCAGAAAGGTTAAATGGCCTGATCCAGGCTGAGCTTCAAATGTGTCGAGCTAACGACAATAACCATTAGCGCTACTAGGAGGCATCCTAGATATCCCTTATTATATTAGTTTCTTTCTTTAGTTATTTTTCCTTGTTCTAGTTGTTTTAATCTTATTCGGATTGTGTTGTTTTTGTCAGTCAGCCGCCCTAGGCTTATACAGGGTCGAAGTGTTGTTTTGCTTACGATTTCCTCTTATCTTTATCTCTATCACTTTTGCGCGATATGGTTTAATCCCTTGTATCCCCCGAGGTATTTCTTTGTTTTTCAAGTGTGCAGGATATTTTCGATAGCGATTGTGAGCTTTAGACGATTTCAGTTTTCCGGTGGATGGTCCATCTCATGATTTCCTCAAGCATTTTCAGATCTCGGACCATGGCCACTTCCAGCACTTGCCACTTTCGAACTACAATCACTACGTACTTTCTTTCTTTTTTAATTCTGCACACCATGAGGACATGTTGTCATTTAAGTGTGGGGGAGGGGATAAGTCGATATGTATCTATACATTTGCTTACATGATTTTATTTCTATGCTAAAATGAGCTAAATTTTAAATTTTTTTTTTGTTTTGTCTCGAGTGAGCAATGCATGTTTTTGTTCGGTTTGTTATATTCATTGATGCTGTATGCCGTATGTTCCATAAGTTAGATGTTTCACCAAGATTTATTTTTCACAAGCCATAGTAAATGATGAGCTATTTATAAAGTTATACCCCTTTTGTTAGTGATGTTTGATTCCTTATAAGTCATGTGCTTAGTGCTAATGTTCATATCGTGAGACTTATGATAGATTGTGTTTAGTTCCAAGTACGATGTACTGTGAATATCTAGAAGTTTGAATGTGATAAGTAATACGTAGCTAATGTCATTTGAAAAAGTTGAGTTAATAATGAAATCAATAGTGTGTGTCGGAAGTCGGTCGATGATTTGAGTGCGGTAAGGCATTATCTCGAAATGTTTTATTCCACTATGATGACCAAAAGCTCACGACGAATGGAAGAAGTCGCTTTATGATTTGAGTAAGGTAGGTATACCACGTATGTCCTATTCTCGCTATGATGAGCAATAGCTTATTCTCGATGTGTGTTTAAATGTGAAATCAATTGAATCTACTTAAGAATTGGTATGAAAAGAATGAAATGAGACTTAGTTATCGTTAATCTTATCCCCAGATAAACCGATGGATATGTTGTAGGATTATCCTCTAAGTATGTCGGAAAGGTCTTAAATGTGTTCTATCATCTTTTCCGGGATATACTCCGTTTTGTAGGGTGCATCTTATAAGTATCTTTTATTACTAGTTTTAAGGGGGTATTAGCTAGTTTTGCTTGAAATATTCAAGTTTGGATTTAGTGGTAATTTGCTATGGTTTTGCACACACACCGGGGTGAACATCTAAGTTATTGAATATGTGTTATATGTGCTGAGATGTCTATCTTTTCTCGAGCCTTTATCTTGTTTTGTTTTGCTCGGGACGAGCAAAGTTTAAGTGTGGGGGAGTTGTTAAGGGTGAAATTTATGATTTATATGACGTTATTCCCGTAACAATATCCTTGGTATTTTAGTACTTTTTATAGAAAAGTGTTGGTTTTATCGAATTATTGAGTAAACGAGTTTTAAATGTGTTTAAATGCAAAATCGAGATATTTACGTGATTTTATCGGTGTTTTATGTTTATCCATATGATGTTACATTTTGCATGTTTCTATCATGTTGTAGGTACGTTTGCATGATGAGTAAGGAGCTTAAACGATGATCACATGAAGATGGAAGAGTTGAAAGATGTTTAAGTGAAGAATCATTGAAGAAACCGGAACCAGGCACTTCATGGGAATTATGTCCACACTTGTAGGAACTTTCAGGGAAAGTTGTCTTGATCAAAGTTGTAGAGGATTGAAATATCTTTCCAACGCATGTTGAATCACCTCATTCGGAGCCCCAGAAGTGAAGTTATGAGCAAAATACTGGAGCTGGGTCCTGGACGGGCGTCCATGATAATGAACGAGCGTCCGGAGCGGTACTGTAGCAACCGACTTGATTTTCTCTATATATAGCAGCGCATAATCAACCCTAAGACACAAAATTTCGAACCCTAAACCCTAGGGAGCAGCTTGGCTGCGTTTTTATTCTATTTTCTTCCAGTTTATGCAATTAGATTCATAGATTAGATTAGCTACTTTTCATGTCTTTTTATTCATCAATTTCAAGTCTCATTTAAGATGATAAGAGGCTAGACCTCTTTGAACGAAGCTGCAGTGTGAAGCCTATCCGTCAACTATTCAGATTCGAATCGTGATTGTTTTGTGAGTTCTTTAATACAAGTTGTTTCTTTTATCATGTTTACATTGTTTATTGCGTAATTATATCGAAAGATGTTTGCTTTTGTGTTTGTTTTATGTGATGAAAATCATGTTAACTTTATAACACCATGATAAAAGAGTAGATCTTTAATCTATAAAACGAAAGTTAATAGGTTAGATTTCTAGGTTAGAAACGTTAGAGTTTCCACCTTTGTTTTGAAAAGCGTTAATCTTTAAATCGAAAGATAAAGATTGATAGGAGAACCATCTAAGAAATTAGAGGTCGTGACTTAGATAAGGCAAATCACAACTTGATTAGAATCACGAAATAATCTGAATAGGATCTCTGAATGTTGATAGGATAGGTGGATCAACTGTTCGTTCGTTTGTTATAACTTGATTCAAATCTCTTGAAACTTGAATTGTTTAGCTTTAGTTTACTTTTTCTGCACTCTAGTTTAGTTAGTTTATCGCATTCAATCTTTCCTAGCATTGGATTAATCTCCTCTGTCTAGTTACTTTTATGCAATATTTGTTTAGGTTAGTTTTCGTGACAATAATTAGTTAAAAACAAAAGCTAGGGTTCACAACAGTCTAGTTCCCCGTAAGATCGACCCGGCATTAGCCTCCATACTACGATCCTTGCACTTGAGGTTAACCGGTTTATTACTTGTTGTTTTATATTGATAAAATCCGGGACAGCCGGTCGAGAGTTGGATTGAAAATTGCTCAGATTAGGCCTAGGGGCCTGAAACTGATGGGGATTTGCTACCCTAGAAGGGTCACTCCAGTAATTAAACCCTTGAGTGTTCTGATTCTGACCCAAAGGTCGATAATTTTGAGAACTGAATGCATTCACCTCCTCTGAATGCAGCAATAGAGGACATTGATGGAATGTGTGCCCAATAGTATCGCAATTTTGGCAGACAACGTTGTTTTGCACAGCTTTGACCTGAGGGATCGGGTCAAGCTGGCACTGATTACTGCGATGGCCTTGGCCATGGCAGTTGTCACATACAAGACTTTGAACATTCATTGCCGCCACTTGCTTCTGTAGTGCGGCTAACTGAGCCTTTATAAATGTGGTCTCATCTACCTCATACTTCCCTGGAGTCGAGCTCTTCTGACTGGATGCCCCTGTATAGGTAGGGGCATAATTATACTTTGCAATATCTTCAAACAACGTCCATCCCTCTTCAGGTGTCTTTCTCAGAAATGCACCTCCAGCAGAACTATTCACCATTCCCTTAGTCTATTCAGTCAAACCACTATAGAAAGTGTTGACCAATCTTTGTTTATCCAGCCCATGGTGGGGGCACTTTCTCAAGAGAGACTTAAATCGTTTCCATGCATCGCAAAACAATTCCCTCTCAGTTTGCTCAAAAGTGAATATCTGATTCAGAAGATGAGCCGTCTTTGCAGGTGGAAAGTACTGGCTCAGAAATTCTTTCTCCAACTCCTCCCATGAAGTAATGGAGTCGACTGGTAAAGATTTAGACCATTCTTTCGCTTCTCCCTTCAGTGAGAAGGGGAAAAGTTTCATCCTCAGGGTGTCCTCAGTGACCCCTTTGATTAAAGTAGTCCCGCACGATTCTAGAAATGAGTGAATATGATCGTGTGGGACCTCAGTGGAGAAGCCATGGAATGTGGAACCTCTCACCAAGTTGATTAAAGAAGTTTTGAGTTCGAAATTATCAGCCGTGATTTCAGGAATCACGACTGCAGGATTTACTTTCACGATGAAGACGGCATGGCATAGTCTGCCAATGTCCTTTGATCTGCCATTTCCTCAACTTGGGCTTCTTCCTCAACGTATTCTTTAGGATCGTTTGCCTCGTCCGTCGATCCGGCGAGTCGAGCCAAACGTCTATTCGGTCGAACGATGGTTCGCTCTAGCTCCGGGTTATATAAAAGTGGTCCCCCGTGAGTTCGAGTTTGCATAAACCACGTTCGAACCAAATGTTCAGGTCAAAATAAATTTTTTTAATATTTTTATTTATTCTTTAATTTTTTTTAAAATTAAGTATAATCCTTAAATTAGACTCAACAACTAAAAACTAAACTAAAACAGACTCAAAACAGTTCAAAAACGCAAATAAAGCGTAGCGAATCTTTGTAAGACTATCACAGAATAGAAACAGAGAAAAGAAAAAAAATTAAAATAACTCTCGGTCGACTGAGAGGTCAGGTTCGGTCGACCGAACTGAATTTTTATTTTTATTTTTTTTTTATTTTTTTTTTAAAGATTAGTACGCAACGGAATTAGCGACCGTCCAGAAATTACAGAGACTGAAAACGAAAAATTTCCGTGCCAAGTCCCCGCAACGGCGCCAAAAACTTGTTTGCGGTTTTATGCAAAGCGTTGATAAAATATAATAAATAAAACCGATGTCAACCCCAAGTGCGAAGGTTCGCAGCTATAGTGATGAAACCGGTCGTATCCCAGGACTTGTACGAAAATAGTGTTTTTGCTTTCGATTTCTTTTGTAAGGTTGATGACTACGATCTTGGATTAAAAACAATAAAACAAAGAGTTTGAAAATTGAAAATAAAAACTAGCACGTAAGAAATCTTTCCGTAACAATTATAATTAAACAACTAGAAGCACCGTTGATCCACCACCCCACCGAAATTAACAAGAAAGACGCACATTCGTTTGCAAGCCTTGGATTATTATCTACTAAAAGGCGTTTCCTCTCGATTTAACACCGTTAACTAGTCCACCTCTCGATGCAACTAACGAATTTACGGAACAAAGATATGGATATAAAGTCCTAATCTAACAATATTCTCCCTCAACTTTCGTTTGTTAGAAGAAATATTATCACTCTCATTCACGGCAATCTATGAATTTATCAACTATCGTATGTCTAAATTCAATCATCATGCAACACAAGTATAGTCATACACATTGCACATAAACAATTCAAAACATGAAGGAAGAACAAGAAACTTACTAGAACGAATAAATGCAAAAATCCTTGTTTATTCCGGCGATGGTGGCTTCACATTGGTGGTTCTAGCCTCGGGCCTTTAGCCACTCATCTTCTTCAAAAACATCCTTATTTGCTGAATTGAAATTGAAAGAAAAATAAAAGAAAGACTATCTATGAATCTAATTTATTGCTAATTGCTATACTAATTTTCTGATGTTTCTGGATGTCTGTTTCTGCTCGAATGGATGCTGCTTATATAGGAGTTTGTGGCCGACATAGGGAAGGATCTAGAAAACGCGTCGAATTAATTTCTGCAGCCTCGGTAGACCGAACGTCCAGGCTCGGTCGACCGAATAGCACGGCTCGGTCGACCGAGCGTACCACTTGAGCACGTTCACACTGTGCTTCGTAAAACGTGTTCCCCACTCCACTCTTTCGCTCTGATCTGATTTATTCTTCAAATGCTGATCCGATTTTCTTCTTTATTTTGAAATCCTTGATTGAATGACATAAATCTTCTCAATAAATAATATCCCCTTGCATTTCTTTATTTTCTACAAAATTATTGTTACACCAAGTCATCGAGTAATAATAATAATAAAATGTGTAACAAAATAACATTTAATCCCAATATTTCCTCATAATTAAATTATAACCTCTCAATAACCATTATAGGAATTTATTGGTTAAAAACATGATTTTCTCATTTATTTCCTTTAAAAATAAGGTAAATTGTTTAGGGATTAAGCCCGAAAATATAGTAAAATATACCCTAAACAAGGTCTATGTTCAGCAACCTCCTGGTTTTGAAGTTAAAGATCAAGAAGATAAAGTGTACAGACTCAATAAAGCACTTTATGGTTTGAAACAAACACCAAGAGCATGGTATGAGACCCTATCTCAATTCTTGGTGGACAATGCCTTTACCAAAGGTACCATTGACAAGACTCTTTTTAGAATCAATGAAGGAGACAGCACCCTGCTGGTACAGATTTATGTTGATGACATAATTTTTGGTTCTAAAAATGAATTGTTATGTGAGAAGTTTGCTAATCTCATGAAAAGTAAATTCCAGATGAGTATGATGGGAGAAATGAACTACTTTTTGGGTTTGCAAGTCAAACAAATGAAAGAGGGAATCTTCATTCATCAAACCAAGTACACCAAGGAGCTGCTGAAGAAATTTGGTATGGAAAACAGCACCAAAGTATCAACTCCTATGGGTACAAACATAAGATTGGATGAAGACAAAGAAGACAAAGATGTTGATCAGACTTTATACAGAAGGATGATAGGCAAATTGTAGACTCCATCGCCACAGACTGATATATCCTTTGATGTAGGTGTTTGTGCAAGATTTCAATCAAAACCCAAGGAAACTCATTTAGCTGCAGTCAAAAGAGTTCTCAAGTATCTAAAAGAAACTTTGGATGTAGGAATTTGGTATTCAAAAGATGGAACCTTCAAGGTTATATCCTACTTAGATTCTGATTATGCTGGATGCAATATTGATAGAAAAAGCACCACAGGAACTTGTCAGTTGATGGGAAATAGACTGGTTTCCTGGTTTAGCAAGAAACATAATTGAAATTCAACTTCCACTACTGAAGCTGAATACATTTCTGCTGGAAGCTGCTGTGCACAAATACTTTGGTTAAGACAACAGTTAAGGGATTATGGAATTGAAGAAAGAGAAATTCCTATAATGTGTGATAACACAAGTGCAATTGCAATCACAAAAAATCCTGTTTTGCACTCAAGAACCAATCACATTGATGTGAGACATCACTTTATAAGAGATCATGTTGAAAATAAAGATGTGGTGGTTCTTTACATCCCTACTGAAGATCAACTTGCTGATATTTTCACAAAACCATTGGATGTTGAAAGATTTGCTAAGTTAAGGACGTAACTTGGAATTATAAAAGTTGAATGATACATCTTTGATCGGCAGAATGTAATCTGAATTCACCAAGGGATTAGTCTTTGCTATGTTGGGTGAGCTCACTTAGCATATTAGTCATTGGTATCAACAATTCCATGTACTTATGTTTGGACAATTGAGCAAATGAAGTTGCCAAGGGATTGGTCTTTGTCATGATGGGTGAGCTCACTTGATGGATCGAGTCATTGGTATTAAACTTCATCTTGTATTATCAGTTGGACAAAACAAGAAGAATTGAAGATCAGCAGAGTAACATTGTCAGCAGGCTGCTGAGACATTATGTCAGCAGACTGCTGAACCAAGCCTACTGATGGCAAAGTCTGCTGAGGCATACATTACAGTCAAACTTTAATAAAGTCAAAAAGCAAAAAGACCGGGATATTTATCTTATCTTTATAACCGCAGTTACACGATCAAACGGTTACCACTCTTTACAGATAAGTTATGGGCCACGTGTCAAGATCTCATTTATTCATATTTAATCGTGGTTAATGCTACAGTACGTGCTCTGACAGTTTCCAACGACTACTCTCTGTTATATATACAGACCTATACACAGAAGACATTTACAACTCTCATATTGCCATTCTCTACAAATACTTTGTGTGAACACAGATTTGAAAGCTTTCTTCTTCATCTTTCTCATTTATAATGGCGAACAAGGATGATGTTCATATTGGAACTAGTCAATGTGTGAGAGGATATGTTACTGACTGTCACTCTACTGAGTTAGCTATTAACATCGGAAGAAGAATCAGAAGGATTGTTGGGTTGGAAAATGTTATCAATAGAAGGCTGGAAAGAATCTCATATGTCAACGTGTTGGAATTCTGGAGGAACCTAGTTATACATGAAGGTAGAGAGGCCTTCACTTCAACGGTTAATGGTAGAGAGATTGAAATCTCTTCAGACCTAATGAGAGAGGTTTTTCACTTTGGACCTGGAAATGATGCTCCTACCAATCCAGAAGCAATGAATCTGCCAAGAATGGAGTTTGTGGATGCAATAAAGACAAATGAGAAGATATCTTCATCGCTAGGCATTAATGTGAAGCATATTGGATATGAGTATAATTTGCTGAGCAAATTAATTGCCAAAACCATTTTGGGATTCACTGGGAGTCTAGATACACTGTCTGGACCTAAAATAGACCTACTGATCATCATTTGCAGATGTATGAAGTTTTATTGGGCTGGATTCTTTATACATTACATGAAGAAGATGTTTACTGAAGATAGAGATGGTGTAAGGAAGTCCAAAACCAAACCCCTAGGTCTACTGATTTAGACCTTGTTGAATCATTTTCAGATACCTGATGTTGCATCAGAGAAGATTAACAAATCCAGATACAAGCCAGAAGTTGTTACTCCTATTCCTGGATTAGATGATGATGAAGATGTAGATGATGAGGCTACAGAAAGTGATAATGATGGTGGAAATGATGATGCTGGTGGCGAGCAGGTTAAGCAAGTTACTAAGTCTGCTGCACCTAAGAAGACTATTGAGAAGAGAAAGGCTGCTGACACAAGAAAGATCACGGAAATGTTAAAGCCTAGGAAGACAAGAAAGCAAACAGCAGAGACTGCTGAGTCTACTGAGGGTCCAGTTGAAATTGAAGTTATTGACCCTGCTGTAGTTGCAAAGAAGAAGTCTATTGCTGAAATTTTAAGAGAGCAACAGAAGGAAGAAAGTAGGAAGAGGAAAGCTACTGAAGTTGAATCAGAGCAACTTTCCAAGAGAATGAAGGAAATTGCTAAGAAAAAGAAGCATGGAAAAGGCAATGAATTGAGAGTCCTTGTAGAACAAAGGGAAGAAGAAGAACAATAAGCTATTGAAGCTGAACCCTTAAAGATTGTTATGCCTATTGAAACTGGAGAGGTTGTTGTTGAGCAACCTGCTGGAGAGGTTGTTGTTGAGCAACCTACTGAGCCTACTGAAGAACCACATCAGACTACTAAGTTTGCACCTGCTATGGACATTGATACAACAATACAAGACCCTGCAAATTCTGCAATAGTTTAGGAGGAAGAGCAGTCTGCTGCTAACCTTGCTAATGAGCATATAAGTCAGGGGGAACCCAGTGTGGAATAGCTGAAGGTGGTAGGCACTAATGTGCAATCTGAGCAACCTACTGACCTAGAAGCATCTGTTGAGGAAACTCTAAATCTACTTGTTGAGACCTTTGGAGGTCAGCAAAGTGGACAAACAGCTCCTAGAAAGCCAAATATGCCCTTTGAAAGGAGAGAAAAGAAAAGGAAGGAAGGGTATCTTGATCCTAAGCTCCTGCTGGTTGCTAACTACTTTCAATGGATGTTTGGGTATTACAAGATGTTAGATGTAATATCGTCGGACAATCATAGATTGACCCGATTACGCAGCGGAATGCATCAGATCTTGATCTAAACGAAAACAAAGAACATAAATTAAAGATCTAAACCTACAAGAGGGTTTGGATTTTACCTTTTTATGGTGCTTAACTCCAAGATCAAAAGTAGTATCCACGCAAGTTGAGAAACCACAGCCTTCCAATGTGTGTCTCCCAGCAACACCAAGTGGATGGTGTTTCCCGCAGCCGGACCTCCTTGATATGCTACCGGAATAATCCCGAAGATTATTCCAACTCGAAACCACAAAGAAAATAGCCGAAAATGCCAAGCTATTTTTCTTTCAATATTGGCGTGATATGTGATTGTCAAAAGGCTTGGGAGAACTCTCTTTATATAAGAGAGTAATCCTTGTCCTCCAAGGATTTAATAATTAACCAATAATTATTAAATTAATCATTTTCCTTAAAAAGATATATCTAAGATATTCCCAAATAAATAAGGATATATAAAAGATATTCTTTTCCTTAAATTATTTAACACAAAAATAATTTAATCACATGTCTTATTATTAATTTAGGAAAACAAATTTCCTAATAATAATACATAAAATATGCGCCCCCTTTAATAAAAAATTAGGTCACATGCATTTTTAATCACTTTGGGCCGAGTCCACGAAAAATTTCTTTTCCATGTATTTAATCATCTAGTCCAACTAAACAATTAATCCACATATCAATTAAATAGTCCAATCCAACTATTTAATTATAATTGAGGTGCAACGACGAGAAAACCTATATGCTATATTAGGAGCCACGCCGGGGACCATGGACCCATATGCAGTAGCTATAATAAATCGAATAAAATTAGTCATCAGACATAATAATTGTATCCAACCTATTAATTCCGGGATTACACCACCATAAACCCGAAACTGAACTCTATCGAATATAGATAACTTACACTCAATTTATGAGTCGAAAGCGTCCACTAATATAATCATTACATACGGATAAATCCTCCATAGATTGTTCACTTTGATTCGGGATATTTCCGTAAACCCTTCTCGAAACATATTATCCTTATTTACCATTAACCCCCTAGTGATCAATTAGTTCATAACCAGTATGATATGAACTCGGCCGATCGATCAGTTTCTAGGGTTAACAAATAAATGAACTGTCAGTCTACTTCCCGAGGGAAGGAATGGATTCCATATCTGTGATAACACGGACTACTCACTCATTCTAGAATAGAGCCAACGAGAAGTGTTGGACCACATACTGCGAAGTGATCCTTACTAACACATCATACTCCACCCTAGTCGAAGTAGTTGTCTGTGATCACCTCAGGATTAAGATTAATCCATATATGATCATCTTGTGATTCGATAAGACTTCTCGATCACGGAATTATATCGAGAACTCAAATCAAATCGGTCCAAATTTCTATATGATCATCATCATATATAAATGCCCTATTAGGTACTTATTACCGGCGTCTAGATAAGATTTGTCACACCTAAAGTGTTTCGGGTGCATTATTAGCAAATTAATCTAGAGACCCGTACTCAGATTAATAAATTCTACGGACTAAGTTAATTTTAAGTACATCTCACTAACTCAATCCTCTTGTGTATAGCCATACACTGAGTTATGTGATTACATAAACGAGGTACTTAGGGTTTTCAGTAGTGTCTTAATTATCAACACACATGCATATAATAAGATGAATTATTAATTCTGTCCCAAAACAATTACATAATTGTCTTTCGGGCACTACACCTAACAATCTCCCACTTGCACGAAAGGCAAGTGGATTAATTGTTTTAGAGCACACCCTCTATATCTATATCTACAACATTCTCCCACTTGCTCAAAACAAGTGAGACATGTCCCTAAGATTCATACCCTCCAAGCGCATCCAAGTAATTCACGTTTCTGGCACGACGACCGAGTATGCCGCCGTAGGTAGGTTAATGACCCGCGCGTGCATTTAAAATCGAACACCATGTGACTTGGTACACGGATCAGGTAGGTTGGCGGCTTGAGTCAATCTTTAGGATCGAAACGTCGCCTTTCCATCTAATCAGATGGTATGATTTCAATATGCCTTTGATTCAACACTGAGGACTAGATCGACTTAACGATCATCCTTAATCTGACCTAAAGCCAGAATTAGTGTTTATCACTTATATTCTAGTTTGCACCTGAATATACTAGCATATTATTCCTCATTCTCCCGAAGATACTTGAGGATTCACTAAACATCCCATTTTGTATTCATCCTCAGGTTTAGATAACCATTCCTGAGAGGTAGGGTGGACTACATCGTTGAATGTTCCATAAATGCAATAATATTTTAACCAGGTGATTGTATGGGATTGCCAATGATCGATTCTCGCAAATTTGAGCGAATCAAATCCTTCAGAATGAATCCTGATGGCATGTCAGACTCTGACTTCAGATAACACACCCATGTTGTTTCCAACTGTTTCAGTGTTACCATTCACAAACACTAATCTGCATACTACTTTACTAATATTGATGCCCAGTCTATGAAAAACTTATCAATATTCTGGTCAAGTCCACATATTAAAATATTTGACTTTGAAATGACCTAGAGTTTGCTTTAATCCCCAAAGGATATAAGCTATAGCAGGCATCCTGTTGGTCCTCGGGAAAGGCTAACACAAGTTTAGAGGGGGGGTGGGGTGAATAAACTTGTCACCAAAAACTTATCTTAAGTTGTAAAGCCCCAGAGGCGAGTTTCTTCGAAACTCAAAGCGACTTCCAGTCGATTATGTTCCGTCCCTTAACTTGTGCGGAGTTCGGATTAGCTTAAGCGATTGTAAGTCAAAACCGACTTATATTCGATCTTGTTAATCGGCAGCGCGGATAAAGTAATAGCCTTAAGTATGAAAACCAAGTAAGTGTATCTATTAAGAAATAAATGAATGCATAAAGTAAATAGACAAGAATTATAGAGGTTCAGGTGGTGTAATCTTGTCGAGTCCTCTCTTCCCCGTGATGCGGAGGAAAATTCCACTAGAACTTCTTTGAGATGGCCCAATTACAAAAGTTCCAAGCGATAGTCCTTGACTAATCCCCTAGCTTCACTATCTAAACACTTGTAGAGCAGGTGGGATTGTTTGTTCTTCAATTGTTTGAACCACTGGTCCTTGGAGGGTAGGATTGCCTCTTCACCAGCTCATCACAAACACAGTCTTCCTGACTGCACTCAACTGTCCTTCACACCTTCTTGGTGTTTCACAGTCTATGCCTTTGATGAAATCAAGGTTGAGACTTTGAATCAATAACTATGATTCAATTGTGATTTGAGCTTTTCTTCTGGATGTATAATTTAAGCACGGCTCTGTATTTCTTCAAATGTTAGATCTTGAATCTGCTTGAATAAGCTTGAGTATTTTGAAGAAATTTCTTGATCTTGCAATTAAGTGCTTAGCAGGTATTCTTTTGAATTTGGCTTTTCCCCTTATTAACTTGATCTTTTTGACTAGATAGATTCTTTTCAATTTGCTTGCTTTTTATCTTATGCCTGCACACACACCTCTCTCTCCTTACATCCAATGTTGTAGAGGTAGTCTATTTATAGGGGTTCATTCAACATTTGTCCTGCTTGTAACGGTTATAATTTTTCTGACCGTTCTGCTGTGTCAGTAACTCATCCAATGAAATTGTTTCCTTTTCAAAGTTCCACTGTACTTTCAGTTGTTGGATGACTGACTTATAAAACTGAGTTTCCTTATCAGTTTTATTCTGAGTTTTCACTTGTCAGTTTTCTAACTGACTTGGAGCATTAACTGAAATTTTACTCTTCTTCAAATATCAGTACCCCAGGTTTTCATCGGATCATCATTGACTTAATCGAGTACACCATGACTCATTATCAACTAAGAATTCATTGTCCTTATGATTCTTAGGTCTTCATACAAGATCCATAAAGTCAGTTCAGGTCACCACAATCTTGCCTGAAGTCCAACTTTACAGTCTCGACTTGTAATCTTCATAACTGAGTTTGAACCCTCAGTTCTTCGTTCTTCAATAACTGAGTCTGTGACCCTCAATTCTTCAATCTTCTAGATAAGTCAACCGAGTCTGTAACTCTCAGCGAACTTACCTTATTCAGTTTTACGTAGGTGTGCTCTGAGTCAGTTTCTTGTAGAATCTCAGTTAGAGTAAGTCTCAGTTTCTTCATTTCTCAGTTTCAATCTAGAACTATTACAGTGCTTGTCTGATTTAACTTATACAATTATCAGACTCTAATGAAACCTATACATTGATATCTAGACTTCTTTTTGCTTGCACTACAACAGCTAGTTATGACACTTCATCAATGGGGTTAAAGACTAATTAATAAATAAGTGATGAATCATCATCAAAACATAAATTTTATTTCCAACAATTTCCCCCTTTTTGATGATGTCAATACCCTCCCTAAAAGCAATGCAAAAAGATAAAACAAAAGGCAGTAAATAACATAGTGAATCGAAGCGAGAATTCATACATCAACTGAGTTACAATGCTAAATAAGTAATAAAATACAACATAAATAATCGAGTTCAATCTCCTTTTACTTGGTTGGGTTGTTTGTCATAGTTATCTGCAACAATTCTCATTTCATCATTTGTGGCTGAATATTCAATTCCATGAATACTTGCCCAGATGTTCCATGATTGTGATAGACTGTTTTTCTTGAAAAACTTGCTTTTGAATAGAACTGCGAATGTAAAGACTGATGTCCTTAGTCTTTCATTGGTGGTCATTTATTCTCGAGAAAGATTGAATAAATTCAGTTCATCCTTCTCAACTTTCTCTCGAAACTTTATCTAGGGTGCCATCGCCTTCCCATTTCTTCAGCTTCTTCCAATGATACACAAGTATCTTCTGCATGTGTAGGAAAGTTTCAAGAGCTTCTTCTTTTGATACTCCTTCTCTTTCTGGTAGGTTTTTGAACAGATTGTAGAGACAGGAATCCAAACCAACTGTTTTGTCCGTTGGTTCTGAGTACTTAACAATTAGTTCCATTTCCTCATCAGTGAACTCTCCTCTTGCTTTCTTCAGTTCACTCAACTTATCATTTATATTCGTGAGGGTCTGTGGCATTTCAGCTGCATGGACTTTTAGGATATCCAAACTTTCCCCCTTATTGACATCATCTTTAGTAATCAAGCTTTTGATGTAAGCATTCAAGGTTTGTTGGGTTGATGCCAATATGGTTTGAGCCACAACTGAATCTTTTATGCCCTGTTCCACTAAAATCATCCGATCGACTAGATTATTGAGAATGCCCTCCCATCTGTCTTGAGTTTCATTTTTCCTTGTGATATGCTCTCCGGCTGTTTTCTGAATCTCAAGCAGAGTGGTTTGACAGTTGTCATTCACAGTGTCCAATTTCTTTTCAAGCTTGGATCGTTCGTCTTGATTAGCTTCTAAAGATTTTAAGACTTTTCCAAACAAGCTTTTGTCATCTTTTTGAATTCTGATTATCTCATTGTGATAATATTTAATGAGATCAGTTTGTGTAGGAACATCTTGTGAATTTCCTCGTTGTTCCTTTGCTTTGCTTGATTCAGCCTCGGATGGTTTAGCTTGCTGTAGAGGTGAGAGTTTTTCTCCAAATTCAACTGATTGTCTTTTCTCTTTAGACTGCTCTTCGCCTACTTCTGATCTTGATGAGTCAATAACTTTTGTGGGAGACAGATGTATTTCAGGTTCATTGTCTGATTCTTCTCCAGGTATATCAGCCAACGTTCTTGCTATTTCAAGCGTGGATAAATCAGTGGGAGATTGATAGCCTTTTTCTGCTTCTTTGTCCTGCTGAGTTTCAGATAAACTTTCAGAACTTGAACTTCCACTGCTTTCATCAGAACTATTAGAGTCTTCATCGATTTAGTTACATTGCGGTTTCCTTTTCTTGTAAGGAGGCAAGAATCCCTTTTTGTATGTCAGGATCTTCCTCAAAATCATCATCAACATTCTTCTTCGAACTTCCACTGGTCAAGGTTTTCCTCCAATGACTATTTCTGATCAGCGCAAATCCTTGATTTATGAATTCATCGGTATTGATTATTTCCATTAGATTTGTAATGTTGAAAAGATCGAATACCCATTTTTCAATGATTTCAATTTTTCGCATGACGACGACTTTGATTATCTATAGAATCGAACTTCCAAGTTTTGTAACTTTGCAATCGATCATAATCAGCTTTCATAAGTTCTGTATAATCAGATGTAGATCTAAATGATGTGAGGGTGTCCTCTGATTCTCTTGTGATCTCATGATCTTCTTCTTGAGTATGAACTTCAATTTGCATTGGATCGTCAGTTTTCATAAGATGGTTCTGCTGGTTTCTCCCTCAGCAGTGATCGGTACAACTGACGCTTCTTTTTTCAATGTTAGAAACTGAGATTATCGGCTCAGTTTGTGAAACTTTCTCACTTGCATCTTTTTCAACAATTTGTTTTTCACTTTGCTCAGGTTCCAATTCAACAACTGGAACTTCCTTTGTAGTGGGTTCAGCATCATGAACTTGCTCATCTAACTGAATGATCTTGGATGATTCAGCTTCTGCTTCGGTTTCCTTTTCCTCAGGTTGAGGAGCTGAAAGTTCTTTATCAGTTTCAACACGTTCAAATCTGGGGACAGATTCTTGAGGAGTAGATTTGGATTTTGAAAGAAACATCAGCATGTTCAATGTTGTTTCATCAATCAGTCTCTCATCACTGTCTGATTCTTCATCATCAGGCTCAGTTCTCTGGGTCTGTTCCCCCTGAGTTATAGCTTCTATCTGTAAGTTAGTTTCAGCAGTTTGTTCCTTGTTGACAACTTCAGTTTCTTTTGTTATTTCCATTTCCTGTGGATGCATAACTGCTTCTTGAGTTTGTAAAATCTCAGTTACCGGAATTGGGATAGATTCGGTGAGATCGGCCGATTTGTCCTTCAGGTGCAACATCACCCTTGACTTCTTGAATTGATAACATTTCTATAGGTTCCTCAATAAGCTGGATCAATTAAACCTTTTCGATTTCTTCAAGCTGTTTTCTTCTTTTCTTTAAATCTTCAACTGTGTTAGTACTTCTTCTCCGATTCTTGAGTTTATTCGATTTCCTGCTTTTCTTCTTCTTGGGTTCAGTTGAAGTTTTCTCAGCTTTCCTTTTTCTAGCTTTCTCTTCTTTGACAACAATTTTCCCATCAGCAACTGGTGTTTCTTTTCTCTTTGCAACTCCAAAATGATCAAGTATCCTTTGGACTACTAACGCAAGAGTTTTCTTGTGGTAGAATCGTCCTTTCTTCTCATCGGTTTTCTTTTTGGGTACATCAATTGATTGTTCTGTCAATTGATCAAATAGATACCTTGCCCAATTGAAATCTTCTCCAAACCAAATTATATAAAGTAAATCTAGTTTTGCTCCTGAAAGATTGCTGAAGTTTCCAGCGTTTCCAATTACACAATTAGCCAAAGCATTTTTGAAAGAAAATTAAACTCGGCGGCGAGCGGACTTGTGCTTCGATCTGTGAGACAGGCAGATCCTCGCTTCAATTGCTATATCTCTCCATAACTTCTCCTTCTGTTCTTTAGATAGCTTAATTGCTGCTGTTCCTTCGGATTTGTCAAATCCAAAGATTTCTGCAATTAAATCTTCGGTCACTTTGATTTCTTTATTATTGACAGTGGTGACAAAGGTTTGTGTGTCTTTTCCTTCTACAATTGTTCTCCCGAATTGATAGAAGTCTCCAATGCTTTCTAAGCAAACACTTTTTAGATTGATGTTGAAGACAGCTTCCAATCCTTTGATTTTCCGGATTTTTGTTATGATTGAATTGACTAGAGTTTGGTCAACATACTTTGCAGTATATTGATCAAGAGAAACGATCATTCCGGGTTCAACACGAGTGAAGGTCATTTTTCTGGATTTGATTGAAAATTTGAAATTTTGAAATTCAGAGAGTAGATTCAGAAATTATGCGTAAAGATTTTGTAAAAGAAAATTCTGGGTATTTATAATTAGGAGTGGGGGTAGTTAAGAATTGAGTGGGACTTAAAAAGTCTTGTCATAAATATTTTGAGATTGCGAAAAGGTAGTTGAGTGGAAATTATGAGCGGTTTGGATTGAAAAAGGACCACGTCTTTTCTTGATAACCGTAGCTGGATAAAAGTGAGTAAAGAAGGTACGGCGTATCAACAGCTGTATATGCTTAGTTTTGTCCTTATGCTGAATTCAAAAACTCAGTTGTGAAAACAACTCAGTTTTGTGAATTATATTCCCAGTTCTCAGCTGGTGGTGTTTTCTCCTGCAAAACAGAGTGAGAATTCTTTGGTACCCATATCTTTTTGGGTCCTAACTGATTAGTTCTTGACGGCGCAATTTTATTTTTAATTTTATACCTCTCTTGACATGTTGGTGAGTGAAGTCGGTTTTTCACAAACTTTTCTTGTTTTGTCATATGAGTTTTAAGTTTGTTCTGTTTGTGAAACCGAGGTGATGGTCTATTCCAATCTTCATCGGTGGGAATAATCTTTCTTTCCTCAAGTCTATTATGATCTTCATTCTTGAGTGGATATGACTTGAAGATTTTCTTACTTGATTTTGAATCAGTTTTTTTACATACAGCCCTTCGAGTTTTTCTGTAAAATCTGTTGACTTGATTAATTTTGCCAACTGATTTTTCAGTTTTATCAGCTTGTGTGATTGGCTGTGCTGAGTATCTATCAGTTCTAATAATTTTGTCAATTTTTTGAGTTTTTGACTATTGAGCAGTCATATATTTTATTGCAACTGATCCTGGTCTAAACTTAGAATTGTACTGATTATCAAACCCTAAACCAGATCTATCTCCAAATGGTTTCCCTGGTTTGAATTGAACTTTGGGAATCAGATCAACTGATGACTTATTGTTGTTCATAAGTTTTGTTGGTTCATCAGTTGGTCGAATTACCTTGGTTCCATTATTAGTCATGATTAGATTGATTTCAGCATTCAATCTCGAAATCTTAGTTTTCAATAACTTTTTCTCCTTTTTGACATTCTCATAATTTTCTTGAGTTGTCTCTAACTCTTTATGAGTATGTCCAAGGATTTATTGAGACCGTCATTCCTTTGATTGTTTGGGACAGTGTGAAATTTGGATGTAGATGTACTTACCTCCCGATGTTTGATAGATAAGTCTTCTGTTGAGGAATCATCACTGATTAAAGCCTATTTTCCTTTATCAATAGCATTTGCAAGTGTAGCTCCTAGCAGTATGATTTCTTCATCACTTTCTCCTCCATGGCTTGTAGGTAGATCATTATCTGCGACTTTTGCGCTGGATGGATCTTTGGTTACCATTTCTTCTATAGAATCAGCTACCCGTAGTAATTATCTTTCTGCTTCCTCTGAAAGATCACTTAAGGATGGGAATCCTCTTGATTCATCTTTGTCTCCATTTAAATCAATGTCTTCATTATAAGCGAAGTGAGGTTCGGATTCGTGTGTGAGCTTGTAGTCTTTGAATCTTTCAAGTACTTGATCTCGAAAGTCATAAACAACATTTTGCAAATAGTCACTGTGGATTGTTTAGCCAATTTCGATTTTGGATGTGTCCATTAAAAATACTTTTTAAGATAGATCTGTAAAAGGGTTTTCAACAATTAGTTTGAAATGTATCTTGGATCTCCTCCAAAAGGAAGATCCGCTCCGATACCAATTGTTGGTCCCTGGTAAAGGCTAACACAAGTTTAGGGGGGATGAATAAACTTGTCACCAAAAACTTATCTTAAGTTGTAAAGCCTCAGAAGGCGAAGTTTCTTCAAACTCAAACCGACTTCCATTCGATTATGTTCTGTCCCTTAACTTGTGCGGAGTTCAGTTAGCTTAACTGATTGTAAGTCAAAACTGACTTATATTCAGTCTTGTTAACTGGCAGCGGATAAAGTAATAGCCTTAAGTATGAAAACCAAGTAAGTGTATCTATTAAGAAATAAATGAGGCGTGAGGCGTCAAAGCGACATGAGGCGTCACCATTCTCTCACGTTCTTGCACCTATAGTAGAGGCCGTGGGGTCGGCTGTCGCCTTTCCCGCTCCCACTCAATATTTTGAAAAAGTGGTGGGTTTACTAATTACGGTTTCGGTCTTGACAATAAGAAACAATAAATCAAAGTACTCCGAACAGGGTCGGTTATGTAGGCAAGCCTACGCCGTCTTATTCGTTGGAACATATGTGACAGTTCAGGCCAATCCGGCAAGAGAAGCCCCGTTTGGCCCGAAGGCTTATCGGCTATGCTAAGTCCTGTCGAACTGCTGTAACGTACATCACACGTGGATGGGAGTCGATTGAGCCGAAGCTCGGTTGAACTCGCCCAACCATGGTTTGACCATTTCCGAACCCATGTACTAAGATTCTCTTATTTCTAAATTGTCACCCAAAGCGTAATCTCGTTTCTGTTTAAGGTGGGTTCACTGAGAAGCCATCACCGAAAAGCTCAACGATTTATCCAAGTGGGATTCACCGAGAATCCATCACTAAAATTGTAACGATTGAAAAATCCCGGGTCCTCGGTTTTTATAATTAGCTACTTATTATTTAACTACCACATATTAAATTAATAAGCATTCATACTAATTATTCGAGTTATACATGTCTATTTTAATTCGAAATTAAAAAACTACGTGTATGCATTGGAGTGGAATCATGAAGATGCAAGTCATGGCAATTTTCCGGTTTTAAGCACGTAATCTTGATCGAACACAAAATTATACTGAAATGTAAACACCGAGATGGACCGTTGGTACCCCTGACTAACTATTTTCTAAGGAAAAGTAAAACTTATAATATGTCTTCGAGTCTTGATCTTTGAATCTTGAACTCGAACCGCCAGAGCACGAACTACGAACAACCGAGAGAAGAAAGGTTTTTAATTAAATAAACAAATATTATTATAATTATCAAAAACCCTTTTAAATTTTTTTTATTATTAAATGCGGCTGTAAAAATAAAAAAAAGATTTTTTTTATATTGTCGGCTGTTTTTAAATTATTTCCTTTTTTTTTTTTTAATTTTCTGCCATACGGCAGATTTTATACAAAAAAAAACTTAACAATAAAAAATATTGACAGCCGCCAAGAGAAACCCTAGCCGCATGCAAGTTTCTAACAAACAAACTTATAGCGACGCATTTCGGCGTGGCAGAAAGTCCTGTAGCGTAGAATTTTTAATTAAAATCAGGTTTTTAGCCGTTTCTCCTCATTCATACATTGGGTTTTGCCTCGATCTTCATCTTTTGGAGCCCGGAACATCAAAATTACAATAAAAGATGCTACTTTTACATAATTTCGAAAATTGCATAATTAAAGGTACAAATCTTATGCTCAATTGTTACTAAACAAAGGAGCTACAAAATAGATCTACGGGTAAACAATACCAACCCCAATCCATCTCTTCAACCACAACATTCACAAGCATGCATCATGATAAATTTTGAAATTCATAAAAAAACGAAATAAAACATCTAAAACATGCTTTTCCACTCCAAGATCTAAAATTCATATACTTTGATCGTTAGATCAAAGACTCTGCTACCACTTGTTAGATGTAATATCATCGGATCAATCATAGATTGACCCGATTACGTAGCGGAATGCATCAGATCTAGATCTAAACGAAAACAAAGAACATAAATTAAAGATCTAAACCTACAACGGGGTTTGGATTTTACCTTTTTATGGTGCTTAACTCCAAGATCAAAAGTAGTATCCACGCAAGTTGAGAAGCCACATCCTTCCAACGTGTGTCTCCCAGCAACACCAAGTGGATGGTGTTTCCCGCCGCCGGACCTCCTTGATATGCTACCGGAATAATCCCGAAGATTATTCCAACTCGAAACCCAAAGAAAATAGCCGAAAATTCCAAGCTATTTTTCTTTCAATATTGGCGTGATATGTGATTGTCAAAAGGCTTGGGAGAACTCTCTTTATATAGGAGAGTAATCTTTGTCCTCCAAAGATTTAATAATTAACCAGTAATTATTAAATTAATCCTTTTCCTTAAAAAAATATATCTAAGATATTCCAAAATAAATAAGGATATATAAAATATATTATTTTCCTTAAATTATTTAACACATAAATAATTTAATCACATGTCTTATTATTAATTTAGGAAAACAAATTTCCTAATAATAATACATAAAATATGCGACCCCTTTAATACAAAATTAGGTCACACGCATTTTTAATCACTTTGGGCCCAGTCCACGAAAAATTTCTTTTCCATGTATTTAATCATCTAGTCAAACTAAACAATTAATCCACATATCAATTAAATAGTCCAATCCAACTATTTAATTATAATTGAGGTGCAACGACGAGAAAACCTATATGCTATATTAGGAGCCACGTCGGGGACCATGGACCCATATTCAGTAGCTACAATAAATCGAATAAAATTATTCATCGGATGAATAATTATATCCAACCTATTAATTCCGGGATTACACCACCATAAACCCAAATCGAACTCTATCGAATATAGATAACTTACACTCAATTTATGAGTCTAAAGCGCCCATCGATATAATCATTACATACGGATAAATCCTCCATAGATTATTCACCCTTCGATTCGGGATATTTCCGTAAACCCTTCTCGAAACATATTATCCTTATTTACCATTAACCCCCTAGTGATCAATTAGTTCATAATTAACCAGTATGATATGAACACGGCCGATCGATCAGTTTCTGGGGTTAACAAATAAGGGAACTGTCTGTCTACTTCTCGTGGGAAGGAATGGATTCAATATCTGTGATAACACAGACTACTCACTCATTCTAGAATAGAGCCAACGAGAAGTGTTGGACCACATACTGCGAAGTGATCCTTACTTACATATCAAAATCCACCCTAGTCTAAGAAGTTGTCTGTGATCACCTCAGGATTAAGATTAATCCATATATAAGACTTCTCGATCACGGAATTATATCGAGAACTCAAATCAAATTGGTCCAGCCCTATAGGATCATCATCATATATAAATGCCCCATTAGGTACCCTATTACCGACAGTCCGGATAAAACTGTCACACCTAAAGTGTTCTGGGCGCATTATTAGCAAATTAATCTAGATACCCGTACTCAGATTAATAAATGCTACGGACTAAGTTAATTTTAAGTACATCTCACTAACTCAATCCTCTTGTGTATATCCATACACTGAGTTATGTGATTACATAAACGAGGTACTTAGGGTTTTCAGTAGTGTCTTAATTATCAGCACACATGCATATAATAAGATGAATTATTAATTCTGTCCCAAAACAATTACATAATTGTCTTTCGGGCACTACACCTAACACAAGAAACATAAATCAGCAGCTGAGCCTATGACAGACTTTGAGGAGTGGGCTTTTGAAAGGTTAGGAGTTGAAAATTTGCTTGATTTAGTTGATACTTCTTTGCTGGAAATGAGACTGGTGGAATGTTGGTCCCAGAGAAGGGTGAAACTATAGTCAGAGGGGGGGGGGGGTGAATGACTATAGTGGAGTTTCAAAAACTTTTCTTTTGTTTAAAAGCTTTTGGGCAGCGGATAAATCCCTTCTTACTATGTTGTTTTCAAATCAGTTTAGACAATCACAGATATAAGTTATTGTTGGAAATAAAATTTATGTTTTAATGATGATTCATCACTTATTTATTAATTAGTCTTTAACCCCATTGATGAAGTGTCATAACTAGCTTTTGTAGTGCAAGCAAAAAGAAGTCTAGATATCAATGTATAGGTTTCATTAGAGTCTGATAATTGTATAAGTTAAATCAGACAAAACCGTGTAATAGTTCTAGATTGAACCGAGAAATGAAGAAAGCGAGACTTACTCTAATCGAGATTCTACAAGAAAGCGACTGAGAGCACACCTACGAAAAACTGAAGAAGGTAAGTTCGCTGAGAGTTACAGACTCGGTTGACTTATCTAGAAGATTGAAGAACCGAGGGTCACAGACTCAGTTATTGAAGAACAAAGAACTGAGGGTTCAAACTCAGTTATGAAGATTACAAGTCGAGACTGTAAAGTTGGACTTGTGCAAGATTGTGGTGACTGAATCGACTTTATGGATCTTGTATGAAGACCTAAGAATCATAAGGACAATGAATTCTTAGTTGATAATGAGTCATGGTGTACTGACGATTATGGATCGATGAAACCGAGTCTCGATATTTGAAGAAGAGTAAAATTTCAGTTAATACTCCAAGTCAGTTAGAAAACTGACAAGTGAAAACTCAGAATAAAACTGATAAGGAAACTCAGTTTTATAAGTCAGTCATCCAACAACTGAAAGTACAGTGGAACGTTGAAAAGGAAACAATTTCATTGGATGAGTTACTGACACAGCAGTACGGTCAGAAAAATTATAACCGTTACAAGCAGGACAAATGTTGAATGAACCCCTATAAATAGACTACCTCTACAACATTGGATGGAGGAGAGAGAGGTGTGTGTCCAGGCATAAGATAAAAAGCAAGCAAATTGATAAGAATCTATCTAGTCAAAAAGATCAAGTTAATAAGGGGAAAAGCCAAATTCAAAAGAATACCTGCTAAGCACTTAATTGCAAGATCAAGAAATTTCTTCAAAATACTCAAGCTTATTCAAGCAGATTCAAGATCTAACATTTGAAGAAATACAGAGCCGTGTTTAAATTATACATCCAGAAGAAAAGCTCAAATCACAATTGAATCATAGTTATTGATTCAAAGTCTCAACTTTGATTTCATCAAAGGCATAGATCGTGAAACACCAAGAAGGTGTGAAGGGCAGGTTGAGTGCAAATGGAAGACTGTGTTTTGATGATGAGTGGTGAAGAGGCAATCCTACCCTCCAAGGACGAGTGGTTCAAACAATTGAAGAACAGTAATCCCACCATTTCTACAAGTGTTTAGATAGTGAAGCTAGGGATTGTCAAGGACTATCGTTTGGAACTTTTTGTAATTGGGCCGCCTCAAAGAAGTTCTAGTGGAATTTTCCTCCGCATCACGAGGAAGAGAGGACTGATGATATTACACCACCGGAACCTCTATAATTCTTGTCTATTTACTTTATGCATTCATTTATTTCTTAATAGATACACTTACTTGGTTTTCATACTTAAGGCTTACTTTATCCGCTGCCAGTTAACAAGACTGAATATAAGTCAGTTTTGACTTACAATCAGTTAAGCTAACTGAACTCCGTACAAGTTAAGGGAAAGGAACATAATCGACCCGAGTTTGAGTTTTGAGAAACTCAGCCTCGGGCTTTACAACTTAAGATAAGTTTTTGGTGACAAGTTTATTCACCCCCCTCTAAACTTGTGTTAGCCTTTCCCAGGGACCAACAATTGGTATCGGAGCAGATCTTCCTTTTTGGAGGAGATGCAAGATACATTTCAAACTAATTGTTGAAAACCCCTTTTCTGTATCTATCTTAAAAAGTATTTTTAATGGACACATCCAAAATCAGAAATTGGCTAAACAATCCCCTGACTGACTATTTGCAAAATGTTGTCTATGACTTTCAGGATCAAGTACTTGAAAGATTCAGCACTACAAGCTCACACACGAATCCGGAACCTCACTTCAGTTATGATGAAGACATTGATTTAAATGGAGACAAAGATGAATCAAGAGGATTCCCATCCTTAAGTGATCTTTCAGAGGAAGCAGAAAGAGAATTACTACGGGTAGCTGATTCTATAGAAGAAATGGTAACCAAAGATCCATCCAGCGCAAAAGTCGCAGATAATGATCTACCTACAATCCATGGAGGAGAAAGTGATGAAGAAATCATACTTCTAGGAGCTACACTTGCAAATGCTATTGATAAAGGAAATCAGGCTTTAATCAGTGATGATTCCTCAACAGAAGACTTATCTACCAAACATCGGGAGGTAAGTACATCTACATCCAAATCTCACACTGTCCCAAACAATCAAAGGAATGACGGTTTCAATAAATCCTTGGACATACTCATAAAGGAGTTAGAGACAACTCATGAAAATTATGAGAATGTCAAAAAGGAGAAAAAGTTATTGAAAACTAAGATTTCGAGATTGAATGCTGAAATCAATCTAATCATGACTAATAATGGAACCAAGGTAATTCGACCAACTGATGAACCAACAAAAGTTATGAACAACAATAAGTCATCAGTTGATCCGATTCCCAAATTTCAATTCAAACCAGGGAAACCATTTGGAGATAGATCTGGTTTAGGGTTTGATATCAGTACAATTCTAAGTTTAGACCAGATCAGTTGCAATAAAATTTGTTTGCTCGCCGATCAAAAACTCGTAAAATCGACAAAATTATTAGAATCGATAGATACTCAAAGACCAATCACAATCACAAAGTCGATAAAACCGAAAAATCGTTGGCAAAATTAATCAAGTCAATGATTTTACTGTAAAAACTCGTAAGGTCAGAATGTAAAAACCGATTCAAAATCAAGAAGAAAAATCTTCAAGTCATATCCACTCAAGAATGAAGATCATAATAGACTTGAGGAAAGGAAGATTATTTCCCACCGATGAAGATTGGAATAGACCATCACCTCGGTTTCACAAAGCAGAGCGAACTTAAAATTGTTATGACAAAACAAGAAAAGTTTGTGAAAACCGACTTCACTCGACCAACATGTCAAGAGAGGTATAAAATTAAAAATAAAATTGCGCCGTCAAGAACTAATCGTTATGACCCAAAAGATATGGGTACCAAAGAATTCTCACTGCTTTTGCAGAGAAAACACCACCAGTGAGAATCGAATATAATTCACAAAACGAGTTGTTTTCACAATCGAGTTTTTGAATTCAAAGATAAGGACAAAACTAAGCATATACAAATTGTTGATACGCTGCACCTTCTTTACTCACTTTTATCCAGCTACGGTTATCAAGAGAAGACGTGGTCCTTTTTCAATCCAAACCGCTCATAATTTCCACTCACCCACCTTTTCGCAATCTCAA
Organism: Gentiana macrophylla; assembly: GCA_026214975.1. Classification (NCBI taxonomy): domain Eukaryota; kingdom Viridiplantae; phylum Streptophyta; class Magnoliopsida; order Gentianales; family Gentianaceae; genus Gentiana; species Gentiana macrophylla. The sequence goes on from CM047811.1 coordinate 60,929,421, forward strand.
AATATTTTTGACAAGACGTTTTAAGTCCCACTCAATTCTTAACTACCCCACTCCTAATTATAAATACCTGAATTTTCTTTTACAAAATCTTTACGCATAATTTCGAATCTACTCTCTGAATTTCAAAATTTCAAATTTTCAATCAAATCCATAAAAATGACCTTCACTCGTGTTGAACCCGGAATGATCGTTTCTCTTGATCAATATACTGCAAAGTATGTTGACCAAACTCTAGTCAATTCAATCATAACAAAAATCCGGAAAATCAAAGGATTGGAAGCTGTCTTCAACATCAATCTAAAAAGTGTTTGCTTAGAAAGCATTGGAGACTTCTATCAATTTGGGAGAACAATTGTAGAAGGAAAAGACACACAAACCTTTGTCACCACTGTCAGTAATAAAGAAATCATAGTGACCTAAGATTTAATTGCAGAAATCTTTGGATTTGACAAATCCGAAGGAACAGCAGCAATTAAGCTATCTAAAGAACTGAGCCGATAATCTCAGTTTCTAACATTGAAAAAGAAGCGTCAGTTGTACCGATCACTGCTGAGGGAGAAACCAGCAGAACCAGTCTTATGCAAACTGACGATCCAATGCAAATTGAAGTTCATACTCAAGAAGAAGATCATGAGATCACAAGAGAATCGAGACACTCACACCATTTAGATCTCCATCTCGATTATACGAACTTATGAAAGCCGATTATGATCGATTGCAAAGTTACGTAACTTGGAAGTTCAGTTCTATAGATAATCAAAGGAGTCAGAGCGTAAATGGAAATCATTGAAAAATGGGTATTCGATCTTTTCAACATTACAAATCTAATGGAAATAATCAATACCGAAGAATTCATAAATCAAGGATTTGCGCCGATCGAAATAGTCATTGGAGGAAAACCTTGACCAGTGGAAGTTCAAGAGGAATGTTGATGATGATTTTGAGGAAGATCCCGACATACAAAAAGGATTCTTGCCTCCTTACAAGAAAAGGAAAGCGCAATGTAACTAAGTAATCGATGAAGACTCTAATAGTTCGATGAAAGCGTTGGAAGTTCAAGTTCGAAAGTTTATCTCAAACTCAGCAGGACAAAGAAGCGTAAAAGGCTATCAATCTCCCACCGACGATTTATCCACGCTTGAAATAGCAAGAACGTTGGGTGATATACGGAGAAGAATCGGACAATGAACTGAAATACATCTGTCTCCCACAAAAGTTATTAACTCATCAAGATCGTAAGTAAGTAAAAGCAGTCTAAAGTGAAAAGACAATCGTTGAATTTGAGAAAACTCTCACCTCTACAAAGAAGCTAAACCATCCGAGGCTGAATCAAGCAAAGCAAAGGAACAACAAGGAAATTCACAAGATGTTCCTACACAAACTGATCTCATTAAATATTATCACAATGAGATAATCAGAATTCAAAAAGATGACAAAAGCTTGTTTGGAAAAGTCTTAAAATCTTTAGCAAACCAAATCAAGACGAATGATCCAAGCTTGAAAAGAAATTGGACAATCGTGAATGACAATCTGTCAAACCACTCGCTTGAGATTCGAGAAAACAACCGGAGAGCATATCACAAGGAAAAATGAAACTCAAGACAGATGGGAGGGCATTCTCAATAATCTAGTCGATCGATCGGATGTTTTTAGTGGAACAGGGCATAAAAGATTCGCTTAGGGGCTCAAACCATATTGGCATCAACCCAACAAACCTTGAATGCTTACATCAAAAGCTTGATTACTAAAGATGATGTCAATAAGGGGGAAATTTTGGATATCCTAAAAGTCCATGCAGCTGAAATGCCACAGACCCTCACGAATATCAATGATAAGTTGAGTGAACTGAAGAAAGCAAGAGGAGAGTTCACTGATGAGGAAATGGAACTAATTGTTAAGTACTCAGAACCAACGGACAAAACAGTTGGTTTGGATTCCCGTCTCTACAATCTGTTCAAAAACCTACCAGAAAGAGAAGGAGTATCAAAAGAAGAAGCTCTTGAAACTTTTCTACACATGCAGAAGATACTTGTGTATCATTGGAAGAAGCTGAAGAAATGGGAAGCTGATGGCACCCTAGATAAAGTTTCAGAGAAAGTTGAGAAGGATGAACCTGAATTTATTCAATCTTTACTGAGAACAGCCACCAATGAAAGACTAAGGACATCAGTCTTTACATTCGCAGTTCTATTCAAAAGCAAGTTTTTCAAGAAAAACAGTCTATCACAATCATGGAACATCTGGGCAAGTATTCATGGAATTGAATATTCAGCCACAAATGATGAAATGAGAATCGTTGCAGATAACTATGACAAACAGCCAGTCAAGTAAAAGGAGATTGAACTCAGTTATTTATGTTGTATTTTATTACTTATTCAGCATTGTAACTCAGTTGATGTATGAATTCTCAGTTTCTCAGTTCACTATGTTATTTACTGCCTTTTGTTTTATCTTTTTGCATTGCTTTTAGGGAGGGTATTGACATCATCAAAAAGGGGGAAATTGTTGGAAATAAAATTTATGTTTTGATGATGATTCATCACTTATTTATTAATTAGTCTTTAACCCCATTGATGAAGTGTCATAACTAGCTGTTGTAGTGCAAGCAAAAAGAAGTCTAGATATCAATGTATAGGTTTCATTAGAGTCGATAATTGTATAAGTTAAATCGCACAAGCAATCGTAATAGTTCTAGATTGAACCGAGAAATGAAGAAACCGAGACTTACTCTAATCGAGATTCTACAAGAAACCGACTCAGAGCACACCTACGTAAAATCAAGAAGGTAAGTTTCTCGAGAGTTCTGCACTCGGTTGACTTATCTAGAAGATTGAAGAACCGAGGGTCATGCATACGCTTATTGAAGAACGAAGAAGCGAGGGTTCAAACTCGCTTATGAAGATTACAAGTCGAGATCAGAAAGTTGGACTTGTGCAAGATTGTGGTGACTGAATCGACTTTATGGATCTTTTTTGAAGACCTAAGAATCATAAGGACAATGAATTCTTAGTTGATAATGAGTCATGGTGTACTCGATTAAGTCAATGATGATCGATGAAAACCGAGTAATCGATATTTGAAGAAGAGTAAAATTTCAGTTAATGCTCCAAGTCAGTTAGAAAACTGACAAGTGAAAACTCAGAATAAAACTGATAAGGAAACTCATTTTTATAAGTCAGTCATCCAACAACTGAAAGTACAGTGGAACGTTGAAAAGGAAACAATTTCATTGGATGAGTTACTGACACAGCAGAACGGTCAGAAAAATTATAACCGTTACAAGCAGGACAAATGTTGAATGAACCCCTATAAATAGACTACCTCTACAACATTGGATAAAGGGAGAGAGAGGTGTGTGTGCAGGCATAAGATAAAAAGCAAGCAAATTGAAAAGAATCTATCTAGTCAAAAAGATCAAGTTAATAAGGGGAAAAGCCAAATTCAAAAGAATACCTGCTAAGCACTTAATTGCAAGATCAAGAAATTTCTCCAAAATACTCAAGCTTATTCAAGCAGATTCAAGATCTAACATTTGAAGAAACACAGAGCCGTGCTTAAATTATACATCCAGAAGAAAAGCTCAAATCACAATTGAATCATAGTTATTGATTCAAAGTCTCAACTTTGATTTCATGAAAGGCATAGATCGTGAAACACCAAGAAGGTGTGAAGGGCAGTTGAGTGCAAATGAGGGAAGACTGTGTTTGTGATGAGTGGTGAAGAGGCAATCCTACCTCCAAGGACTGAGTGGTTCAAACAATTGAAGAACAAAGCAATCCCACCTGCTCTACAAGTGTTTAGATAGTGAAGCTAGGATTAGTCAAGGACTATCGTTTGGAACTTTTGTAATTGGGCCATCTCAAAGAAGTTCTAGTGGAATTTTCCTCCGCATCACAGGAGGAAGAGAGGACTAGCGACAGGATTACACCACCGGAACCTCTATAATTCTTGTCTATTTACTTTATGCATTCATTTATTTCTTAATAGATACACTTACTTGGTTTTCATACTTAAGGCTATTACTTTATCCGCTGCCAGTTAACAAGACTGAATATAAGTCAGTTTTGACTTACAATCAGTTAAGCTAACTGAACTCCGCACAAGTTAGTGGACAGAACATAATCGAATCTGGAAGTCAGTTTGAGTTTCAGAGAAACTCAGTTCCTGGGGCTTTTACAACTTAAGATAAGTTTTTGGTGACAAGTTTATTCACCCCCCCCCCCCTCTAAACTTGTGTTAGCCTTTCCCAGGGACCAACAGTTATGATCTAGGCCATTTAAATAAATGTCAGAAAGTAAATTGCAGAAAGTAAATTGACACAAGGCTTATAGTGGTTCAGGGTGGTGTAATCCCTTAATCCACTCTTCTCCTGTGATGATCGGAGGAATTCACTATTGTTTTCACAGATACAATAGTATGATTGTCCTTGGCTTCCCAAGCTTCACAATCTACAAGACTATCACTCCTTGACTGCAACAGCTTCAGTGATTCAGTCTCTTTTGCTGCTCCTTGAGATCAAAATCCTTCAACAGCTATCACAGATTCAACTCCTTCTCAGATTGCCTCTGATTCAGTTGCTTCAGTTTGATGTGAATGTGTTTCACACACTTGCTTGATCAATCTCAGTGCTGAATATGACTTTGTAGCTCTGATATCTGAGTTGATCACTAGATGTATCCTTGTAAGTTCAGAGAGAAGGCTTTTCAAACTGACAGAGTTTCTGCTTGATTTTTCTTTTTAGATCATTGTTCTTCTTTGTCTGTCAATGCCTTCTATTTATAGCCATTAATAACCTTGATTTGAAATTCCGTCCGTTGGCTATATTAATGAGGGAATAATCCTTGATTTTATTCTTGATTCCCCCTTAATTGCATTCTCCTTGATTTCAGTGATCGGATTCTTTCTTCAAACGTATAGCAGAAAATCCGTCCTTGATTGATCCTCTATTGATTGTGCATTTAATGCATGATCTTCTGAATGTTCAACGTATATTAAATCTAATCTGGTAAGTGTTACTTCGCCGTTTTCAGAACGGTCGAGTGATCCTTCTGACTTAGCCGATTTAGATCTTCCTTCACCGTTTTGTCTTTACTCAGCCGAAAGTCAGTTTACTTTGTCGATTCACTGATTTCTTCTTTGCTTCAGTTTAAGGAGAATCTTTGTACTTCACTGATCCTTGATTGGGGTGAGATCAGTGTACACCATATTTGAACATTAAGTTTTATCACTTAAAGTGTAACTTGGACTTATCCAAGGTCATCACAGACTTCCTTGGTTATAAGTCAGACCATTAATGTCTTCATTGCTTCTCTCTTTGGTGCTTGGTGGCTTCACCTGCCGAATATCTGCTTTTACTTTGCCGTCCTACCAACTAGTATAATACTTGTCCGACTCAACTTATACAACATGTCAGACTCTAAGTAAAGACTTATACAGAGAATTCTAACTTATTTCAGGCTTGCTATAACAGCTAGTATGGCCATCATCAAAGCATAATAGAACTTTCCTAACAATTTCCCCCTTTTTGATGATGCCAAAACCCTCATAAGCCTGAACATAAGTAATCCAAATTTTTCATAATAATCAACAGAATAAAAACTCAACAATTTTATTCATCCATCACAGGGCAATAAGATATTGCATCTTTTTATTTAAAGACAAAGGCGAATAGAAGTAATCTAGAAATAATTCAAATTGAGTGTAAGGTCTACTTCTTCACATCTTAAAACCTGATGCCTTTGCCTTTGCTGCCCTTGCCCTTTTCTGTTGGGCTTGCCTTCTTTTCACCTGGAGCTTTGGGCTTAGAACTTCCTTCCCCTTTTGGCAAAGACTAAAAAGGCTTCAAGATTTGTTGGTGCTGTATCAGAATCAGGGAGAGGACCATACCTCCTTTCCAGTATCTTGTTGTTGACCTCACCAACTTTGATTAGAAGGTCCAATTGCTTGCCAGACTGCTCCATTACCTCATCCAGATGCTGAATTTGTTGAGTGTGAGCATTGAGAGTGTCCACCAAGGGCTTAAGATTGTTGTCAATTGTCTCAGCATGAAATTCAAGATTGGTTTGGACATGGTGAGGGATGAGTTGTTGTAAATTGCAAAGCAGGTTTCCTTGTCTCTCCATGACCTCATCTTGGATCTTGATATGATTGATGAGTGCCTCAATCTTGTGGTTGAAGGAGGTTGCTTCACTCCTTAAGGCATTCTTCAGGTTTTGCCTGCTGTAATATTGCCTTTCCATGTCCACAATGAGGGGTTGAATGTCCAGATTGAAAACTCTCTCTGGATCAATTTCTCTCCGTGCCACATGGACATCCTCTTCATCTCCATCATCCTCAAAGATCTCTATCTTGCTCTGTCTCATTCTCCAGTCAACTTCTCTTTCTTCCTTTTCCTTTTCATCATGTGCATCTTCTTCTGCTTCTTCTATCTGTTCATGTTCTTCCTCATTAGACATAGAGTCATTTAGAGGTTGATGTTGAGTGTGGACTGCTTCATCTGCTACCGTTCCCCCTTGTGCAATTGTGGGGGAGTTGACAATTTCGGCTGAGTGAGCTTTATTAGCTGGCTCACTGAGCTGTTTGTCAACTTTTCCAATGCTTTTGAGAAGCACTTCTTGAAGAGTCAGTTCATCATCAGAAATCCCCAAATCTTCTTGATTTGCTTCAAGATTTCCACCTTCTAAGTGTTCATCCTCTGACTCATCTTCTTCCTCATCTATCTCCTCCTCTTCAGATGAATTGATTCTATATCCTTCCTCACCTTCCTCCAGATAGGTGATTTCCTCTTGTTGCTTTTCTTCTTCTGTTGCTGTGTCGTCACTTATTGTCACAAGTTCATTCAAGTTGCTGGTTCCAGGCAGAGAGATGCTTTCATGTGCTGTCTGGGATCTGGTTCTTCGTCCCACTCCTGATCTCACGCCTTGAGTTGTTTTCTTTTGCTCCCAGCAATGGGTTTGGGCTTCATGGAAGCCTTGATGTAAGTAAACATGGTCTTTGACTTGTGTGGAGACTGCAAATTGGTGGGTTGTACTTTCAATTCGTTGAATAGGTGTTGAAGAGGGAACCCATATGATTTCCTCTCCCAGAAATCACCATTTTTCTGTAAACCCTTGCTTGGTGCCGTTATTGATAAATCAATTTCCTTTTGAATTTGATCCTTCAGTCGATTGAAAACAAATGTTGCCCAGTCGAATTTGGTACCTTCGTAGATGATGGCCATCAGTCTGATCCGAAGCTCAGTCAGGTTTTCCATAGACCCTTTTCTGCCTTCGATATTCTTGGTGATGACTGGTGCAAATTCAGCAAACGATAGTTTGAGCATTGATCTTGGTAGATTGTATGTTTTTCTGTTTCTTCTGGGGTTCTTGGCTATTTCAGCGCAGAATTTCTGGACGTCAATCGTCACAAACTTGACATTAGCCGGACCTATTATGGGAAGTTGCAGAATCTGTTGAGTGTACCAGCGTGATGACTATTTCCTTCCAAAGATAGAGCTTTTATGCAATCAACTTGGTCTTCTTTGTGTCAAGCACAAACTTGGCATTTTTCCAAAATGCTATTAGATTTTCATAGCAGATTCCAGTGATTGGGGGGTTTAGGAAGGTCATCAGCCCCAAATTGGAACAGCAGTCAACCAAGCGTTGAGCTTTTGCATCATTATCACAAAATGCAAGATAGTGTTCTGGTTTGAAAAATGAACCAGTGATGATTGATTTTTCGTAGTACATTTCAGTGGGAGAGATTGTGGAAGATGAAGCCATTGATATTTAATTGGTGTATAGAGAGGAGTTCTTCAAGTTTTCTGTGAAAATAAAAAATAGGGTTTGTAATTTGCAAGAAGGTGTAAAGATTTCTGAAAATCTCTAAGTATCGTTTATATAGGGTGATTTTGAGTAGTGTGAACGTTGTTTGAATGTGGAAGGATTTTATGACATAATGGCGTGATTTTGTGTATGTAAATCGTGATATTCGAGTGTAATGGGTGAGTGGTTTGAGGTAAGTAATGATAGAGCCCGGGAATTGAGGCGTTCATAATTTAAAGAATATGGTTATCTCCATGATCATAAGTTGATCTCCACGTGTGTAATCTTCCATAGAATAATCCTCCATAATTTCCTTATTCTCCACGTGTAGTAAAAATTGATTTTGTTCGCACTTTAATTTGTCCAAGTCTTTAATTCGGTGAAGTGCCTTGGCTGGTCACTTAGCCGATGTAGAGAATTCTTCTCTGAGCTGCTCCATTTAACCGTTCCTAACAATCAATTAAGTTAAACCATTTGGATACCGTTGCCTTACTCGCTACATCTCCTGTAACGGCAAAGGTTGAACCAGTTGATGAAGTCACTTAGCCGATTACTCCAGTTAGCCGCTCTTTGGTACTTAGTCAATTCAATCATTCCTAACTTAGTTCTCAACATGCTAAATCTTTCATAACTGAGTGGTTTAGTGAAGATGTCAGCCAATTGATCTTCAGTGGGTATGTAGTTTAGGATGACATCTCCATTTTCAACATGATCTCTGATAAAATGATGTCTCACATCAATGTGCTTTGTTCTTGAATGCAACACTGGATTTTCAATAATAGATATTGCACTTGTATTATCACACATGATTGGAATTGTTTTCTCTTCCACTCCATAATCCCTTAGCTGTTGTCTGATCTAGAGTACTTGTGCACAATAACTACACCGCTATATATTCTCGCTTCACTATTGATGTAGATATGGAGTTTGCTTTTTTATGAACCAAGAGACTAGTCCGGTGCCTAGCATTTGACATGTTCTAGAGGTGCTTTTTCTATCTATTTTGCATCCAAAGATAGTCGAGTCTGAATATCATATCAATTTAAATCCTCCATCTTTTGGATACCAAATACCTACATTGATAGTGTTTTTCAGGTATTTGATTATTATTTTGGCTACTAGAAGATGTGATTCATTTGGTTGAGCTTGAAATCTTGCACATACTCCTACTGCAAATGCTATATCAGGTCTACTTGCAGTTAAGTATAGTAAGGATCCAATGATTCTTCTATACATTTTCTGATCAACATCCTTTCATGTTTCATCTTTTCCAAGTATGACTCTTGCACACATTGGTGTGTCTGCTGTGCCACTTGTATCCATCCCATACTTGTGTATTAAATCTCTTGTGTACTTGGCTTGACTAATGAAAATACCATCCTTCATTTGCTTTACTTGAAGGCCAAGGAAATAATTTAATTCCCCCATCATGATCATCTGAAATTTGCTCTTCATTAGGTTTGAAAATTTCTCACATAGCTTTTCATCCTCTGATCCAAAGATGATATCTTCAACATAGATTTGTACTAACAATGTACTTGTTCCTTCCTCTAGTTTGAATAGAGTCTTGTCTATAGTTCCTTTGTTGAATCCATTCTTGATCAGAAATTGTGATAGTGTTTCATACCAGGCTCTTGGTGCCTGTTTGAGTCCATAAAGGGCCTTCTTGAGTTTGTATACTTTGTCTTATTTTCCTTTGATTTGAAATCCAGGAGGTTGTTCCACATATACTTCTTCTTCCAAAAGTCCATTTAGAAATGCACTCTTGACATCCATTTGATAGACTTTGAAATCTTTGTATGCAAAGAAAAGCTAGAAAGAGTCGATTGCCTCCAATCTTGCTCTTTTGGTGAAAATGTTTCATCATAATCTATTCCTTCTGCTTGAGAATAGCCTTTTGCAACTAGTCTTGCTTTGTTTCTGACAACAGTTCCTTGCTCATCCATCTTGTTCCTGAATACCCATTTTGCTCCAATGATGTTGGCCATATCTCGGTCTCATCAACAAGTTCCCGTAATTCATTTCTTTCAAATTCATTTAGTTCTTCTTGCATGGCTGTGATCCAATCTGCATCTTGGATTGCATCATCTATGGTCTTGGGTTCCACTTGTGATAGAAAGCATGTTAGCATGTGCTCCAGTTGTCTTCTGGTTCTAACTCCTGTGTGAACATCTCCAATGACTTGTTCTTCAGGATGATCTCTTAGCCAATTTAGATCAGGTTGAAGTTGTTCTTCACTTGGTGCTTCTACAGCTTCATTATGGGTATGAACTTCAAGTTCTGGTGCTTGATCTGTTGTGTATATATGTGGCTCCTCTTGATTTTCAAAATGATGATTTAGGATAGAAGCTGGTATGGTTGCACTTGTATAGATTTCCCTTTGTGCTGCTTCCTTTTCTTGATCTTGAAGATCTTCACCATTTGTATTTGGTTCATCAAAAACTACATGTATTGATTCTTCAATCACCAATGTTCTTTTGTTAAGTACTCTGAATACTTTGCTGGTGTTTGAGTATCCTATGAAGATTGCTTCATCAGCCTTTTCATCAAAGGTATGCAACTGGTTCCTGTTCAAGACAAAACATTTCGATCCAAACATATGAAAATATAAGATATTAGGTTTTCTACCATTCCATATTTCATATGGAGTCTTTCCATGATATTTGTTGATGATTGATCTGTTTTGTGTATGGCATGTCTTTGTGTTTGCGACTTCAAACCCAAAATCTCTTTGGCAAGCATGCTTCAAACAATCATTGTTCTAATCGCTTCTTTGAGAGTTCTGTTTCTTCTTCTCGCTACACCATTTTGTTGTGGAGTTCTGCTGTAGATAATTGATGTAGTACTCCATTTTCTTCTGATGAGGTTTCGATAATTTCATTTAGAAATTCAGTTCCTCTATCTGATCTGATCTTGATGATTTTCAGTTCCTTTTCATTTTGGAGTCTTCTCATCAAATCTGGCAGCTTTTTGAGTGTTTCTTTCTTCTTGTTCATGAAAATGGTCCAGGTGTACTTTGAGAAGTCATCCACCACTACTAGGGTGTATTTCTTACCACTTACACTTACTAGTGTGGTGGTCCAAACAGTCCATGTGTAATGGATGTAGAACTCGGTTGTAGATTGATAAGGCTTTGACTTGAATGAACTTTTGATTTGTTTCCTTTCGACATGCATCACATAGGCTTTCCTTTTGAATATGATCTCTGGCGGTCCTTCAACTAACTTGTTCTTTGATAATTTGTTGATGGTCTTGAAATCAGGTGATTTAATCTTCGTGCCAAATCCGGCTTGTTGATTGTTTATTTTTGACAAGCGGACATGTTTTACGCCTTGGTCGTTTCTCCATCCACCACATACATGTTGTCTTGTCTTCTACCTGCAAGAACTATTGTGTTGGTTTGGTGTGAATCACTTTGCATCCTTCTTTGTTGAAGTGCACATTGTAGCCTTTGTCACAGAATTGGTGATGCTCATCGATTGAAATTAAGTCCCTTGACATATGCCACATTTTGAATCTTGATTGTTCTTGAGTATTATGCCTTCCCCTTAATCTTGCCAGGGTTTTCTTTACCTCCAAATGTGACTTTGGGTCCATCAAAAGCTTTGAAGTCAGTGAGCCATTTCTTGTTTCCTATCATGTGTACCGGAACATCCCACTTTGCCTATGTACCAGACATCCTACAAAACAAATTAATTAAGTTTAGGTACCTAACACTGTTTGGGTCCATATCTGTTAGCAGTCATGCCTCCCATACCAAGTGTATATCCAAAATTTCTTCTTTTTGGATAGTTGAAGTCATCAACTTCATATGTATAAGGCATGGCGAATAGCTTCGATATTTTTATCAAGATATTCGATACATTTCTCTGCCTTTTGGTACATGTGCATCCCTCTTCACTTTCCAATATGCAGTAGGAAACCTGTGTTGCTTCATGTGTCTAGGAACATATCTAGATTGATTTTTCTTGTATTTTGGAGGTGCAACATTCTAATCATCCTCTGAAGGATAAAGTCTGCCTTTTTCCTTTCAGAAGGTTTTTGTTTTTGCTTGATTGGAATGAGGATTTAGTCTGCTGTTTCGCTGCACTAGGTTTTGACTTCACCGGAGCAGGATGATTTGTTGGAACTATGGTCTGTCCCTTTCTAAATTTTGGTCCATTGATGGTCCTGAATGTAGAATTGTATTGACCATTGTTTCTACTTTCATCCTGACTATTGTAGCCAAGACCAGATCTGGATCCAAACCGTTTTGAGGGTTTGTAAGCTGGTGCATTTAGTGGTGCAGTGGTTACCTTTATCGGTGGGGAGATTTTCTTAACTGATCTGTCAATAACAGATGTATGATCATCTGCTTTTTGTTGATCATTTAAGTAGGTCTCCTTACTGGTTAATTCAGCTTTTGCTTTATCCAGTTCTTTCTTTAATCTCTTATTCTCTTTCTTAGATCCTTGCATTCCTTTTCTAGAATTTCATGATTCATTTCAATTTCATCAAATTTAATCATGAGATTTTGGACTAGGTCTGTTGTATCTAATGGGAGATCAGAAGATTGTGCAGTGTCAGAAGTGGATGCATTAGAAGAAGAGTAAGAGCTAGATGATACCTCAGTTTCATTTGATTCTTTGGTCATTAGACATAAATCAGTGTCTGAGCTGTCACCTTCATCTTCATTTAATTCTTTGGTCATGAGACATAAGCATGCTTTTTCATTTTCTGAGATATCTTCTTCATCACTGTCATCTGAGTCATTATCAGATGATTCTTCATTCTTTTCACTACTGGATTCAGCCTTCAGTGCCTTCTTGGTTTTCCTCTTTTCAAATGATTTGTATTTCTTCTTTTCATCATCTTTGTCATTTTCTTCAGGACAATCAGCCTTGAAGTGACCTTTCTTGTTGCAGTTGAAGCATCTGTATTCATCATATTTTTTCTTCATGTCTTTGTTTGAGCTTGACCTCTTGTTTGATGATGAGTTTCCCTTGAATGTCTTCTTTTTGCTAAACATGTCAAAACGTTTGACTAATAAAGCTACCTGTTCTTTGAGTTCTTGTGTCTCTCTGCTGATACAATCGGAAAAGTTACTTTGCTGGGGTGCAAACAGTGCAGTGATTTTTTGTGTCTCTGCCGGAGCACCATCTTCACCGTTCAATTCGAATTCATGAGCTTTTAATTTGGACATCAGGGTCAGAGTGTCTATGTTTGCAAGATTTTTTGTTCCTCTGATTACTGATGTTATGATCTTCCATCTTTCAGGTAAGCCTCTCAAAATCTTCAAGCATACTTCTTTCTGGGAATATGTGTGTCCAAGTTGTTGCAATTCACTGATAATGCTTGAGAATCTGTTGTCCATTTGATCAATGGATTCACCAGCCTTCATTTTGAAGTTCTCAAATTTCTGTTTTGCAACAGATAATTTGTTTTCTTTAACTGCTTTAGATCCTTCATTTATCAATGCTAGCTTGTCCCACATCTCCTTTGCTGTTTTGCAGTCTTTGATTCTCATAAACATGTTGCTATCTAGGGTCTTCAAAATCATGTCTTTTGCAACAAAATCTAGATTTGCTCTTCTCCTGTCATCCTTGGTCCAATCCTTTTTAGGTTTATCGATTTCCTTCCCTTGATCTCGCTCCTGTGCCTACACGGTAGTGATTATGATTGGTCCATCATTAATTACATCCAAAGATCTCTTCATGAGTTCTTTGCAAGATGAGACATCATTCTTATTTTATATTCATCAAAATTATTAACATTAAAAAGCAGTACTTTTGACAAAAGTTTGAGGAATCCATAAGTGCAAGTGAAGATATAAATGTAAACGTATAGAAAACTTAGATTTGAAAACTACTTTGAAAATGTGTGATCTCCTTGTTACAAGAAATTAGATCTGAACAGGTTCTCGATACTAGAACTTTGCTCCGATACCAATTGTTGGTCCCAGAGAAGGGTGAAACTATAGTCGAGAAAGGGGGGTGAATGACTATAGTGGAGTTTCAAAACTTTTCTTTTGTTTAAAAGCTTTTGGCCAGCGGATAAGTCCCTTCTTACTATGTTGTTTTCAAATCAGTTTAGACAATCACATATATAAGTTATGATCTAGGAAATTTAAATAAATGCTGTAAAGTAAATTGACACAAGGCTTATAGTGGTTCAGGGTGGTGTAATCCCTTAATCCACTCTTCTCCTGTGATGATCGGAGGAATTCACTATTGTTTTCACAGATACAATAGTATGATTGTCTTTGGCTTCCCAAGCTTCACAATCTATAAGACTATCACTCCTTGATCGCAAGTGCCTTGATGATTCGATCTCTTTTGCTGCTCCTTGAGATCAAAATTCTTCAACAGCTATCACAGATTCAACTCCTTCTCAGATTGCCTCTGATTCAGTTGCTTCAGTTTGATGTTAATGTGTTTCACACACTTTCTTGATCAATCTCAGTGCTGAATATGACTTTGTAGCTCTGATATCTGAGTTGATCACTAGATGTATCGTTGTAAGTTCAGAGAGAAGGCTTTTCAAACTGACAGAGTTTCTGCTTGATTTTTCTTTTCAGATCATTGTTCTTCTTTGTCTGTCAATGCCTTCTATTTATAGCCTTGAATAACATTGATTTGAAATTCCGTCCATTGGCTATATTAATGAGGGAATAATCCTTGATTTTATTCTTGATTCCCCCTTAATTGCATTCTCCTTGATTTCAGTGATCGGATTCTTTCTTCAAACGTATAGCAGAAAATCCGTCCTTGATTGATCCTCTATTGATTGTGCATTTAATGCATGATCATCTGAATCTTCAACGTATATTAAATCTGATCTGGTAAGTGTTACTTCGCCGTTTTCAGAACGGCCGAGTGATCCTTCTGACTTAGCCGATTTAGATCTTCCTTCACCGTTTTGTCTTTACTCAGCCGAAAGTCAGTTTACTTTGTCGATTCACTTATTTCTTCTTTGCTTCAGTTTAAGGAGAATCTTTGTACTTCACTGATCCTTGATTGGGGTGAGATCAGTGTATACCATATTTGAACATTAAGTTTTATCACTTAAAGTGTAACTTGGACTTATCCAAGGTCATCATAGACTTCCTTGGTTATAAGTCAGACCATTAATGTCTTCATTACTTCTCTGCTGGTTCTTGGCTGGCTTCACCCTGCCGAATATCTGTTTTTACTTTGCCGTCCTACCAACTAGTACAATACTTGTCTGACTCAACTTATACAACATGTCAGACTCTAAGTAAAGACTTATACAGTGAATTCTAACTTATTTCAGGCTTGCTATAACTGCTAGTATGGCCATCATCAAAACATAATAGAACGTTCCTAACATGGAACTCATTGATGAACAAAAGAAGGAAGAAGGTATCGAATTCAAGGATCCTAGAGATGGATCAGATAGTGATGACTCATCATCATCTGACTCTGATGATGGTCATCCCCCACATCAAGGAGAAGCCGAGTGGGGCATTGTGTTAAATGAACCAAGAGTTGAGCAGTCCCATTGTTGCTAGAAAGTTCTGCGAGGGCCAGAGATGGACAAATGGATGAAGATTTGGAAGATTTAACCGTAGATGGTCTGGAAGCATTAATAAATGATGGGATAAATCTTGGAAGCAACAGGCTGGTTAGTATATCAGATACTTTCTTTGTTGTAGAATCTGCTTAACATATTGATGATCAACAGACTGTAGATTTGGATGAGGAGAAGGTTACTGATCATAGTGAGCCTGATATCAGTTCTGATGATTCAGCACAATATCAAGAATGGATTGATACTCAGGACACTCTATCCAACACTGCTAATACTCTGTGAAAGATTGCTAATGTTAGAGAGCTTCAAAAAGAAAATATGGCTGAATTCCTTACAATTCTTGTACAGAGAGTATTGATCACTGAGGAACAAACAGTGGTAGCACAGAGATTGGACATGGTGATGGGATATGAGGGATCACCATTGCTTGTTGAGGAGGTTCAGGCTGTTGAGGATCAGACAGCACCTGAACAAAGGTTGGAATAGGAGGTTCAGGCTGTTGAGGATCAGACATCACCTGAACAAAGGTTGGAACAGGTGGTACAGGTTGCGGAGGATCAGACAGCACCTAGACAAAGGTTGGAACTAACTATGGTTTTGGAGGACACCCCTGTTGTTATTGAAGAACATGCTGTTGTAGTAGAGCCTACTGCAAGGAAGGTCACTGAAGGGAAAGATAGTCAGTAGACTATTGTTATTGATGAGGATGAACAGCTGATGGACTATGACTACAGTGATGATGAGTTTCAAGTGCCTGAGGAAGAACCTATACATGATGAACCACAACAGGCATTTGTACCACTCTTTGACGAACCTTCCCTAGATCCAATCCTAGTTGAAGAAGGACCTGCCCCTGCTGGAAGGGACATGAGTAGTGTCATGTTGTCGCCAGACGAGAGGGCACGATGATGGTGTTGAAGAGCCTCATGATGAAGTCGCTTTGGACATATGGCTGGTGGGGTACCAGCACAAGTATTGGATGAGTTGAGGGTTGTCAGAAGTGACATTACCAGGTTAAGAACTCAACTTGACAGGCAAGAGCAAAGGTTTGAAGATTTGATGAATCTAGTGGAAAATAGAGGGAGAACCACTGAAACATCTGCTTCCAATATTACCTCCACTCAATATGCTCTTGTTTACCTTGCTCTAGATGTAAAGGGGATCAGACAAGGCAATACAGTGAATGAGAAGTTTCTGAAAGACCAACTTGAATCCATTCACCAGAAAATGGACAAAATTGCTGATGCACCCAAGCCTCGCCGAGGTCGAGAGCTGGCTTGAACGCTTCACCTCTTTGGATTGGATCCTAAATTCACCGAGAGGATCAATCTCTTTGGAGCAAATAATGCAAGAGAGGATCACTGCAGTTGATACTAGAACAGAGATAATTGAGGGTCAACTGAATAATCTAGTGATCACACAGGAGAGTGTTCATGGCCTGCTGTCCCGTTTTGTTGATGATGTCAATAAGGGGGAAGAGAGCCAAACAGCAGTAGCAAAAGAGGCTGCTAGAATTTTTGCACAGAAGAAATGGGAAGCTGACACCAATGCATACAGAGAACCTGCAACTGGCAGACTTCCACTGACTGATGATCTTTTCAAGGAGTATAATAGGCTTTACTACAACAAAAGAAGACCTCACCATGACAAGGGCTTCCATGAGGGACTCAATTCCTTTTTGGGGCTTATGTTTTGGGAAGCCAGAGTCAAAGCTCTTAAATCTTCTCACAGAGGTGGAAGAGGTGGTAGAGGTGGAAGGAGTCTACCTACTACATCAGCTAAAGATTCACTGAGTGAGTTCAAAGAGTTATACATGCGGTTGGGTTTTAGAGTACACCAAATCAACCTTACTCTACCTAAGGCATGGAAATGGTGGAAGGAAGTGAATCCCTACATTGATTTTTCTCTTATTGAAAATGAATAGATGAGACAAATGGTTAGAGAAATAAGGGAATATCATGAGCAGCAAGAGAAGGAGAGGCAAGAAAGAGAAAGAAGAAACTAGATCAGCATACTTACATCTGCTTTATTTTTGCTGAATCTAGACTGTAATACTTTTTGAACAAATATGATTACAATGAGAAATGACTAAATTTGTTCTACTTTTGTTTTTACTCTTTTTGCTTTGCTGTAAGGAGGGTATTGGCATCATCACCAAAAAGGGGGAAATTGTTGGACTTATTTTAAGTTTTAGCGATGAGTGCCAGACTAGCTGTTATAGAGCAAAGGCAAAAAGATGTCTAGATCAAATGTATAGGCTTATTAGAGTTTTATCTTGTATAGGTTTGATCAAACAAGCACTGTAAATGGTCAGCTGACTTTCATCAGCAGACCTGTCTATATCAGTAGGGTACCTGAGTCAGTAGACTAGTTTAGGAACTGCTTTGAAGATCGAAAAGGTCGAGGCTCAAACTCAGTTATTGAAGGCTAAGGGATCAAACTTAGTATTTAAAGTCAAGGATATGGAATCATAATTTAGGGAAGTCTGTGATGACCTAAACTGATTACATATACCTTGTGTACAAGGTCTAAGTTCCACAAGTTAAGTGGTGATTGGAACTTAGTTACATTCAAAATGGTGTAATCTAACTTCATAATGAAAATTTAGATATAAGAGAAGTCAGCTGAAGTGTTTTTATAAACACAGCAACTTTGGAACAGCTGACTGATATGCATTTCAGCAGACTTACATTCACAGGAACCTGTTGATCTATATTTCAAATTATTCAAAGGTTACATTGGAAGAATACAAGAATAAGGACAGATAACAACCTCTGATTTTATCAAACAAATCAATGGTTAAGATTAAAGGGACGTTGGAAAGAAACAGAGCTTTATCCAATGGATACAAGTCAAAGGGTGGACAAAGCTAAAATCATCAAAAACAATCGGACGATTGTCAAGATGCTTGTACAGGGACAGAATGCAAGTCAAGAAAAGGACAAGTCTGAAACGGCTATGTTTGAATTTCAAACATAATTCACAAGGATTCCTACCTATAAATAGAGGACTCCTAATTCAGATACAAGTGATGAAAATTAAGGATCTATCTTGAGCTATCAGATTTCAATCTATTAAACACCCTGCTGACCCTAATAAACTTATAGCTACTGATCCAATAAACTTCTTCAAGTGTAATCTACTATCAAGCTACATCAAGTTTACACACTTGAAGACCTCAAGCTGCGATCATATCATCCACGATCAAGTCTTTGAAAAGTCGAATCACTTACTTGATTCAAACTTTCTTTTATAAAAAATCTGCTGAAAACAGTGAAGCATCTTTGGGGTGTCAATGATTGTTGTTTGTGGTGGAGCTGGTGAAGAGGCAATCCTACCCTTCAAGGACCAGTAGAAGACTTTGAAGCTGCAATCCTACATGTTCCAAGTGTTTAGTTTGTGAATCCATAGTTATTGGTGAAGGACAAACAACTTAGGGATTTTTGTAACTGCTACCTAAAGGATCTCTAGTGAATTACCTCCAACATCACAGAAGAAGAGTGGACTGACAGGATTACACCACCTGGAACCACTATAAAAATTGCCTACTTACTTTCTGCATTTATATGCTGCATTAGTACATTTAGCACATCAATCTACTGAACAAGAAACTAAATCACACACATACACTACTGTGTATCTAATACTTGGTATCATATTTTAACAACAAGAAATAAGGCTTAATTTAAATATATTCCGCTGCAACAAATTCAGTAGAGTCAATAGTCAGCAGAGACTATCGAGCTATCAGTTTCTTGAAGTTTTCGAATTTGGTAACTCCAAAAGTTTTAAGTGTTAAGTTTATTCACCCCCTCCCTCTAAACTAAACGAAAGCCTTTACAAGGGACCAACATATATCAATAGCAATATTGTTGAGGTTTTCTCTTTTTCTATCTTCAGCACCCCACTCTCTTTTTGGCTTTAGAACATACTAGTTTCACTACCCACAGTTATGGCCTTAGTGATCTCCAGTGGTCCATCAGTTAGCACATCCATCATCTCATCATGTGTTGTAGCTAGATAAGCCTGCATATGATGTTTATACTCATCAAAACGATCTAAGGAACACATCAACATAGTTCTAGCATACTGGTTGTTATCCATGATGCAAATCTTTGTAAATCAGAAACTTGAAAAAGTTTTCACAAGTATTTTCACAAGCACAACAAGTAGGATTACTGCAGCGTACAATCGCTCCGATACCAATTGTTGGTCCTTGAAAAGGATTTGGTTAAGTTTAGAAGGGTGAATAAACTTAACACTTAAAACTTTTGAGTTAACAAATTCAACAATGTCGATAGCCTCGCCGATCGCTCATTAGTTTCTTCGACCACTCATGAGTCTGGCGACAGATTGATATTACTAGATTTCTTGCAGCGGAATATATTTAGTTTAAGCCTTATTACTTGTTGTTAAAAGAATGATACTAAGTATTAGATACTCAATAGTGTAAATGTGTGAATCAGTTGCTAGTTTCAGTAGGTTAATGTGTTCAGTATACTAAATACAGAAAGTAAATACAGAAAGTAAGTAGGCAATTTTTATAGTGGTTCTAGGTGGTGTAATCTTGACAGTCCACTCTTCTCCTGTGATGTTGGAGGAAATTCACTAGAGATCTTTGAGGTTGCAGTTACAAAAATCCTTAAGCTGTCTGTCCTTCACCAATAACTATGGCTTCACAAACTGAACACTTGAAACAAGTAGGATTGCTGCTCCAAAGTATTCCATTGGTCCTTGAAGGGTTGGATTGCCTCTTCACTAGCTCCACCACAAACAACAGTTCTTGAAACCTAAGTGCTTCTCTGTCTTCAGCAGGTTTCTTGTAAAATAAAGTTTGAATCAAGTGAATGATTCAGCAGACAGTAGCTTGATCAGGATGAAATGATCAACAGCTTGATGTCTTCAAGTGTGTATACTTGATGTAACTTGATAGAAGGTTACACTTGAAGATATTTCTTGATCAGTCAATTAAAGCTCTATATATGTCAGTAGGGTAATTTTCTTGATCAGAAATTTGATAGCTTGAGTAGATTATTTGTTTTTCATCACTTGTATCTGAATCAGGAGTCTTCTATTTATAGGTGAGAATCCTGTGACTTATGTTTGAATTTAAAACATATCCGTTTCAGACTTGTCTCTATCTTGACTTTCTTTCTGTCTTTGTTCATAGTACTGACACTGTCAGTTTGCTTTTTGTCATTTTTCAGTCTGTCCACCCTTTGACTTGTATCCATTGGTTAATCCTCTAAATCTTTCCAACGTTCTTTTTATCTTGGCCATTGATTTGTTGATTATATCAAGGCTTGTAATCCATCCTTATCCTTTTAATCTTC
The DNA here is from genome assembly GCA_026214975.1 of Gentiana macrophylla. Taxonomy (NCBI): domain Eukaryota; kingdom Viridiplantae; phylum Streptophyta; class Magnoliopsida; order Gentianales; family Gentianaceae; genus Gentiana; species Gentiana macrophylla. Next base: position 60,950,086 of record CM047811.1, read on the forward strand.
CAATGTAACCCTTGATTAAATCAGGAAATATACTCAGCAAATATCTGAAGTATAATAGCCTGCTGATGTACACATTTCTCAGCAAGTCTAAGTCTGTTGTGTTTTAATAACACATCAGCTGACTTCTTCTCATCTAACTTTTTATTGTGAAGTTAGAGTACACCATTTTGAACATAACTATGTTCCAATCACCACTTAATACATGGAACTTAGACCTTGTACACAAGGAGTATGTAATCAGTTTAGGTCATCACAAACTTCCTTAAATTCTGATTCCATATCCTTGGCTTTAAATACTAAGTTTGATCCATTATCCTTCAATAACTGAGTTTGTACCCTCAGCCTTTAGTCTTTGATGAGGTTCTAGACACTCTCTGACCAGTTACCATCCCTATCGATCTAGACAGTCTGCGATACTGATCGGTGACCTAATTACCTTGTTTGATCAACCCTATTCAAAGATCAAACTCTAATAAATCTATACATTCAGGTGGGTCAGCAGGGCCTGTACCCAGGGGCTTGTATTCTTGGTCTAGGTGGACTTAAGGGCCTATCCTTAGTGATGTGGGTCGGGCTGGTATGTGTTTGGTTGGAACCCGCCAAACTGATTTTGCCAAAAGAACATCTGGGCAAGGAAGGGGTCAAACTGGTGGTACCGGAAAGTGTAGTTTGGTGCTTGGTGTATGAATGGATCATGATGTGCAGTTTGGTAGAAACCAGTGCCATTCGAAGTGTGAGAAGAATGGTTCTGTTGAGAAAATCTCCTTGAACCTTTCTTTCCATACTTGAATGCGTGGTGCTTGGGTGAAGAACGTTGTATAATGTGTGATTGTGTCGATGAAGCTGATCGTCACGTGCTATCTCATGAGTTACTAACAATAGTACTAGGTCAATCATACCATAGTGATGAGCTCGTTTAGTCACTTATACCAGCATGAGTACTAGGTCAATTGTAGTATAGTAAGGCAAATCAAGGTCATAATGAACCATAAACTAATTAAACATGCGATAAACTAGCTTTTCATGTTAAGAACACATAATGGTCTCAGACCAACATAGGTACATAAAACGTAAATAATAATAATTAACCTCTACAATCATCATATTATTGTTTTGAATTAACTAACTTATATAATTAAACAACACGCAAGGCGATTATTAATCCAATTCATATTTATTATTATAACAACGAGTGTCATCCCCTGATGTGGTTCTACTTCGTGGACGGCAGTAGACCTCTATGCCTAATTACGTTTCGACTGATTACAAGCTAGAACTTTATATAATAGACATGCATATTAAACTAGGGATGCGGGTATAAACCATGTTCCTCATCCAGGCAGCCACCGTGGACGGGCTAGCACACCTTCCAAACGATCGATTATTTATGTCTTAATTAATACTTCAACTTTTAGTTCCTTCATATTAATTTACGAAAATGGATAAGTGGATTGGCCAGTTCTAAGTATACGTGGATTAAACCAGATATTCATATGCAGCCCAAGTCGTACCTTTGAAATGGTGAAAACTAGGTGTCTCGCCCAGGCGGTAAAGACTGCCTCCCGGGCGAGCTCGGCGCAACACATGATTTTCAGCGTTTCTTGATACGTAATGGATTGATTAGTTGTTTACGTGAAGAAATTATATAAATCGGATAAAAACACGTTCGTTATTCATATTGAATTCATCTATGATTCACCGACTACAAGGATTTGTGGAATATTCATCCTCATCGACAAAGATGAATATTCCCTCGAAGCGTATTCGAAGATTCATATCGTTCATTATGAAGAATGAACTCAAACAATAAATAAACATTGGGAGGGAGAATTATTACATAATGAAACTATAACAAACAAAAGAATACTCACATCGCAATAGACCTTCAAGAAAACTCTCTTATAAAAGATGAAATAATGTTGAATTGTACTTTATATTGTATTGTGAAAAGTAGTCTCTCATCTTGTGTTTGACAAAGATCAACTGAAATAATAGACCAAAACCGAATTAGGGAGAATCCCTAGCCGACCTAATGACATATCAAAACCCTAACCAACTCTAATAACGCATATGCAAAATTTGGTGCGTTTCCCAAGGCCCGACTGGGCGAATGCCCCACTGGCCTAGGCGAGTGGGCCTTTTCCTGCCATGACAGCGTCCAGAACTTTCTCTCATGTCCGGTATATTATGTAATAGTTTGCTCCTACAATCTGGCCATTTAGCTTGAGTCCACAAGTCCATTCGTAAAATATCCAATAAAACGGGACTTGTAATACCAAATAATGCAATAAATCGACTAAATGCAAGATAGCAAATCATAAATCATTTAACGTGTAATTCATGCACGAGACATACAATTCTGAATCAAATATATCCCTTTTAAGTAAGTATTGGGGGTGTTTGATATGATAATATATGTATAAAGTTAATGGTCATCAACTACCCCCCATTTTACCTTTGATCGTCCCGAACAAATATAGAATGGATACAAACTCCCAAAACACGATAACCTAATTGATGACAGGCTCATTCAAAATTCCAAAGTAAAAGAAATAGCATTCCACGTTCATAAGTTACGCATTAATCACTATTTTATCTGTAAATCAATGTGTGTGTGAGTAACCATCATGCAAAGTACTTATTAGAAAGATATACTACCTTTAAGATCTAACTCTACTACAATGATTTTGTGATGCCTCCTTATCATTTACTAATAATACAGGTGTAAATCGAGATTCCATAGAAGCGGAGCGGATTTGGGAACCGAGATTTTTTCTCAGTCCTCGTTTGTTATTATGCGAGGGTCGTGCGTCTTACGCTCCGAGTTTGCTTCCCTCCTGCCTTTATGCTTTTCAATTTTTTTCTGGCAGTTTCTCTCTTGTTTTTCTTTGTACTATTCCACCGAATAAATTTGGTTTGGGACAGATCCTCTTCATTCACTCACAAATTCGTTTTGTTCCCATTTTTGCTTTAGTGGTCTCAATATTTCCCTTATTAGAAGTATAATAAGAAGTAGACACAAAATCGAGTATTGAAGCATCAACCTTGCAGACAATATAATTTTTCATCTTAACTTATTCAAATTTAACATTCAATTTATACGTGCTTAAAAAGGTTGATTCACAGACAAAATATATATTTTAAAAGGAAACTAGTTACATAGAATGATGTAACATTTACTAAAGAATATCGAAACTTAACATGTTAACAATAAGTTCCAATGAGCTTAAGGGCTTCGTTAGTTATCTTTAAATGCTCAAGATTTGTAACAGAAAGTGTGACATGCTTAAAAGTTCAATTTTAATCAATTTTTCAAATTCACATGGTGTGAGCAAGTTAAGTGACTCGTATCCCCCACTTAAACGATGCATTGTCCTCAATGAATAAAAATGAAGTAAAGAACAAAAGAACTTAGCTTCAGTCAAGCGCGGACATGGGGAACAAGCCTCGGGATCGCAGGGGATGTATAAGGACCGTAGATCATAGAAGAAAATGCTGCAAAACTGCTAAAACACTAGAAGTCTTGGGGTTACGTTAAAACCGTCAAAAAAAGAAAATAATAATATTAAAAAATAAAGCAATAAAAGGAATAAAATAAAAATCTTAAACAATTTAAGCCTCAAAATGATTATATTATAATGATAATACTACAGGCGCAAATTAAAAAGTACGGAAAATGAAAAGACATACAAACTGACTCAATAACGAAAATACTAAATAAAAAGAAAAGTACAATCTAGTCTTCATCGCTATCCACCACATAGATAATCTCAAAACCGGGTGGAGGAGCGGAAGAACCAAATGCAGGAACATAAGGTCTATTGGATCAACGAGGTGGAGGGGAGGAAACTCATCCAAGATATGGAAATGATGCAGCATCCAATCAAGCTTATGGTGGGCCGACTCCAAACTATGGTGAGCCGAGTCCAAACTAGCAAAAAATCACTCATTCACCTCTCGCTGGCCTGTAGAAATTATTGAAACACCTTCGCAGACGGAATACGTGCTCTAGGAGGGGCTTGTATTGATCTATCTCCCGTTTCTGGGTTTGGAACCATCAACGAAGATAAGGCAGGCTTAGGGCGAACCGTATCGTCGCCACCCAAGTGAGGGCAACCAGCACCAGAAGTGTTAGACATATTTTAGTTTTAATGATGACTAGCTATTATATAGCAAAGGCTTTTATCTAGATTAAATGTATAGGCTTACTAAAGTTTGATCTTTGTATATGTTTGATCAAACAAGCACTGTAAGCCTGCCTTATGTGTACATCAAACAAGCACAGAATGTATAATTCATATGAATATGTGTACATCAGCAGACTTACACAACATGTGTTTGCTGAATGTATAATTCAAATTAATCCAAGTTTTTCTGGAAGATTAAATGGATAAGGATGATTTACAAGCCTTGGATTAATTAGTCAATCAATGGGCAAGATGAAAGGGACATTGTAAGGATTTTAGAGCCATATTAAATGGTATTATTCCATTGGTTGACAGACAATTTTGTCAAAAGCACACTGTCAGTGTCAGTCAGGTACAACAGAGGGATTTTCAGGAATATTCAGACAATCCTATAACGGTTATCATTCAAATTCAAATCACAGGATCTACACCTATAAATAGAAGACTCTTGATTCAGATTGCACAACTAAGAATTTACACGAAGCAATTAAGTTTTTTAGCAAGAAATTGATCAAAGTGCAATCTGACCCTGTTGATACTTATAGAGCTTTAATACACTTTTCAAGTTTTTCTTTAAGTGTTATCTACAATCAAGTTACATCCATTTCATACACTTGAAGATCTTAAGCTGATGATCTTATCATTCTGATCAGAAGCTTGCTGAAAGCTAAATCACTTTCTTGATTCAACCCTTTTTTTTCAAGAAATTTGCTGAAGACAGAGAAGCACTTTTGAAGTGTCAAGAACTGTTGTTTTGTGATGGAGCTGGTCAAAAGGCAATCCTACCCTTCAAGGACCAGTGGAATACTTGGGAGTAGCAATCCTATCTGTTTCTAGTGTTCAGTTTGTGAAGCCATAGCTATTGGTCAAGGACAAACAGTTTAAGGATTTTTGTAACAGCTACCACAAGAATCTCTAGTGAATTTCCTCCAACATCACAGGAGAAGAGTGGACTGACAGGATTACACCACCTGGAACAACTATGAAACTTGCCTACCTTACTTTACTGTATTTACTTTCTGCAATTTACTTTATCTGCATGTTTATCACATCAATTTACTGAACTAGCTACTGAATCACACCACTTGCACTACTGAGTATCCAATACTTAGTATCATATTTAAACAACAAGTAACAAGGCTTAAATTAATATATTCCGCTGCAACAAATTCAAGATCTTTAATAGTCAGCAGACTACTGAGTGGTCAGCAGACTATTGATCCTGCTCAGTTTGTAAAACTCCAAAAAGTTTTTAAGTGTTAAGTTTATTCACCCCCCCCCCCCTCTAAACTTAACCAAAGCCTTTTCAAGGGACCAACAATTGGAATCAGATCAGAGCTTTTGTTCTGAAGTAATCCTACTTGTTGTGCTTGTGAAAAATCTTTGAAAACTTTTTTCAAGTTTCTGTTTTCAAGTTTTTGCATCATGGATAACAATCAATATGCTAGATAATGTTGATGCTCTCTAGATCATTTTGATGAGTATAAGCATCGTATGCAGGCTTTTCTAGCTGCAACTCATGATGAAATGATGGATGTGCTGATAGATGGACCACTGGAGGTCACTAAAGTCATAACTCTGGATGGTCAGAATCAGACAGTTCCAAAGCCAAATGGTGAATGGGGTGCTGAAGATAGAAAAAAGGCAAATCTGAACAATATTGCTATTGATATCATCTAAAGAACCTTGGATAGAAATATGTACATGAAGGTGAAATATGCAAAACTGCCAAAGAATTATGGGAAAGATTGCAACTAATCTGTGAAGGCACTGATGCAATCAAGAAAAATAAAATCAGTGCGGCCAAGAAAAAGTTCAAAGAGTTCAAAATGAAGTCAAATGAAACCATTGAACAGATGGAGTCTAGATTCAATGCAATTCTGGATGAATTCACCCTGCTGAATGTGATTTACACAAAAGAAGAGATCAATACCAGAATTCTCAAAGCTTTACCTGCAAAAGAAGTTTGGGAAATGAAGGTTACTGCTATGGAAGAGTCCAGGAGACTACATGAAGAAGATACCTTCAAAATGTGCTCTGATCTTAAAGCATATGAATTCAGCAAGGACCTTGTTGCACATGCTGAAAAAGAAGCAACAAAGACAATAGCATTGGTTGCAGCACACAATGAAGAATCATCAAATGTTAAAGATGATATTTTGGATGAAATGCAAGAGCAGATTGCCCTACTGACCAAAAGAATCAGAATGATGAAATCTAGAAAGGCATCACCAAGGAATTCTGGCAAGAAATCAAGTGAGAAAAAAGAAGATTCCAAAAAGGATCATGACTTCTCATGCTTTCATTGCAAGAAACCAGGACATTTCAAACTTGATTGTCCTGAGTTGAAACAAAAGAATGATCCTAATTATCTATGCTTTAATAGAAAGAAACCTGGACATGCTTTAGACCTGACTGTCCAGACGTGCTGAAGAACAAGGGTCAGCAGAGGAGATCTGGCAAGAAAGCATTGGTTGTTGATGATGAATCAGGCTATGAAGTGGAATCAAAAAAAGGAAATGAATTAGATGATACAGCACTCATAGCTGATATGGATGATTATGATTTGATGGCTAATATGGATGAAACCGAGGAGGTATACAATTCTGTATCTATGAATACTCCAGGTGAAAGTGATTGTGAGTCCACTGGTGGTACAAATCCTAAAATTTCTGACACAAAAGAGCCTCTAGATGCCCTCCTTAATCAACTGAGGATAATTCAATCTGGCTATGAGATTGTGAAGGCTGAAAGAGAAGCACTTTAAGCATAAATTTAACGATTAAATGCTGAATTAAGAATTGTCAAGGGTAAGGAAAAGGATTATGAACAGAATCAACAAAAGTCTGTTGCACCTGTAGTAGCTATTGAATCTGCTGCACAATCCAATTCCACAACTGCATTCAAATCAGGAAAGCCTTATGGTGATAAAACAGACCTTGGATTTGAAACTCAACCAAGGTCTGTTTTATGGAAATGTAGCATAAATCAATCTTCTAAGGGTGGATCAACAATCTTCTATGGTGATATATGTATGCTACATTTCCATAAAATCTGACATTTGGTTGTGTAGCATTATGTACCAAAAGGCCATATGTGAATGCTACACAACCAAATGTCAGATTTTATGGAAATGTAGCATACATATATGAACAAAAGTGCAGCACTTTCCAAAGAAGACCTTATGGAAATTTTCCAAGGGTTGTGTTACCACTGACCACTATGGATCGAAACAGGTTTGGATACCTAAAACACATTGAATTTGTTTTGTAGTGTGTCTGGTACTTTGACGGTGGATGTTCCAGACATATGACAAGAAGTAAACATTGTTTGACAAATTATGTGGCAAAGGATTGACCTAAAGTCAATTTTGGAAACAAAAGTACACCAGGATACACTATAGGATATGGAACACTAGTGAGGAATGGTTTGGCAATCAAGAATGTTGCATAAGTTGAAGGCTTGGACTACAACCTGCTGAGCATTGGACAATTCTGTGACATAGGTTACAAAGTCACTTTTGACAAAGCCTACTGCATTGTCATGAGTGAAATGGGAGAGCAAGTTGTATTGGCTGGGAGAAGAAAACTAAACATGTATGTAGTACATTGGTCTACTGCTGTTCCAGAAACATGTCTTATTATGTATACAAAGTCAGAACTCAATTGGTTATGGCACAAGAAGTTGAATCATCTTAACTTTGAAGATATCAATTAGTTGGTAAAGAAGAAGTTGGTGATTGGTTTACCTGAAATCACATATATGAAGGATGGAATATGTGATGCATGTCAGCAAGGTAAACAAACAAAATCAAGTTTCAAGTCAAAGACTAAACAATCAACCAAGAGAGTGTTGGAACTGATGCTTATGGATTTATTTGGAATAGTCATTCCAACAAGTATTACTGGGAAGAAATACACTCTGGTAGTTGTGGATGATTATTCAAGATACACTTGGGTAATTTTCATGAATAAGAAAAGTGAAACACTACAAAAGATGCCTGGACTTTTGAAGAGATTGCGAAATGAGAAAAGTGTGACTGTAGTGAAAATCAGATCAGACATGGGTACTGAGTTCCTAAACAAATTCATAGGAGAAAATTGTGAACAAAATGGTGTGCTGCATCAATTAGCAGCTACCGGGACACCTCAGCAGAATGGGGTTGCTGAGAGAAGAAACATGACTTTGAAGGAAGCATGGAGGACTATGATATGTGAAGCAAAGTTACCTGAAAGTTATTAGGGTAAAGCAATCAATACAGCATGCTACACACAGAATAGAACCTCAGTGAACAAAAAAGCTTATGAAGACAACTTATTAAATTTGGAATGGAAGAAAGCCAAATATATCATATTTCCATCCATTTGGGAGTAAATGGTTTATCTTAAATCATAAGGAACAACTGAAGACTTTCCAACCAAAATTAGATGAAGGAATCTTTTTGGGATATTCTTCAGTCAGCAAGGCATTCAGGGTGCTGAACAAAAGGACATTGAAATATGAAAAATCAATACATGTTTTTTTTGAACCTATGTTCACTAGAATGGAAGATGATGAAGTTTCAGAACCTACTGAGAATCTAGAAGTCACTGACACAGAATATGTTGATGTTCTAAAGAAGATAAGTGACATGAAAGTCTCTGATTCTGGAATTGAAGAAGCCCCTCTTGAACAACTCTTTGGTAACACTCATCGATACAACAGAGATCTAGATTCAAGGATCTGCTGATCCCCCTACTGGACCTACAGCAGACCTTACTAAAGATCAGGTTCCTGTAAATCAAACAAATAAAGATTTACAATGGTAGAAGGATCACCCTGCTGAAAAAGCAATTGGTGTGTATAGCAAGGTGTAAGGACTAGAAGACAACTAGAAGCCATGTTTACATGCTTTTTGTCTCAAATTGAACCTAAAGTTGCTGAAGAAGCAATTTCTGATCCAGAATGGATAATTGCTATGCAAGAAGAACTTAGTGAGTTTGAAAGAAATCAGGTATGGACACTAGTGGAGAGGCCTGATCATGCAAATGTAATTGGCGATAAATGGGTTTACAGAAACAAACTGGATGAATCTGGTACCATTGTTAGAAACAAGGCCAGGTTAGTGGCAAAAGGTTATTCTCAAGCTGAAGGAATAGATTTTGATGAGACATATGCCCCAGTTGCAAGATTGGAAGCTATAAGATTATTTTTGGCATATGTTGCACATAAGAACTTCAAAGTATACCAGATGGATGTCAAAAATGAACTTTTGAATGGCATTCTAGAAGAAGACGTTTATGTTCAGCAACCTCCTGGTTTTGAACTTAAAGATCAAGAAGATAAAGTGTATAGACTCAATAAAGCACTTTAGGGTTTGAAACAAGCACCAAGAGCATGGTATGAGACTCTATCTCAATTCTTGGTGAACAATGGTTTTACCAAAGGTACCATTGACAAGACTCTTTTCAAAATCAATGAAGAAGACAGCACCCTGCTGGTACAGATTTATGGGGATGACATAATATTTGGTTCTGAAAATGAATTGCTATGTGAAAAGTTTGCTAATCTCATGAAAAGCAAGTTCCAGATGAGTATGATGGGAGAAATGAACTACTTTTTGGGATTACAAGTCAAGCAAATGCAAGATGGAATCTTCATTCATCAAACAAAATACACCAATGAGCTGCTGAAAAAATTTGGTATGGAAAATAGCACCAAAGTATCAACTCCTATGCGTACAAGCATCAGACTGGATAAAGATAAAGAAGGTAAAGATGTTGATCAGACTTTATACAGAAGGATGATAGAAAGTATGTTGTACCTTATAGCCAGCAGACCTGATATATCCTTTGCAGAGGTGTTTGTGCAAGATTTCAATCAAAACCTAAAGAAAGTCACTTAGCTGCAGTAAAAATGATTCTCAAGTATCTTAAAGAGACTTTGGGAGTAGGGATATGGTATTCAAAAGATGGAAGTTTCAAGGTTATATCCTACTCAGATTCTGATTATGCTGGGTGCAAGATTGATAGAAAAAGCACCACAGGAACTTGTCAGTTGTTGGGAAATAGACATGTTTCCTGGTTTAGCAAGAAATATAACTCAATATCAACTTCCACTCGCTTGAAAGTGAATACATTCTTTGAAGGAAAGCTCTTTGCACACAATTTTATGGTTGTTGGTCCCAGAAGGGTAAAACTATAGTCAGAGGAGGGGTGAATGACTATACTTGAGTTTCAAAAACTTTTCTTGTATTTAAAAGCTTTTGGGCAGTGGATAAGTCCCTTCTTAAAATATTGTTTCAAAGTAGTTTATGCAATCACAGATATAGAGTGTATTATAAAATAAAGTGTTGTAAGGTAAATTACTGAAAGTAAATAGACACAAAGGTTTATAGTGGTTCAGGGTGGTGAATCCCTTAATCCACTCTTCTCCTATGATGATTGGAGGAATTCACTATTGTTTTCATAGTACAATAGTACGATTGTCCTTGACTACATAAGCTTCACATTCAAGACTATCACTCCCTGGCTTCAAAAGCTTCAGTGGCTCAGTCTCTATCACTGCTCCTTAAGAACAAATATTTCACCAGCTATCACAAAGGTTGCAACTCCTTCTCAGATTCCTCTGATTCAATTGCCTCAGTTGATGTGAATTGGATTCACAAATTTGTTGATCAATCTCAGAGCTTGATTTGCAATTGAAGTTCTGATTCCTGAGTTGATCTCTAGATATTTCCTTTTAGTTCAGATGGAAGGCTTTTTACTTTCACAGAGTTTCTACTTGTTTTTATCAGACTTTTTTTTTTAATAATAAACTTGTAAATTTTATTAATAAAAAGTATTACAAGCTTTTGCCATTACAAGCTTTTGCCATCCATGGCCTCCTCTCTACTAAAGATGTCTTCAATGTGCTACCCCACCTCCTTAAAACCCTGGTCCCAAAAACCCGGTACGGGAAAAATCGGGTGCCAAGGAAAGAGTATGGGCCTCACACATTGGCAAAAAACAGCCCAAAAAAGGAAAATACAACGAAAAAAAACAAACCAAAATAAAGAGTCCAAGCTCAAGATGTAATTCTTCATGCTGCAGCAACACCCTAAGCAAACATAGCAGTCATCCCTCAGGTCTCCACAGCTGCTAATCCAAACCATGAACAGAAGACAACAAAACCTCCAGCATATCTTCATACTACAGCTGCTCTCCAAGAAATAATCCAAAGCAGTCTTGGTGTCTCATATCCCTTAGGTTGGCCAGAAATAAGACTGAAACTGTCACAGTCAAGTACAAGCACACATGAACTGTTCATATAAAAAGGAAGCATAGTACTGAAAATTATGAGAATGGAGTAGACACAACCTGGTTTGCACCTTTCAGAAAATGAATACTGAAATGTGCTTCCAAGGGTAACAAACATTTGTGAGAACATCCCCATCAGTGATATCTTATGTGTGGCATCTGCATCTTATCCTTAATTAATTAATTTCGAATTAATTCTCTTAATTAATTTAATTACGGTCTCATCAAATATATCTATCTCTATAGACATACATCCTACACATTTATCTAGATCGTGCCTAGTCATGCATCTATCGTATCCTCATAAAATAAATACAAGCACAAAATAAATAAATGCGTAAAGTAACCGGTATGATCATGGACTTTTCCTAGGTGCGGTTTCGAATACAAACTGACGAAACCGCGGGTCACAATCTAAGGGTAGCTGCAACCGCCAATAGGATCTTTAATGCTCCATTCTCCAATGGGATCTTTATTTTCCTCTTTCTTTGGTCTTCATCTTCTGCTCCATTCTTGTTACATTTAATTCTATCTAATAAAATAAATACACCCGCCGCACACGGGGGGGAGTTAACGGGAATGGGATAAATGCAGAAAATAAACTAGGTCACGTTCTTCATAAGGGCCTAGGACAATTTTTAAACCAACAGAAAATTAAATCATTCACATCTATCCTATCGGTCGAGTCCATGATCAATCGGGGTCCATATAATCATATTATATCTACTATATCTAATCCATACAATAAAATCTTATGAAAAAGATAAAATTAAAATTTAACTACTTGCGTCTTAATTAATCAATTAACATTTAATCCATTAAATAATTTTATCTAATCAATTAACTAATTAACATTTAATTAATTAAAATATTTTAATCGAAATAAAATTAACGATTAATTTTAAATGATTTTAATTTTAATTTTAATTTTAATTAATTAGAACTATTCTAAAATTAAATTAAAATTAAATCTCTCTTTTGTTTCTTTCCTTTTGATTCGTAATCAAAAGGAATGTCGTTGGTCTCCCAAACCATGACACGACTAAACAACGAGATATCTATGCACAATAAATATCACGGGACGAAAAAGTCGAGCACATCGAATTAACGAAGAGTGGGTTCACCGAGAATCCATCACTCAACCTCGACTTAATGTATCGTGATTTGAATCTTGCATCTATCGACTAATCACAACTATGAACTATATTGAAACATAAAATACACAAAACAAAATAATTTCTTTTCGTGTATCGTTTTACGAATCAAAATATATCATCTTTTAATTGTGATTTAAACGATAAAATTAACTACGCAAATAAACACGCTTATTGCTTAAGCTCGAAGCTTTCTCTGATACCACTGTTAGGAAATCTACGCGGGAACGCAGCGGAATTCAAAAATTTGATTTCCTTTTACCCAAGATCGACTTCGTTTAAGCAACAAACGAATAAACTAAAGACGGCGGTTACCTTGGTTGATCTAAAAGATCGACGCTTTGACCGTCTAAGGAGAGTAGTTCAAACATGGAGCCGCCCAAGTGTTCGGCCTCTACCGCTAGTCCACACGAACACCCGCGGAATCCCACCATGGATTGCTATCGGAAACCCCGGTTGCTAGACCGGACCTTTTCCTCCCTCACAAACTCACTATAGAAGCCCTCTTTCTTACACAAGAACTATGAGTTCTTGTAATTTTTCACAAGAACAATTGCTCTTGGAAGAATGGTGTACAAAAGAGCTTGGCAAGCCCTCTTATTTATAGTAGAGAGGGGCGCCCCTTATGCCTTGAGTGTGGGAGAAGAAAACCTTTTTCCAATAAAAATAAGGAAGAATAATTAATGTGATTGATCTCTCTTTCCATAATTTGATTTTCCAATATCTTATATTGATTATAAATTATGTTATTACCATAAATCTATTTTTCTCAAAATCAATTAATATCACATATTAATATTATGGTAATCTTATTAATTAAATTGCACAATCCAAGTATGTCATGTACACACTATGAATGGCGCCACTTTTCCTTTAATTAACTTATGGAAAATTCTTTAATTAATATAATACTATGATTAATTAATTTGCAAAATACATGTATATCATATATACATATTTTCGAAAATCATACGTATCAATATACATATTTAATTAATCATCATAATTAATATCTTGTATTATATTTATTCATAATAAATAAATACCACCATATTAATTTACCACTATAACCCTTATAGTCTCGAGATAAACCTTCCTTATTTGGTTATCATCTATAACCACATTTTAATCCGGCTAGATGTTCATATGTGTGTGACCCGATGAGCTTCCGAATATGTTGGCCGTAGACACAAAGTGCAAATTACTTAAAATGCCCTTCATGCCTAACGATCACGGGATAGCGTCTAGCAACACACCGTGACCCCAATCATCGGAAGAGTCAAATGCAATGACTACTACCTTTCATGTGAAAAGCGATTACCGTGTAATTTACAATCCTATCATTTGTAATAATATCCATACGGTCGTTAGTCGAAAGTGTCAAAACATCAACGACCGTATCTTATAATCTGGATATCAAGCTCTCTCAAAGTAACTCATTTACTCCCACTTTGCAAAGATTCACGAGAGCAAGACATTCCTTATAAGAAGGCCATTTCGGATATTCGATCCCAATCATAGGATACGCGATTCCCGGACGACCAATCATGTATACTCCGCGATGCTTCAAAGATCATACCCAATCACTACCGCATGATCGCCCGTGGCTGTGGAAACCTCAATAGTGTCAAAGCATGACAATCCACACCGTGATGCCATGAAGACTCGGTCAAAAGGATAATTACACAACCGCCACATAGTGTGACACTTATCGTGTAAGTGGGTCGGGCCTAACGTCACGCATTCTCTAATGCACGTCCGCGTCTGACCCAAGTGTCTCTACACTTTGATAGAGCGAGATCTATCCCCTTACTTAAAGGCGAAGACATCTAATACGTGCTAATCTGTTTATACTATCAATGCCCTGTTTGATAGTACGTCACCTAGAGACATTTAAGTATCAAACTTATTAAAGTGATTAGAGATCTCATCAACCATAATCGCCTATCATGGTTTCTCTATCACGATTTAATACTAAGGACGTTATCATATAACAATTCATATAATTGGTTCTTTAAAAGAACAGATATATGACAACATAAAAGCCATTTTATATATGTATAAACATAAAGAAATAGTAGAAATGATCCGACCGGTCGGATCCGGTCCAACCCGATTGGGTTTAGGACACTATTTCAACAATCTCCCACTTGGCCTAAAACCAATCACTTGCACACACAAGACCAAGTTGAAACACAAGAATCTCATGCAATACTTGCAACCAAATTTCTAGCCATAAACGGATCGCTATCCGTGGGGACTCATACTATCTTCATATCATGTTCCAAATGACCAAGTCAAAGGAACCGCCAAACACACACATGAATCTCTCGACGAGACCGGTCCTTGCTTCAAGCAATGAATCCACTTACTATATCTCGCTATATAGAAAAGGTAGAAGAACCGCACAAGGTTCAAGAATGAACCTTCAGATCCATGTATCTTGCTCCCATTTAGCCTCTAAGGCACTACTGTGTTTTGGCCTAGTTGTAGAATTTACAGTGACCCATAGCCAAGAACATTTCCAGCTCACTGTATCACTTATTCAAAGTGATTGCAAACCCAGACAGTAGCTCCCACTCGCCTTCATAAGACTTAGGATATATGTCTGTATAACTATATTTATCTGATTCCAAGTTTCGATAAACTGGGAAACCATCCTTAACTTGTTTAAGGATATTCTCGACATTCACCAGATTTACTTTCATAATTGCTCATGACTATTCATGGACTATGAACATCCGGCATTACCTATAAGATGGTTCCTATCGCAGTAGCAAAGGAAACCTTCCATAAGCATCAACTTTCACCTTATCTTTAGGACCAACGTCCTAACATTGATAGATCTTGCGATCTATGCTAAACTTCTTTTAGCATCACATCTATATAGGTAAACTATAATCTAACAGCAGTTAAATCTATCGCTATAGATTTTTATTTCCAAAATAAGAACTGCTAATCCAAGTGCTTTCGTAAAAGACCTTGAATTACCAAACATTAATTGACTGTGACACGGGGTGGTAACTCCTGAGAAAGATATTTAATACCTTACTCAAAAATCGTAATACACTCCCACTATCCCTCTTGCACATTAGGCATATCCTTCTTTTGACAAAATCAACTCCTTTGATTATCAAACAAAGAAATCATCTAGAGAAACTTGTTTGAGTCCATAAATGGATCTCGTGGGCTCACATATCATGTTATCGTCTATGAACATCAGGTTGTTTGCCCAATGTTTTCAACACTATCATATAGCCATGATACGAAGTTATAACAAGCATCATCTGAATAGAACTTGGCTCACCTTACAGGACATTCCTCCGGGTAAGATGCAGGACTAGGTTCATAACCTGGTTGTCACTTTGATGGAATCTAATTCGGATATTATGGCTCTAGCCATATCTCTCAATCTTTCCTTTAAACATTCCTTCATAAGTCGTGAGATATTCATTCTTCGGGATGAACATACCAGCTGACCTTTTTCAGGCTTTAGGTTATCCACGTACTTACTGACATAACATTTGTGTGCACTTTGAGCGTTGATCTACACCTCATCGCTATGTGGCGCCTCGCTCATGTTCCATTGGTTGAATATATCTTTGTGGTTCTCAAACTCTTTTGAGATCCGATTCACTCCCACTATTCCTTTTGGAAGAAACACTTCCTTTAGAAGACAAGCATGTTTGGAGACAAACATTTTGCTCATGGACAAGTAAATAATATCCAAAGATACTTGCTAAGATATTCCACAAAGTTGCGTATGTCGTACAAGGCTCCAAGCCTTTCTGACATTGCTTATGACAACTACAAATCATCGGTTAAGATAGATTTGACATTATCCTCTTCCATATCTAATATGGAATTTATTCAACCTTTATTCTTTGGAACTTGGTTAAGTATAAGGGCTCTATCCCGAAGCGGGTAAGGGATACTTTGCATGGCTTGCATCACACCTTTATCATATAAAGTGTTGTTTCCGTTTGGGAACACAATCTAATTATGTATCTCAAAGATGGTATCCTTCAAGGAGAATCTTATTCATTTTCGACGACTTTCGAAACACCCTTGTGTATTAATTACTTCAATCCAATTGAAGATTAATTCCTAAGTAGCTCATCAATCTTATATTAAATCATCGCTCGAACTTTTCGGGCTTTCCAATTGTCGTACTTCAATAAGTACATTCAACTATTTCTAAAAATAGTCATAGAGATTAACAAACAATTATTTGTAGCATTAATTGTCATAAGCCAACAAACATCGGTATGTTTAGGCTTTAGACAATTTTTCTAGATTTTATAACCTTTTCATAAAAAGGGTATTTTAGTCCTCTTTGGATAAGATACATTATAACCCACATGATTCATAATCATATGGTTCAACATCATCGAATGACGTTTAATTACACGCTTCCCTTCCGGAGAGACTATGTCTGCAGAGTAACCACAAATCAAGGATAATAACCATACAAATATTTAGTTGAGATCCCATCACATATATCATCTATATAGTGACATCAATCTAGTATGTTAGATTCAAAGTGACCTTCCAACTTTATCGGAATAACATTTATTCTTTACAATTGAATGTGTCTACTAAATCCTAACAAATAACCGAACTTGTGTCCTTCATAAGAACCGAACATAATAACATTTATTAGTTCCTTATCGATTTACTAGATCCGAAAGTGTCACAACGCGTTTGCTTCACCTTCCATATCTGTATTTAATCTTTCTAATTTAATCATACTGCTTAAGATATCATATATCTAAGAGTTGACTTGAACTTAGATAGATTTATCTCAACTTAATTGCCTAGAATAGAAACTTCAATAAGTTCTCTATTTAAGCACATGCCCTAACTTTTCCCTTTTTAATCCTTTAAGCACTTGAGAAATGTTTCTTATTGTAGTCTTCATAAGACTTAAGAAAGATCACAAGAGCTATGTTTTCAATTTCCTTCATAAAGAAAATCTAACGTTTATCAAATAGTTTATTTAACCTTTTAAATCGTATTTAAAACATTAACTATTTAATTAACCTTTAAGCAATGATAGAATTAAGTCGATACTTAAATCTTACAATTTTGAAAACAACCTTTCCAAAATTAGATCTGGTCATTCTTATTCAACGTTTGAATTAATCGTCATCGTATGACAGAATGATCATATTGGATCGTATCCAATGAGCTGCCGTTTTCTTTAATAATTAAAGTCTCGGAGTACTGCATCAATTATGTAGTCTCCTTGTCTCTAACTACTATAACAGGATTGCTCGTGTCATTGCTTATTTTAAAAAGGATTAAAACTACTTAACCATATTTGAGAACGTTTCTCAAAAGGTAACAGTCATAATTTGGTTTTACTAATCGAGAATTAAACATAAATATAAAGTTTGCTAAAACTACAACATAAAAATGAAAATAAATGAGTGTTGTTGTTTATACACGCAAAATCAAAAAAATGGTCTTTTGGTTTATGATTTTGCTCCCACTAGTCAACTACTCCCAATTGACTCTCAAGAATTTTCAAAATTCTTTAGTGGCTGAAATCCTATCTAGTTGACTCGATCCCCGACGTGGGCCGATCGACCGGGTCAATTTTGACGGGTAGGTACTTCTTACCAATCGCGTCTAACGCGACTTCCAGTGGTTTGACTAGTCAACTCTTTGACAATTCACATCGTCTATGTGATAGTCAACCGTATGTCTCTAAAATCAGACGGTCCTGACGTGGGCCAATCACCGCAAGATTCTTAGTCGAGTCGTAACCCAAGTATTCATGAGATCTCATAACGATCATATCTCGATAATGACGATATACCCGTGGTAGGTCAACTCCCGACGTGGGCCGATCAGTTGGATCCGAACAAGGGCTCTTCACCGTCACTATAATATTGGGAGACATATTATAACTCGATTTTTGTTGTGGGAGTAATTTTAAATTAATTCACTTAATTAATTTCGAATTAATTCTCTTAATTAATTTAATTATGGTCTCATCAAATATATCTATCTCTATAGACATACATCCTACACATTTATCTAGATCGTGCCTAGTCATGCATCTATCGTATCATATAAAATAAATACAAGCACAAAATAAATAAATGCGTAAAGTAACCGGTATGATCATGGACTTTTCCTAGTGCGGTTTGAATACAAAGCGACGAAACCGCTGGTCACAATCTAAGGGTATTTGCAACCGCCAATAGGATCTTTAATGCTCCATTCTCCAATGGGATCTTTATTTTCTTCTTTCTTTGGTCTTCATCTTCTCGCTCCATTCTTGTTACATTTAATTCTATCTAATAAAATAAATACACCCACATGACACGGGGAGTTAACGGAATGAGATAAATGCGAAAATAAACTAGGTCACGTTCTTCATAAGGGCCTAGGACAATTTTTAAACCAACAGAAAATTAAATCATTCACATCTATCCTATCGGTCGAGTCCATGATCAATCGGGGTCCATATAATCATATTATATCTACTATATCTAATCCATACAATAAAATCTTATGAAAAAGATAAAATTAAAATTTAACTACTTGCGTCTTAATTAATCAATTAACATTTAATCCATTAAATAATTTTATCTAATCAATTAACTAATTAACATTTAATTAATTAAATGATTTTAATCGAAATAAAATTAACGATTAATTTTAAATGATTTTAATTTTAATTTTAATTAATTAGAACTATTCCAAAATAAATCAAAATTAAAATTATTTCTCTCTTTTGTTTCTTTCCTTTTGATTCGTAATCAAAAGGGATGTCGTTGGTCTCCCAAACCATGACACGGCTAAACAACGAGATATCTATGCACAATAAATATCACGGGACGAAAAAGTCGAGCACATCGAATTAACGAAGAGTGGGTTCACCGAGAATCCATCACTCAACCTCGACTTAACGTATCGTGATTTGAATCTTGCATCTATCGACTAATCACAACTATGAACTATATTGAAACATAAAATACACAAAACAAAATAATTTCTTTTCGTGTATCGTTTTACGAATCAAAATATATCATCTTTTAATAACGTGATTTAAAGCGATAAAATTAACTACGCAAATAAACACGCTTATTGCTTAAGCTCGAACCTTCTCTCGATACCCTTTGTTAGGAAATCAACGCGGGAACGCAGTGAATTCAAAATTTTGATTTCTTTTTCCCAAGATCGACTTCGTTTAAGCAATAAACGAATAAACTAAAGACGGCGGTTACCTTGGTTGATCTAAAAGATCGACGCTTTGACCGTCTAAGGAGAGTAGTTCAGCATGGAGCCGCCCAAGTGTTCGGCCTCTACCGCTAGTCCACACGAACAGCCCGCCGGAATCCCACCATGGATTGCTATCGGAAAACCCCGGTTGCTAGACCGGACTTTTCCTCCCTCACAAACTCACTATAGGAAGCCCCTCTTTCTTACACAAGAACTATGAGTTCTTGCAATTTTTCACAAGAACAATTGCTCTTGGAAGAATGATGTACTAAAGAGCTTGGCAACCCCTCATATATATACACTACAAGAAAACAAGCTTTTAGTGACCAAAACTTAATGACAGGAGGCAAATCCCATCATTATGGATAGTTATAATGACAGGATCTAAATTATTTTGCTGGTTGATGACCAAATATTCATTCCCGTCATTAGTCATCATGTTTCTTGTCATTACAAGTATATAATAAAAAAAGTTCCTGTCATTATTTGAGCTACTATTTTTTAATAATTCTTTTTTACAATTTTAAACAAAAAAAAAAGAAAAATCTATCTTTTTTTATTCTAGAAAACTATTTTTTCTAATCTTTTAATCTAATCTAATCTAATCATAAGATATGAAAAGCTTATCCACCCCTTTCATTACCCCGTCGTCCATATCCCTAAATTCCCCCAAACATCCAAATCGGCGGCACATCTAGCACCGTTATCGTGGCCGGCCAACATCATCAGCACCGGCGGTGATTCAACGGAGTCCCCGCGACTAGTCACTTGACCACTTCATCTCCTTACATACCCATTCATAAGCGAATCGGAATTCCGATATCCCACATCAACATGATGAAGCAAAACTCCCGATCCCAACAACCGAATCATCACAAAATTCACTCTAACATTCAAATTTGTTTCTTCTCACCGTCACGAATTGTTTCCCTAATTCTCTTTGATTTCATTGTCAACAAATGCCAAATTCGTTTATTCTCCGATTTAATGGTCAGCAGATGGAGATAAAGCTCAAAATATTCAACCGGCACTTGTTACAAGCCGCATGGAGTTTGGGTATTTTTCTCTCATTTATTTGACCTGTTTTTCAGTATTAATGAAATCAATAGTTTAGATTCATTTTTATGTTACATTTTTATGAATTTATATTTCTCCATGAATCGAACCATCTATTTTCAGGTTCCTTCTTTTCTGATTGATAGGCAAACGATGAAGATTTATACAAATGTTGGATCGGTGACCCATTCTAATTCTCAAGTCTTTAACTTTGGCCTTGTCTAGTAGTTTAAAGAGTGGTAATTCTTATATAATGTTGATTAGTTAATTTGCACTATTTTTTCTTATATTTTTTTTATATAACCAGATTTTTTTGGAGTAATGATACTATATAGGCATTAATATGTTGTCTTTCTTTTCACGAACATTAGATGTATTCTCTATTTATTAGTTTGAGAAGAAGATTCCAACAAACTAGTGGAGAGAAAGAAGAATTTGTCTTTGATTACACTTTGGTTATCACAGGTAGTAGCATAACTATAGATGTGGATGTGGTGACATGTGCTTTCCATTGTTCGAATTATTCAATATGAACTTGATGTAATGGTTAGTAAATGAAGTAGATAAGTCTCCCTTGGAATAATATGTTGATACCGGTGGATTAGATTTGCAGATTCATGAACTATACGAAGATATTGGGATCAAACCACATACAGGGGTTGATGTTGCCTTTTCATCATTGTACGTGGCCACGAAACAACATTTTGTAATCTGTAATTTGAAGGGCTTGACCTTAGGAAGGTTCTTCTTCACTTATTGTGTTTGTGTGAGTTAGACAATTTCAATGATGAATATAATGAAACTTACACAATGTGGTTATATCAATGTTTATATGACTAGGTACTTTTGTTTAAATGATATGACTAGCTAGTTTTTTTTAAGAGATATGACTAGGTACTTACAAGTATAAAATCAAACAAAGCATGTTGTTGTCAGTTGAAAAAATACAAAGTCCTAACAAGAGCCGATGCATATCTCCCTCTCGACCTTGATTTGATAGTCCACATCTAGCTCTTTACATACAACTGCATACTTAGAGTATGCAGTAGCATCAACATTAGTTATGGGGTACAACTTATACAAAATAGTCATGGTAGAACTAACCAACTTTTTATATAAAATAGCCATTTACTATTTTGCTAGGTGAACGAAGTATTAGGCGCCGGAAGAAAATACTTTTGCAATTAATTGCTCTACATTTCTCAGGTTCGTTGGTTGTTTTCCTCATTTATTTCATTTCATTCTGTTTGTAGCTCCATGCATTGTTCTGTACATTTGTTATTTCAGCTTTATACTGAGATTTTCTGTGTTAACTTTCTACCATCTTGATGACTCATTTTGTAAATTGTTGTTCACTACCAGAAAAAGACACTATTGTGTCACACTTTTAGCTGCGCCCTACAAAATTGTTTCTATAAATATATTTTGTGTGGCACTTTGATATGTTTTGCCACTAAAACATTGACTATATATATCTCAATTCGCTTAAGCATTCATCGATCTTCATCATATCTCCTTCCTATTGATCTTCATCATATGGATCGTAAGTTTTGACTTTGGATCGATCGATCGTCGCTTCTTCACTTTTTGTTTTTTGATTGATTAATCTTTAATGTTAGATTTACATCAAGGAAACCTATTTTCTGATTGATCACTCCTGACGCTTGAAGGTACGATGCTTGAGCACATACACTTTTGTTTCCATTTGCATATCTATAAATTTTGTGAGGAGCACATATACTTGCTGGTGTCTTTCTGTTATAGCTTTGCATAATTACCTATGCGTGAATGTATTTTTGTTGTAAGATAGCTAATTGCCTAATTTCTCGATCCTTTTCTAAATCTTTGTCTGTAGAGACCTAGTTCGAAAACTATTGTCCAACTTATTGTTTTTGTAGGACCTTGTTAGAAAACTATTACTGTATGTTAATTTTGCATGACAAATTATTAAGTTATAAGTTAAGCTAAGAAGTTTAAAAAAAGAGATAACATGCTTATTAAAATAAAATATTTTTTAAACTACCACTTGTCTCATTTTCAGTATAATACAACTAATTTTTTTTTTTGGGAGTGTTAATCCTTTTCCTAGAAATTTGGATACAAAACTATGTTCAAATTTTAGCGTCATACTCCTGTCAAAATTGGGTGCTTAACAATGTTAACATTATCTCCTTGCAATTGCATGTGTATGTTTGTGTAATATATACATAGGATCCAATCATATAATAAAACTTGCTATTAAGTGGTAATAAGAGAAAATGACCAAACACCATAAGGCACACGTCTAGGGAAACATTGTCATTCAACAATTTTAATGACTCCCCTTAAATCATACCAACGATATCAAACATGATTGCCTTTCTAATTAATTTGTTGGACAAGTTGAACTCCTTATTTGCTTCACATGTCACCTTTTAAATGGATTTTCTAGTCTACAGATATGATAGTTTGGTCCTTGTCCTGAGTTAATTGGTATGAGTTTTAGTACATGCAAGGTCTTGTGCATCAAGTAGTTTTATGGTCCGGTATGCCTTATGTCTTCCCTTTTATTTGCTCCAAAATGTGTCATGTCGTGCTGAGTCTTGTTGTTATGTTGTCCTAAGTATGTTAGTCTTCATATTTTGTCCAGGTTGCTTATGTTCTGTTTGAGGTCTCTGTGTATCTCTTAAATTCCTAATCTGGTTTGTTTTTCTGTCCTAAGTCTAGTTCAGGGCAGTTTACCTGATGTTTAGTTCTGTTGCTTAGGTCTTATGTGCATCTATCTGGTATATCAATCTGTCAAGTTCAGTCTGCCATGTCAAGAGCCTTGCTCTAGGTCTCTTTTGTAGTTGTCCGAGTCCTTGTCTTAGCCGACACATCAAGTTGAGTTAGTCCAGTTTCTGACTTATCTCTTGATTTATTATATGCTTGTTATAGTGTTCTGTTTTATACGTTCTTTGCATTATTTCTGTAGCATGAAGTATTGTGTTCTTTTCTGTATTGATACTTGAGCACCAAGTATTTATATGCATGAGCTAGCATGAAATTTGGTATGGTAAGCAATAGAAATCACTTCATTTTTAGTTTTGCTTGTCTTTGTTTCTTTGAATTTGTTAAAGACAATACAAAACTCTAGCATTAATCTTAAGAACCATTGTATTTTTCTTTCTTTTTCGTTAATCTGAAGTAATATTTCAACACCTGTAGAATATTTTATTTTATTGTGATGGTGTTAACCGGGATTAATGTTCTGAACTTTTATCTTGTCTTCATTAAGATAGTTTCTTTGTCTAGTGTCTATAGAGTAGATTTGGTTTCTTTGGCGATAAAGTGCATTTCTTTTGTGTTTCTTGAGCTTTCCGAGCCCTTTTTTGACTACATAATAGTTTCACATTTGTATGGAACTCACACGTATGTTTCTTTAGGGTCTGATATGCCAATCGAAGTTTAATATTGAGTCTTGATTAGTTTACTTGTTATTGAGTTCTTGAAATTCAAAATTTTTGGTTGACAATGTGAAAATGTCTTGAAAATCTATCTTGTATTAGGATTTAAAATAGTAAATCTTGGCTGCTATTACAATCACTATAGATAAGGAAGAGGCTTTCATTAACAAAGACTGTTGTAGTTAACCTGTGTTTTAATTTCACAGGCTTACAATGGGTTTACACTTGATTGTGGGATGTTTGAAGGGATCACAGCCAGGATGCAAAGTAACAGTTGATAACATAGTTAAGTTCAAACATAAATTCTTAATGGGGCGGTGCATGTCTGCTTTTGATAGAAGCTGCGCCTGATTTGCCCTACACATTCTAGCTATTTTTTTGGATAAGTGCTTTTGAGAAATGA
The DNA here is from genome assembly GCA_026214975.1 of Gentiana macrophylla. NCBI lineage: Eukaryota > Viridiplantae > Streptophyta > Magnoliopsida > Gentianales > Gentianaceae > Gentiana > Gentiana macrophylla. The sequence continues at coordinate 60,974,824 of CM047811.1, forward strand.
ATTAAGATTATTATTCTTGTCTTCATTCCAAATATTCTGATTTTACATGGCAATCCCTCCAGGTAAGGTTCTGAATTATTGCAATGTCTTACCATTTTTATTTTTTTGTGTATGTAGATAAAAGGATTTCGTTGTAGGAAGGAATGAGGGTTCCGAAATTGGCCAAGAACAACGCTAAGATATATATGTATACTTTGTTGTTTACTTGATGGAGGTCCTGTTCAACCAACCTTGCTTGTTTTTTTTACAATTTACCTCTTAGGGTGGCCATGCACTGCTTGCTTGAATAGTGACCTTGTCGGTCTTTTTTTTTGCTTGGTTACTTGAAGGGGTGGCCCTACCTTGATGGCCTTGCTTGTTCTACTTGTGTTTTACTTGAGGGGCAGCCTTGCCGGCCTTTTTTTGCTTGCTTGTTTGAATGGGTGGCCTTATAATGAGGGATGTGTTGTCATTAATTCGTGATTTAATAAGGATCAAATGGCCCGACAATGAGGGGATGTGTTGTCATTAATGCGTCATTTAAAGGGGGGATATGACCCTATAATGAGGAGATGTGTTGTCATTAAATAGTGATTTAATGAGAGGAAAATTATTATGTAATGAGAGGATGTGTCGTCATTAAATCATATTTTTTTGGGGGAAATGACTCTATAATGACGGAATATTACCTCATTAAATCAGGTTACAATGATGGGCTAAAGGACATAATAACGGGACTATTTGTTATTAAAAATAGTGTTTAATGACGGGATAATACTGTCATTGACGTGCTGTACTATTAATGACAGGAATATGATTCCTGTCATTAATACCTTTAACTAGAGAGGCAACTATGAGAGGAAGATTCCCGTCATTAAAGGCTTTCAATGACGGGAATCAAGCATTTAATGACAAGAATTCCCGTTATTAAATCTCAATTTTCTTGTAGTGATAGTAGATGGGGCGCCCAAGGCTTGCTTGGAGAGGAGGAGAAGAAAACCTTTTTCCAATAAAAATAAGGAAGAATAATTAATGTGATTGATCTCTCTTTCCATAATTTGATTTTCCAATATCTTATATTGATTATAAATTATGTTATTACCATAAATCTATTTTTCTCAAAATCAATTAATATCACATATTAATATTATGGTAATCTTATTAATTAAATTGCACAATCCAAGTATGTCATGTACACACTATGAATGGCGCCACTTTTCCCTTTAATTAACTTATGGAAAATTCTTTAATTAATATAATACTATGATTAATTAATTTGCAAAATACATGTATATCATATATACATATTTTCGAAAATCATACGTATCAATATACATATTTAATTAATCATCATAATTAATATCTTGTATTATATTTATTCATAATAAATAAATACCACCATATTAATTTACCACTATAACCCTTATAGTCTCGAGATAAACTTTCCTTATTTGGTTATCATCTATAACCACATTTTAATCGGCTAGATGTTCATATGTGTGTGACCCGATAGGCTTCGAATATGTTGGCCGTAGACACAAAGTGCAAATTACGAAAATGCCCTTCATGCCTAACGATCACGGGATAGCGTCTAGCAACACACCGTGACCCCAATCATCGGAAGAGTCAAATGCAATGACTACTACCTTTCATGTGAAAGCGATTACCGTGTAACTTACAATCCTATCATTTGTAATAATATCCATACGGTCGTTAGTCGAGTGTCAAAACATCAACGACCGTATCTTATAATCTGGATATCATGCTCTCTCAAGTAACTCGTTTACTCCCACTTTGCAAAGATTCACGAGAGTAAGACATTCCTTATAAGAAGGCCATTTCGGATATTCGATCCCAATCATAGGATACGCGATTCCCGGACGACCAATCATGTATACTCCGCATGCTTGAAGATCATACCCAATCACTACCGCATGATCGCCCGTGGCTGGGGAAACCTCAATAGTGTCAAAGTATGACAATCCACACCGTGATGCCATGAAGACTCGGTCAAAAGGATAATTACACAACCGCCACATAGTGTGACACTTATCTCGTAAGTGGGTCGATCTAACGTCACGCATTCTCTAATACACGTCCACGCATACCCAAGTGTCTCTACACTTCGATAGAAGAGATCTATCCGCGCCTTAAAGGCAGAAGACATCTAATACGTGTGCTAGTCTGTTTATACTATCAATGTCCTGTTTAATAGTACATCACCTAGAGACATTTAAGTATCAAACTAATTAAAGTGATTAGAGATCTCATCAACCATAATCGCCTATCATGGTTTCTCTAACACGATTTAATACTAAGGATGTTATCATATAACAATTCATAATTGGTTCTTTAGAAGAACATATATATGACAATGAAAAGCCATTTAATATATGTATAAACATAAAGAAATAGTAGAAATGATCCGACCCGGTCGGATCCGGTCCAACCCGATTGGGTTTAGGACACTATTCCAACACTTTCTATCTGCACCTCCCCTCCTTATAGTATTGGAACTCTGTGTTGTACTAGCCATTTTAGCTAGATAGTCAGCAGCCATATTCCCTTCCCTAAAGATATGTGTCACCTGATAATGTTGTTGTTCTATCTTCTAAATCATCTGAGAGATATCATTTATATATTTCCAAGGAGCTTGAACTGAACCATGTATCATATCAACAAGCTGTTTAGAGTCACATTCAATTTCAACATTTTGCAGCTTCATATCAATGCATTGATCAATACCAGCTTTAAGAGCACCCAGCTCGGCTTCAAAGTTTGTAGCAATCCCATAAGCCTGCATTCCAGCAATAATAATATCACCATGCTCATCTCTAATAATATACCCTCCCCCAGCAAGTCCTGGATTATGAATGGAAGATCCATCAGTATTAACCTTATAGAAGGATTGAGGAGGGGCTTGCCACATGACTGCAATGGCAGTCTTTTTTGATTTAGGCACAAGCAGCTTTAGAAGACCTGACTTAATGAGAATATCATCATCTTCATGTTTCATTTGAAGCCTCATATTCTGACATATATTATGAAAATCAGCAATAACACCCTTAATAGCATGACTGGAACCAATATCCCCTTCATGGAGAGCACTGCATCGACCTTTCCAAATGCCCCAAAGAATTATAGTAGGCAACATTCTAATAACCTTACCAAGTGCCCCCTTGATGGATATATTCCACCAAGCTGCTAAAATATCTTGCAGAGAGTCTGCAACAGGACAGAAACATAGCACCTGTTTAAAGAAACCCCAAACAGACTGAGCTCTATAACACTCATATAAAGCATGATTAATGGTATCTTCATGATCACAGAAAGGACACTTAAAGGGTCCATAAATACCCATCTTTGCCAGCTGATCAGCAAAAGGTAGCAGCCTGTTGAAGAGTTTCCAGTTAAAGATAGATATCTTGAGAGGAATATGTGGCTTCCAAATTTCTCCAAGTTCATATAAAGAATCTCTTCTGTTCCTAAGCACATCATAAGCTGAGGAGACAGAAAAACACCCAGTACTGACTGGTGCCCAAATCCACTTACCAACAGGTTCAGTAAGAGAAATCATGTGTTGATCAATATATTCTTGCATTGGACCTAGAAGCTTCCAAGCATACAACTTATAGAGGGGATATGATCCAGCCATTATCTTCTTTGCCCACAAACCCTGCTGCTGATGAATTTTCCACCATAATTTACAAGCAAGAGCTGCCTTAAAAGTCCTGATGTTTCTAATACTTAAACCATTCTCCACAGTAGGGTAGCAAACTTTGTCCCAGCTTCTCCAATTCCTCCTCTTATGTTGTTCACTGTCATGCCACAGAAATCTAGCCATAATCTGCTCCAGCTTATGCACAGTAGCAATAGGAAGTTTGACAGCAGACATGATGTTTATAGGAATAGAAGAGAGAACATGCTTGATTAGAATTAGTCTACCCCCAGGAGATAGGTATTTATTAAACCACTTATTAAGCTTGGCCTCAAATTTATCAACTATATGTTGGAAATAGATAGCCTTACCCCTGCCATAGAAGATAGGACACCCTAAATAAGTAAAGGGGAATTCAGCTTGTTGCATTACAGTGATAGCTTGCACTGCCTGAATGGTTTGTTTGGGAGCTCTACTGGACATAATAAAAGAACTTTTCCCTCTATTAACTTTTTTCCCTGAGGCCTTTTCATACACTTTTAAGAAATCTGCCAACTTATGCATGGTTTGCCTAGTAGATCTAGCAAAAATTATGAGATCATCAGCATAAAGTGAATGAGTAACAGGAGCAAAACCCCTAGGAGTTGCATAAGTGTCAACCCCAGGTACCATAATCTTCTTCAGACCCCTGGAAATGGCCACAGTCAGAATTATAAACAAGTAAGGGGAGAGGGGGTCACCTTGCTTAATGCCTCTTGAGGACTGGAAAAAACCAGAGGGAGTGCCATTTATGAGAATAGAGAAGTAGCTACCAGTCAAATTGTTCATCACCAGAAGAATAAATTTTTCATTGAAGCCAAATTTCGTCAAGAGTCTGCTGAGAAAAAACCAAGACACCCTATCAAAAGCCTTCATGATATCCAGTTTGAAGATGACATTATGACCTCTAGCTTTCTTATGAATAAATTGAGCCAGTTCTTGTACCAAAAGGACATTATTTGCAATGTCCTTACCCTGCAAGAAGGCAGATTTCTCCTCAGAAATTATGGATCCCAAAATAGGCTGCAGTCTCATAGTCAAGATCTTAGTGCAGATTTTATTGAAAAAAGTGCTGAGAGATATAGGCCTGTAATCTGTAAAAGTTGTAGGGGCTGCCCTTTTTGCTATAAGAGTTATAAGGGTGGATCCCACTGATCTAGGAAGAGATGTACCAGAAAAGAAGTCTTGGACAGCTCTGAAAACATCTTGTTGAATTATGTCCCAACAATCTCTATAAAAAAACACCAGAAAAACCATCAACACCAGGGGCACTTGACTGATTTAAATCAAAGACAGCTTTCTTGACCTCATCCAAAGTAACAGGTCTTATCAGAGAGCTGTTGTCCTCATCAGTAACTAAAGAAAGGATAAACTCAAGAAGGTATTGAATAGACTCTTCATCAACTTGCTATTCTTGACTAAGGAGAAGAGAATAAAACCTAATAGCCTCCATAGAAATACTACTAGGGTCAGAACACCAAACCCCTTCAGCATTTTGAATTCTCAACACCTGCATCTTTTGTACTCTGTCTTTAACTGAAGCATGGAAAAAACTGGTATTCCTATCTCCTTTAGTAAACCACTTGTATTTAGATCTCTGTCTCCAAAATTCCTCTTGTTGAGACATAGCAAGTAAATAATCAGCATTAACTTGATGAAGCTTTTCTCTATTATCAGGGGAGGGTTGCATATCATACTTATTTTCTTGTTCCAAGACAGCAAGTTCATGGTTCTTCACTTTTTCATGAATATCACCAAAAACATTCTTATTCCACTTCTTTAAAGCCTGTTTGAGCATCTTGAGTTTATACATAAAACTTGCCATAGAGAAAGCCTCAGCATGTGCATTCCACTCCAACTGAACCATAGCATGAAAATCTTTGTGTTGAATCCACATATTCTGAAATCTAAAAATAGAGGGGCCTCTCTTATTAGTGATTGGCTCATAGATGAGAGGCCTATGATCAGATCCAACCCTACCTAAAACCTTAACCAGGCCATAACCAAATCAGTCCATCCAGCTTTCATTAACTAAAACCCTATCCAACTTTTTTTGAACATAATTTGTGTTCCTCCAACCTGCCCAAGTAAAGAGGGGGCCAGACATGGTAGGCTCTTGAAGAGAGCACTGAGCAATCATTTGATTAAAATCCCCCATTGCACCAATATCAGGCTGAGCCATCCCAGAATATTCATCCATAGATCTGATCACATTAAAGTCACCACCAATTAAACAAGGAAATTGAGAGTCAATACTACTGCATAAGTCTTCCCAAAGGATTTTCCTAGCTGATCTGGTACATTTAGCATAGACACAACTGATTTGAAAAGTAGAGGATCCAGAAAATTTATGTGAATAACTTGTTCATTAGAACAAGATATAACAAACTGACCCGACCAAGACCAAAAAACCCAAAGCTTATTCTGAGGAGCAGCATGGCAATACTGGAAACCTAACTTATTACTTATTGAATCCAAAACACTATCCTGAAGCATTGGTTCAGAAATAGCAACATAGGAAACCTTATGAATTTTTATTAATTTTTTTAATCTTCTAAGAGAGCTTGTGGATCCAAGCCCTCTTATATTCCAGAATAGGCATCTCAACATGATTGAAGTTTGGTACGAAAATCTATAGATAAGGCCCTTATGTTTGGCTCAACTGGCTTCTTTTTCCCTCTTCTGTTAGTAACATAAATAAAATCAGAGTCATCAAAAGAGGGGGTGTCATCTAGATTAATCACCTTCCCTAATCGTGCAAGTTGTACCTCTCTCTGATGTAGTATCTCATCAAACTTTTGCTTAGCATACTGCAATTCAATCATTTCAGCTTCTCTGGTATATCCCTTAGAGCTAGGCATATCCTTATCAGAAGCCCATCCTCCTTCTTTCTTGTCCTTTGCTTTTCTTGCCCTTTTCAAGTGAGACATGATGCTCATGTCCAGTGATAACATAGGACCATTAGCTGCTGACGATTCCAGTGATCCTTCAACTGTTTTGTGGGACACACCCTGTTCAGATACAACTGAGTTTGGCTGTTGGATTGAAGGTTGCTCTTGAACTATAGTTGTGTCCTTCTTCTTCTCCTGCCAGACTTGAGCACCCTTTAGTGCATTAGGATTCACTTCTCTAGCATTATTAAACTCATAGACCTCCCCTCTCTGTGTTTTTAATTCTGGGTGCTTAAAAAGACAATAATCTTCATCATGGCCAACATGTCTACAAAATTTGCAATACTGAGGTAGTTCACTTTCAACATAGATTTCTTGCCAAAATCCTTCCGATTTACCTTGCTGGATCCAAATCCTCTCTGGGATTGGCTTGATAAGATCTATCTCAATCTGAACTCTAGCCAGAGAGGGCCGTTTGAGGCTCTTCGTGGCTGCATCTGCACGAAAAAAATTCCCAAAACCTCCAACAATGACTTCCAAAATTTCCTTTTCATGGAGGTGAGCTGGCAGTTTAGGAAATACAATCCAAGCCGGAGCAATTGAAGATTCAATGTCTACATGGAAATCTGGAGTCCATTTCAGAATACACATCGGTTTGCTATTAACAAACCATTGCGGCTTGGAGTACAATCGAATATAGTCTTGCTCCCCTTTGAAATTGATCAAAACATGCTTATAATCTAGGAGCCCAACCGCATAATCTGCAGTAAAATTTTGGACAACTAGAAATTTACGAATGGCTTCCATTGATGGACGACCTTGAGAAAATTTACCTACCAGGGCATAACGAAATGGCACAGCCAGATAATCCACCACCGGAGTAGGCAAAACCAAAGCCAATTCGCCTTTGTATCTTGAGAGTTCCAGATTCTGCGTAATTGCAGCCGGAGCTGGTGATTTGGCCGGATTGAGTGCTTCAGCATAGGTTTTTGATGCAACCGAGGGGTGAATAGGAGCCAAGTGTGTATCTATCGGAGTTGTTGATGAGGACGCCATAGGTGTGTTATTGCTATTGGAGGAGCTACGCCCTTCCGGCCAGTAGCCGGAGGAAATCTCAGTCAAGTCTTACCAGGAATTTTAGTGAGAGAAAAATTTTAGTGAGAGAAAAATTTTATTAGACTTAATCGTTATTTTTCTTTTCTGTCAATTCCTTCTATTTATAGCCTTGATAATGAAGGATGCAGGTTCTTAGATCTAAGCGAGTTAGATCTACGCGCAGCGGATGGATCACGACTTATATATCACAATACATAATTAAAGGACTTAAACTACTACAAGGGGGTTAAGATTATTTTACCAATAGTAGGAAGAGAAGCCAAGATCTTCCGATGTGTTCTCCAAACGGCGGTTGGTGGACACCCTTCTTGATACACGAACCTCCTTGATATGCAACACCAAGAAAAACTCAAAGTTTTTCTTCTTCCAAAAACCCTAGGCAAGAAAGAACAAATTTTCTCCTTTATTTGTGGTGAATTTGAAATTTGCCATGTCAATTTCCTTGGAATAACTCTCCTTTTATAGGAGAGTACATCCTTGGCCTCCAAGTATTAATTAATTAAATAAATAATTAATTAAACAAAATAAAAAGATATTTTCCTTAATGACTAATTGTGACATGTATTGACCAATAGGAAATCAAATAACAAGTCATCCAACCAATCATATAACAAGAATATCTTTTATTTTCCACATCACAAAAAATTAATTCTTGTGATAATTCAAGGAGAAATGGCGCCACCTAACTAGGGTTTTATCCCACATAAAATGTCTTTTATGTGTATTATATTATTTAGCCCAACTAAATAATATCCATGCATATCAATTAATTAGCCCAGCCAATTAATTATCATTGAGGCCCAAATAACAAGAATATCATTCAATTACGTAAGCCACATCGGGGACCATGGACCTATAACCGTTAGCTCAATAATTAATTATTCATCGAGCAGAATAAGTACATTAATTATTAATTCCGGGATTACGCCACCATAAACCCGAAACTGAACTCTACCGATTATAGATGTATACTTATACTCAACCTATAGAGTGAATAAGCATCCATTGATATAATCACTACATACGGATTAACCCTCCATAGACTGTCCATTCTGAGTGGGAAGTCTCCGTGAACCCGACTCAGAATATCTTATCCTTATTTACCATTAACCTCCTGATGATCAATTAGTATGCATATCTGACTAGTAGCTAATTAGCCAAATGCGAAACTCCTGGGATCGATCACTTTCTTAGGGCTACCAAATAAGGGGATCTGTCTCTACTTCCCGCAGGAAGGAATGGATTCCATGTCCGTGAAAATCGAACTACTCACTCATCCAGAGATAGTGCCAATGAGAAGTGGCTTGGAACACATATTAAAGTGAACCGTAACTAACACATCAAACACTACCCGGGACAAGCGGCATCCCGTGATCACCTCGGGATTAAGGTTGATCCATATATGATCATCTAATGATTTAATAAGATTCCTCGACACGGAATTATACCAAGAAATACAGATTAAATCGGTCCAAATTTCTATATGAATGCCATCATATATAAATGCCCCACGTAGGTACCCTATACCGGCAGTCCGGATAAGACTATCACACCCTAAGGTGTTAGGCGCACTATTGGTGTTTTAATAAAGAGACCCTAAACTCGATTAAGTTCACCACGGACTAACAGATTTAAGTATATCACCACTAACTCAATCCTCACGTGCATGCCATGCCTTTGAGTTAATGTTACATATCTTGATATACTTAGGGTTTGCAAAGAGTGTATTACTTACAAGCACAAAGCAAGTAATAAGGTGAGATAAATTTCATCATCCATTAAAAACAATTACACAAATTGTCTTTCGGCACTACACCTAACAATCTCCCACTTGCACGAAATGACAAGCAACGATTGTTTTTAGAGCACACCATTTCTCATCTTATTCACAACACTCTCCCACTTGCTCTAAAAGCATATGAGACATATCCATCAATGCCGTACCCTCCAAGCACTCGACTTGGTACAGCGATTAGCTAGGTTGTCGACTCGAGACGATCTTTAGGATTGAAACGTTGTCGGTCCTTCCAATCAGCGGTACTCTCTCAATATGCTTTTGACTTCTTGTGACCGAGAAGATCCTTCAAAGCTATCTCTTCACTCTGTTTTCACAATGAAGTGATATCGGCTTATCGGACACGGAATTACTCCCGCACAAAAAAGGAAATTCTAAGCACTATGAGTAAACACTCGAGCCCGAGATCAACTTAATGATCATCCTTAATCGACTACAAGTCGAGAATCGGTGTAGTCAACCATATTCAAGTTTGCACTGAATATACAAGCATATGATTCCTCTTTCTCTAACGATACTTGAGGACGACTAAACCGCTACTTATTGCTTGAATCCAAGATTCAATCGCAATTGACTCATTTTAAGTCGACTTGCCCTTATCCCGGAGAGACTCTATCCCATTTTCTCTTTATCCGAAGATTTGGAGAATCATTCCCGAGAGGTAGGTAGGACTACTCGATGAATGCCGCAACCGTATATGCATAATCATCTTATTCAATAGGATAGGTGGGATAGCCAATGACTCATTCTCGTGAATTTGACCGAATCAAATTCTTAGAATATAGTCCAATTCTCTCATCCAGAGAATCTTGGCGTGTCGATTTCGACTTGAGATAGCACACCCATGTTGTTTCCAACCGTTTTAGTGTTATCATTTATGAACACTAATGCTACTACTTTACCAATATTGATATCCAGTCTACGAAAAAACTTATCAATATTTTGGTCAAGTCCATATATTTTAAAACATGTGACTTTTAAATGACCGAGAGGTTCTCTTAAATCCACAAAGGATATAAGCCATGGCAAAGCTTCCTACCAATAGTTCTTTTCGAATAAATTAAGATATCGTTAGTCTCGCAAAAAAGGTATTAGGGAATCACCCTATCTTACGCTTTGTAACGAATCCGTTATTCATTCTCACTAAAACCATACATTCGAATGAATTCAGATTCCGTTGTTTGGCAAGAAAGTCTCGAGGAATCACCACTATTTTCTCGCTTAATGAAATCTAGCAAGATCGAGTGGTGAGAGAGTTCAAGGTCCGGTTAACTCTCTACTTGTCGGGGAATCACCCCTATACCACTCAACTTTATTTGAAAGTTTAAACTTTCCTATTCATTCGACTCTTTTCTATGTAGATCAAATTGCTCTAATCGGGGCTGAGACACTCGGTGGTTCTACAATAGATCGAACAAAGCCCGGAGTACAAAAACTCCATTTACAGGGTTAAGGCTGTCAAACCAACCTCTATGATCAGAATCCTATACAGCCCACTAAGAGCCATAGGTTATCAATCACCCCAGCAGACCGTAAAGTCCACAAAACCACAATGGGTCAATGGTTAAACCATACTCCCACTGCGTGGTGGATTGACATCCTGATCTAGTAGTATTTATCAGTGTAATCACCAACAACCGATGTTGGACGTGGTCTGATTAAATCAGATAGTAACTACCTTTGGGTAACCGTACTCCAAGGTTTAAGGTTGTTACTTATAGATTCTATCAGAAGGCTTGTGACAGTTCAACCGTCACTTTCTGATCTCAAGAATCTTATAATCAACCTTCACTCGTCTCATTAAGATATTTCACGAACAGTCACAATCTGAACGTATGCGCAAAATCTCCAGTCCTACCTTCAAGCATTAAATGCTAAATGCCTACATTTATGGAAGTGGTGCGAACCGAATTCACTCATTATCCATAAATTCACTGGCATCTTCTAGGTAGACTTCTCGGTTTACATAATAATGTTAACCGTTATTTTGCAACCAATTATCTTAATCGAGTTTAACAGTGTATTGTAGCACATTAATAACTATATCAGGCAAGTCTATGGTTTCTTCCTCAGTGAGAATCATTCCACTAGGAGGCAGGCCGAGCATCAGTCCCAAGACTATGCGATGGCCTATTCATGAGCATGAAATACTCTATTCTCTGCTAAAATCAGAGACTCCTCCTCGTATTCTTTTGATAAACTAAATCACGTTTCGAGTAGTTATCGACAAAATGTCACCACTCAAAAACTCCCACTAGCTTGTATCTCTCACTAGACCCGAAGGTCATGGTGAACAAGCTATGTTACCCTTCAAATCTATTACCCTTTCCGATTGAAAGGAAACTTAGTCATTGTTCCTTTGAGATAGTGTTCTAGACTCGGGAGATAGGAATCACCCTTAGCGATCGTCAGGTCTTATCTCTAGGATATATGCACTAATTAATTGAAAGGTCGCTTATCTTAATACGGAAACCTTTTACCTTTAATAGTTTTAGATGTGTTATACTTATTCAGCTTTTGTTAGTGGTTCTGACTTTATCAAACAAAAGTCCGAGTCTTGGATTCGTACTACAAATGTCATATTCACTTTCTATGAGGCAACAATATATCGAGTTGAAAGTGAATCCATTTGTTTCAACGAATCAGAAACGAAAAATAAATTTTTATGTGATATTCAAGGATAGAATCGAAATTCATTTCCTTATATCACTCCCACTATTGTAGTTTGAAATTATCGCCCGTTGTTACTCTATTAATCGTTAATGCACGACTTCCTTGTTCTTCCAAAGAACTAAGCTACCGAGTCAAGTTACTCGGTTAAGAAAGTCGCTAAGGATTCATTGGTTAGTGATCCAAATCACTTTCCTTATCCTATACTTTCTTTAATTAATTTTTCGGTTTAGCCTCAAAACTTTAGTTAAGATGATTAACACTTACGCACATTCTTTCCCATTCTCAACTTTCCTTAAAAGGAAATAGTCTTGAACTAGCGTTCAATTGAGTAGACACTACTCGTGAACTGTGGGATGTCTAATGAAAGCGTTACCAGTGGGACTAATTTTCTAAATTAGAAAAACATAAGACAAAAGCTCCCACTAGTTTATCGGTTCCAAATACCGCCTAACTAGCGACACTTTAATTTATGATTCTCTAATTTTTCTATTAGAAAATTTCTCGTGTAGACACTACACCATTAAAATTCACTAGAACAATTTTATCGTCCCAATCATCTTTCAAATCGACTACGATGCCTCTCGATCAACACGATTGACAACAGTGACATCCTTACTTAAGTCTTGAAGGCTCCAGAGAAATATCTCTTCCGAAAAATTAATCGCATGTAAGATCAATAAGTACAACGTTCTTGTTACTTACCACTTTTTAACGAAGTCATTACTAGTCAATTTTACACTAGCATTCTAGCACCCTAGAGAGATATATAAATAGTTGTAAATAAAATTGACAGAAGATAAATCCAAATCATACACTACTAATAAATTTTAGGAACACAAACTAAGTACTTATAGTCTATCCTACCGTTCCAAGGATTTAATCTAATGCCTTAGTGCCGCCTTAGGGTAGGTCAAAGAGGTTTCGATTAATATTGAAGATCAACTTGAGAATCGAACATCTCATTTGTGATCGTCAATCACCTTTCCTTTTTCAGCCAAGGTATTACCAAAATACCCTTTATGAGTGTGACCTCATTGTTTGAGATCTTTAGATAGACCCCAGTGTGCCGCCTTAGGTTCGGTCGTTGACTCAATGAGTACCCAAAATCCTATCCTTTCGGAGACCAAGCCTTGAATTTTGATAGCGGTGAAGGCCTTCCTTAGGGGGCCGAAATCAAAGCCGGCACGAGGCGTCACCATTCTCTCACGTTGCTTGTATCAACAGTAGAGGCCGTGGGGTCGGCTGTCGCCTCTCCCGCTCCCACTCAATATTTTGAAAAAGTGGTGGGTTTACTGATCACGTTTTTGGACTTGATGTTACATTAAGGAACAATAAATCATAGGCCCGAATGTTGTCGGTTATGTGGGCTAGCCCACCCGACCTATTCGTTAGAACATATGTGGCCGCCGGACGGGTCAAGGCTAGGAGAGCTCCGTTGAGCCGTAGTGGCTCTTCGGATGGCTTAGTATTGCCAGACCCCCGTGCAAACGCCACACGTGGAGGGTGAAGTCGATTGAGCCATAGCTCGTTGACCACCCAACCGTGGTTAAACCACTTTCGAACTCGTTTGCCCGTGATTATCCAATCCTTAAACATCAAACATTCACGTAGACAATATGGAACAAAAACGTATTCTCGTCTTAGGTAAGGTGGAATTCACCGAGAATCCAACACCTTAACAACGAGGTTTCGGGATTTTACTCCTTATACTTTCGCAGAGTGGGATTCACCGAGAATCCATCACCCAACCTCGACGATTGAAAAAACCCGTGTTCCTCGGTTTTTACCCTAATTAGTTTCTAATTAATATCAAACAATTAATTAAAACTAATCGTGTGTTTTATACATGCCTAACTAATTCCTCGAATTAATTTCTACATGTATGCATATGGAGTGGAATTCATGATATGATGCATGTCATGGAAATTTTCCGGTTCTACTCATACAATCTACACATGTATACTAGTGCGGAAAATAAACACCGAGATGGACCGTTGGCACCCCCGTAACTAATCTATTCGAAAAAAAATAAAACCCTAATCTGCAGCTGTTTAGAATCTTCGATGATCGGCATATCAAACGAACTCGGATCGGGACGAAACTTTCCGGATCTGATCTTCATACTTCGGACTTCAAGATGGACAGTCGGATCGGAGTTTTGACATGTCAATCTTCCTCAGTGAGCCGCCCAACTTGCTGCTGAAACAGACTTTTACAGCAGCGCATCATATACTTCCCGAGGCCGATCGGGGATCAAGATAAATCCCGATCGTCCTGAAAATATTATCTCACGTCCAAAACTCCATGATTATCGATCTGACCGGTCGGATATTCGTTTCAACGGTCCAATAGTTTCCAGAAAATGGAGGAAGTCACAGTTAGGGTTTCTGTGAATCCTGCTTTTTTCTGTTACAGCTGCCTCTTCTCATCAACGAACGGACATCCAAACGGACTCTGATCGACGCCAAATTTTGTGGGATTGTTCATCAACTTCCAATCTTGATTATGACCGGATGGATCTTCGTTTTAACGGATCGATCAACGGAAAAAAGAAAATAACTAAACAGCTACTAAATTGATCTATTTTCTGGAAATTAAAAATTGCAATAAAAATAAATTACATAATTTCCTATACTCATATGAACGAATTTTCATCGTTTATATGAGTTTACAATAGATCTAACGGGTAAACAGTGCCAACCCCCAATCCATCTCTTCAACCACAACAATTTATCATTATCAATGCATAAAACAATAAATAAAATTTACCTACATGCAATTCCACTCCTTTAAATCGTTTAATTATGATTATGACTATATAAATCGTGGAACCTGGCTCTGCTACCACATGAAGGATGCAGGTTCTTAGATCTAAGCGAGTTAGATCTACGCGCAGCGGATGGATCACGACTTATATATCACAATACATAATTAAAGGACTTAAACTACTACAAGGGGGTTAAGATTATTTTACCATTAGTAGGAATAGAAGCCAAGATCTTCCGATGTGTTCTCCAAACGGCGGTTGGTGGACACCCTTCTTGATACACGAACCTCCTTGATATGCAACACAAAGAAAAACTCAAAGTTTTTCTTCTTCCAAAAACCCTAGGCAAGAAAGAACAAATTTTCTCCCTTTATTTGTGGTGAATTTCAAATTTGCCATGTCAATTTCCTTGGAATAACTCTCCTTTTATGAGAGAAGTACATCTTTGGCCTCAAGTATTAATTAATTAAATAAATAATTAATTAAACAAAATAAAAAGATATTTTCCTTAATGACTAATTGTGACATGTATTGACCAATAGGAAATCAAATAACAAGTCATCCAACCAATCATATAACAAGTATATCTTTTATTTTCCACATCACAAAAAAGTAATTCTTGTGATAATTCAAGGAGAAATGGCGCCACCTAACTAGGGTTTTAGCCCACATAAAATGTCTTTTATGTGTATTATATTATTTAGCCCAACTAAATAATATCCATGCATATCAATTAATTAGCCCAGCCAATTAATTATCATTGAGGCCCAAATAACAAGAATATCATTCCAATTACAGAAGCCACATCGGGGACCATGGACCTATAACCACAGTAGCTCCAATAATTAATTATTCATCGAACATAATAAGTACATTAATTATTAATTCCGGGATTACGCCACCATAAACCCGAAACTGAACTCTACCGATTATAGATGTATACTTATACTCAACCCATAGAGTGAATAAGCGTCCATTGATATAATCACTACATACGGATTAACCCTCCATAGACTGTCCATTCTGAGTGGGAAGTCTCCGTGAACCCGACTCAGAATATCTTATCCTTATTTACCATTAACCCCCTGATGATCAATTAGTATGCATATCTGACTAGTAGCTAATTAGTCGATGCGAAACTCCCGGGATCGATCACTTTCTTAGGGCTAACAAATATGGGATTTGTCTCTCTACTTCCCATGAGGAAGGAATGGATTCCATGTCCGTGAAAATCGAACTACTCACTCATCCGGAGATAGTGCCAATGAGAAGTGGCTTGGAACACATATTAAAGTGAACCGTAATTCAACACATCAAACACTACCCGGGACAAGCAAAGATCCCGTGATCACCTCGGGATTAAGGTTGATCCATATATGAACATCTAATGATTTAATAAGATTCTCGATTACGGAATTATACCAAGAAATACAGATTAAATCGGTCCAAATTACTAGATGAATGCCATCATATATAAATGCCCCACGTAGGTATCCTCTACCGACGAGTCCGGATAAGACTATCACACCTAAGGTGTTCTCGGGCGCATTATTGGTGTTTTAATCAAGAGACCCTAAACTCGATTAAGTTCACCACGGACATCAGATTTAAGTATATCACCACTAACTCAATCCTCACGTGCATGCCATGCACCGAGTTAGCGTTACATCTTGATATACTTAGGGTTTGCAAGCGATGTATTACTTACAAGCACAAAGCAAGTAATAAGGTGAGATAAATTCTGTCATCCATTAAAAATAATTACACAAATTGTCTTTCGGGCACTACACCTAACAGATAATACTTAATTTGAATTTCTGTCCGTTGGCTATTTAATGTGGAGAATAATCCTTGATTTAATTCTTGATTCCCCCTTAATTATATTCTTCTTGATTTCAGTGATAGGATTTTTCCTCAAACGCTTATCAGAAAATCCGTCCTTGATTGATCCTCAATTGATTGTTCATTTAATGCTTGATCTTCATCATTTGAAATCTGAATGAGTAAAGTTTACTTGATCGTACCCTGAACGGTTAAGTGATTCTTCTGACTTGGCTGTTTGGTTCTTCCTTCACTACTCTGTTTTTACTCAGCCGAAAGTCAGTTTACTTTGCCGGTTTACTATATTGTTGTTATCTCTCATTCTTTCGAGTACTTCATTGATCCTTGATTTGGGTGAGATCAGTGTACACCATATTTGACAATGTATTTCGTTACTTAGACTTATCCAAGGTCATAACAGACTTCCTTGGTTATAAGTAAGACCATAATGTCTTCATACTTCTCTACTGGTACTTGGTTGGCTTCACTCTTCCAGGTATCTATTTTTACTTAGCCGTCCTACCAACTAGTACAAAACTTGTTTGACTCAACTTATACAACATGTCAGACTCTAAGTAAAGACTTATACAGAGAATTCTAACTTATTTCAGGCTTGCTATAACAGCTAGTATGGCCATCATCAAAACATAATAAAATGTTCCTAACAATTTCCCCATTTTTGATGATGCCAAAACCCTCATAAGCCTGAACATAAGTGTACCAAATTTTTTTCATAATAAATAACAGAACAATGCTCCATAATTTTATTCATCCATTCAAGGACAATAAGATATTGCATCTTTCAATCAAAGTCAAAGGCATAGAGTAAATTTAAAAAAATATTAAAAGGGCTATTTCTTCTTTTCTTCAAACCTGATGCCCTTGCCTTTGCCTTTGATGCCCTTGCCCTTATCCGTTGGGCTTTCTTTCTTTCCACTGGAGCTTTCAGGCTTTGAGCTTCCTTCCCCCTTTTTGGTAGCACCAAACCGTGCCTCAAGAATTTTGTTTGCTGCCTCAGATTCTGGGAGAGGACCATGTTTTTTCTCCAGAATTTTGTTTTTTGCTTCAGTGACATTGATGAGGGTATTGAGTTGTTGGCCAGAGTAGTTCATAACCTCATATAGATGGTGGAGTTGTTGTGTGTGAGCATTCAAGGTATCCACCAATAGTTTGATATTGTCATCAATCTTGTCAGCATGAAATTCGAGATTTGTTTGGACATGATAGGGAATGAGATGTTGTAGATTGCAAAGTAAGTTGCCTTGTTTCTCCATCACCTCATCTTGAACCTTAATGTGACTGATTAGGGCTTCAATTTTTTGATTTAAGGAGGTTGCATCACTCCTTAAGGCAGCTTTCAGGTTTTGCCTACTGTGATACTGCTTTTCCATGTCCACAATTAAGGGTTGAATATCCAGAGTGAAAATTTTTTCTTGATCAATTTCTACTGGTTCTGAAGCATCACTCTCTTCTTCTTCTTCAGTTTCCTTATTTTCTTCTTCATCTTTTTCATTTTCTTCTTCTTTTTCATTTTCTTCAAAGCCAGCCTCTGGGGTCGGAGGAAGCCGAGAGTGGCTTGTTGTTGCCTGGCCTGTGGATGGTGATTTTCTTTTTCATGAGCCGGAGACTGAATTTATTCGGTTGGTTTTCCCCCTTGATCAATGCTGAGGGTGTGAACAAGTTCGGCAGAGTGAGCTTGGTCAGCTGGCTCACTCAGCTGTTTGGCCACTTTGCCGAGGCTCCTAAGGAGTACCTCTTGAATTGTCAGATCATCATCAGAAATGTACATATTTTCTTGATCTCTTTCAAACTCATCTCTTTCTTATGGTACTTCTTTAACCTTTTCTTCCTCACTGTCAGTAGCAATTTCTTCATCTTCACTGTCTTCTTCATCAGATGAGGTAAGACGATATCCTTCTTCACCTTCTTCCAGGTAGGTGGCTTCTTCTTGTTTCTCTTCCTCAATTGCCACACCATCATCGATAACCACTTGGTTATCCTGGTTGCTGGCACTGATTACAAGGGTATCAACTTGTGCCTTTTGAGATCTGGTTCTTCTTCCCACTCCTGATCTGATGCTTTCAGGCTCTTTCCTTTTTCTATCGGTAGAGGGTTTGGGTTTCTGTGATGCCTTTACATAAGTGAACATCACTTTTGTCTTGTGTGAGGTATGCAGGGAGATGGGTTTTACCTTCAATTTATCAAATAGGTGTTGAAGTGCGAACCCATAAGATTTCCTTTCCCAAAACTCGCCTTTCTTCTGCAAACCCTTGATTTGTGCCGTAATTTCCAAATCAATTTCCTTCTGATTTGACCTTTCAACCGATTGAAGACAAATTGTGACCAGTCAAAGGAAATAACTTGATAGATAATCACCATTAACTTGACCCGTAGCTCGGTCAAGTCCTCCATCGACCCTTTTCTTCCTTCAATGTTTTTGGTGATTACTGGTGCAAATTTAGAATATGAAAGTTTGAGTGTTGATCTTGGGAAGTTGTATGTCTTGCTGTTCTTTCTGGGATTCTTGGCTATTTCAGCCCAGAATGTGTTCATGCCGATCTGTATGTTTTTAATATCAACCAGACCAGTGTTGGGGAGATTGAGAAATCTGGTGAGAAGACCAGGTGTGATAACAACCTCTTTTCCAAATATTGTAATCTTGATGCAGTCTAGATCGGTTTTCTTTGTGCTAGGTACAAAATTTTCATTTTTCCTGAATGCAATCATATTCTCATAGCAAATCCCAGTGATTGGGAGGTTTAGGAATGCCATTAACTCCAGATTAGCACAGCCATCAACTAAACGTCTGGCCAGTGCATCATTTTCGCAAAAAGGTAGATAATTTTCAGGCCTGAAAAATGATCCAGTAATGATTGATTTTTCGTAACATTTCTCTGTGGTAGGCTTTGAAGAAGATGATGCCATTTCTTTGAAAGAGTTTGAGTTTGGTTGAAGAAACTTTGATTTTGCGAGGAGAATAGGTTTTATGTTTTGCTAGAGAGTGTAAAGAATTCTAAAAAACCTCTAAGTGTGGTATATATATGATGATTTTTGGTAGTGTGAACGTGGTTGAATATGGAAGGATTTTGTGATGTAATGGCGTGATTTTATGTATATAAATCACGGTATTTGAGTGTAGTGGGGGAGGGATTGAGGTAAGTAATGATAAATCACGGGAATCAAGGTGATTGTAATTCGAAAAATAACATAGTTGCCTCCACGATTATTAATTGATCTCCGCGTGAGTAATTTTCCATAGTATAATCCTCCATAACTTCTTGATTTTCCACGTGTATAAAACTGATTTGGTTCTTTTGGTCCCTTGAGAAGGCTTTGGTTAAGTTTAGAGGGGGGTGAATAAACTTAACACTTAAAACTTTTGGAGTTAACAAACTCAAAGAACTTCAAGACCTCACGATACTTGAGAGTCTCACGACACTCGAGAGTCTGGCCGATCGTTGAGTTTACTGAATTTGTGTAGCGGAAATATATCAAAAAGTAAACCTTATCACTTGTTGTTAAATATGATACCAAGTATTAGATACTCAGTAGTGTATGTGTGTGAATTCAGTTTCTAGATTCAGTAGATTGATGTGTTAGATAAACTAAGTGCAGAATATAAATGCAGAAAGTAAGTAGTGATTTTATAGTGGTTCCAGGTGGTGTAATCCTGTCAGTCCACTCTTCTCCTCTGATGTTGGAGGTAATTCACTAGAGATCTTTGATGTATTTGTTACAAAAATCCTAAGTTGCTTGTCCTTCACCAATAACTATGGCTTCACAAACCGAACACTTGGAATAGGTAGGATCTTTGCTCCAAAGTCTTCCTTGGCTCTTGAAGGGTAGGATTGCCTCTTCACCACTTCCTCCACCACAACCAACAGTCTTTCACACCCAAAGATGCTTCACTGTCTTGATGAGATTTCTTGTAAAAGAAAGATTGAATCAAGTAAGTGATTCAATTTTCAAGCAGCCTTGATCAGATGATATGATCGCTGACTTGATGTCTTCAAGTGTGTAAACTTGATGCGGCTTGAATGCATATTACACTTGAAGAAATTTACTGGATCAGTAGCCTTATGCTCAGTAGGATCAGCAGGGTGTTTTTCTTGATCAGAAATCGAAGCTCAGGATTATGTGTATTTTTCTCTTAATGTTCATCATTTGTATCTGAATTAGGAGTCCTCTATTTATAGGTAGGAATCCTTGTGACATATGTTTGAAATTCAATCATAGCCATTTCAGATTTGTCTCCATCTTGACTTGCTTTTTTCGATTGTTTCTAGGATCGACAATTGTCGATTTCTTTTGACGATCTACTGATCTGTCCACCCTTTGACTTGTATCCATTGGATAAAGGTCTGAATCTTTCCAACGTCCATTTGATCTTAACCATTGATATGTTAGATAAAATTAGAGGTTGTTAGCTGTCCCTTTCTTTGTAATCTTCCAATGTAGCCTTTGATTAAATCGAAATATGTGTCCAGCAGGTTCTTGAGAACATAAGTCTGCGGATATACACATCTGTAAGCTGATCCTTTTTTTGCTGTGTTTAAAAACACTTCAGCTTACTGTCTTTTATCTAACTTTTATTTATGAAGTTAGATTACACCTTTTTGCATATAACTAAGTTCCAATCACTACTTAACTTGTGGAACTTAGACCTTGTACACAAGGTATATGTAATCAGTTTAGGTCATCACAGACTTCCCTCAATCTCGATTCCATATCCTTGACTTTAATTACTAAGTTTGATCCTCGGCCTTCAATAAGCGAGTTTGAGCCTCACCTTCCGGTCTCAAAGAGGTTCACGACTAGTCTACTGACTCAGCTACCCTACTGATCTAGATTAGTCTACTGATGTAAGTCAACTGACCTTTTACAGTGCTTGTTTGATCAAACCTATACAAGATCAAACTCAAATAAACCTATACATTTGATCTAGACATCTTTTTGCCCTTGCTCTATAACAGCTAGTCTGGCACTCATCACTAAAACTTAAAAATAAGTCCAACAATTTCCCCATTTTTGGTGATGATGCCAATACCCTCCTAACATCAAAGAAAAAAAGATTAAAAACAAAAACATAACAAACTTAGTCAATTTTCATTATAATCAGTTGTTCAAATGTATTACAGTCTAGATACAGCAAAAGATAAAACAGATATAGTGTGCTGATCTACTGTCTTCTTTCTCTTTCTTCCATTGCCCTTTCTGCTTGCTCTTGATAGGCTCTTATCTCTCTGATCATTTCTCTCATCCATTCATTTTCAATCAGAGAGAAATCAATATGAGTTCTTTCCACCAATGCCATGCTTCAGGTAGAGTAAGGTTGATCTGATGTACTATAAAGCCTAAACGCATGTATACTTCTTTAAACTCATTAAGTGACTCCTTTGCATTGGTAGTAGGTAAACTTCTTCCACCTCTGCCACCTCTTCCACCTCTGTCTGAAGCTCTCATGGCTTTAACCCTTGCTTCCCAAAACTTTAAGCCCAAAAATGAGTTTAAACCTTCATGAAAGCCTTTGTCATGATAGGGTCTCCTCTTATTATAGTAAACCTTTTTATATTCTTTGTGAAGATCATCAGTGAGTGGAAGTCTGTCAGGTGCAGGCTCCTTAAAAGCATTAGTGTCCTCTTCCCATCTTTTCTTAGAAAAGATTTTGGCAGCCTCTTTTGCTACTGCTGTTTGGCTCTCTTCCCCTTTATTGACATCATCAACAAAACGGGACAAGCGAGGCCATGTACACTCTCTGTGTGACCACTAGGTTGTTCAGTTGACCCTCCATAATTTCAGTCCTAGTGTCAACAACTGTGATACTTCCTTGCAATGTTTGCTCCAGTAGAGTTATCCTCTCAGTAATTTTAGGATCTAGTACAAAGAGGTTGCAAGAGTGTTCAACCAGATTCACCATAGCGAGGCTTAGGTGTCTCAGCAAGCTTGTCAAGTTTCGATGAATGGATTCAAATTGTTCTTTCAGAAACTTGTCCTTCAGTGTATTTCCTTGCTTGATCCCCTTCACATCTTGAGCAAGGTCAGCAAGAGCATACTGAGTGGAGGTTATATTGGAAGCAACAGTTTTAGTGGTTCTTCCTCTATTCTCCACTAAATTCATTAAGTCTTCAAATCTTTGCTCTTGCATGTCAAGTTGAGTTCTTAAATTTGCAATGTCATTTCTGACAGTCCTCAACTCATTCAAAACTTCTGCTGGTACTCCATTAGCCATATGTCCAGCAGCTTCATCAACAGGCTCTTCTACATTGTATTGTTGCCTCTGTCTGCTGATGACCATGGCAAAGCTCATATCCCTTCAAGTAGGGTTAGGTCCTTGAAATTCATCCAGAATGGGATCAGAGAAGTGCTCTTCAAAAATCGGTACAAATGCCTGTTGAGGTTCATCATCAATAGGTTCTTCCTCAGGCACTTGAAACTCCTCATCACTGTAGTCATAGTCCAAAGCCATTTGCTCATCCTCATCAATAACAGCATCTGGCGACCATCTTTCCTCTGGTGGTCTTGTCTCCAGTAGGCTCCACTACAGTAGCCTGTTCAACAACAACAACAGGGGTTTCCTCCAAACCCGTAGATAGTTCCAACCTATGTCCATGTGCTGTTTGTACCTCAGCAACCTGTACCTCATGTTCCAACCTTTGTTCAGGTGCTGTTTGAACCTCAGCAGCCTGAACCTCCAGTTCCAACCTTTGTCCAGGTGCTGTTTGTACCTCAGCAACTTGTACCTCCTATTCCAACCTTTGTTCAGGTGTTGTTTGTGCCACAACAACCTGTACAGGGAATACATCCATATTTTCTTTTTAAAATTCCTTAATATCAGAAATCCTTCTTAGAAAATTTGCAGCCTTGGTTAGAGTGTCCTCAGTGTCAATCCAGTCTTGATATTGAATTGAATCTTCAGAACTGACATCAGGCTCACTAAGATCAGTGATCCTTTCTTCATCTGAATCCACAGTCTGCTGATCATCAACATGCTCAGCAGGTTCTTCAACAAATAAGGTGTCTATCTCACCAACCATCTTGTTTGCACTAATAGATATTCCCTCATTGATTTGTGCCTCCAGATCATCCATGGTGAGATTTTCCAAATCCTCATCCATTTGTTCAGTCTGCTGGCCCTCAGCAGACCTACCAGCATCAGTGGACTGTTGCATACTCTGTTCATTCAATAAATTAAAGCAGTCCCACTACTTCCTCCTGGACCAGATGGGAAGTCATCACCAGAATCAGATGATGAATCATCACTGTCTGATTCATCTCTGGGGTCTCTGAACTTGATACCCTCTTCCTTCTGTTGTTCATCAAACAGATCCATCAGTCTTGACTACAATAAAGAGGTATCAACCAGATCTAGCAAATTTTCCACGTCCAACTTCTCAAAAGCCCATTCTTCAAAATCTGTCATTTGTTCTACAGCTGGCTTTTGTCTCTTGTAGAATCCAAACTTCTATTGGAAATAATCAGCCACTTACTGGATTTTAGGATCAACAAACTCCTCTTTCTTTTTCTCCTTATGTCTCTCAAATGGCATGGTTGGTTTTCTGGGAGCTGGTTCATAACCTTGCTGACCTCCAAAGGTCTCAACAAGTAAGTTTAAAGTTTCTTCCACAGATGCCTCTAGGTTTGTAGGTTGCTCAGGTTGTATGTTAGTCCCTACTACCTCTATCTGTACTACACTTGGTTCGCCCTGACTTATATGCTCATCAGCAGGGTTAGCAACAGATTGCTCTTCCCCCTGAACTATTGCAGAACTTGCAGGGTCTTGTATCAACTTTTCCACTTCCACAGCAGGTGTAGACTCAGTAGTCTGCTATGGCTCTTCAACAAGTTGCTCAACAACAACTTGTGCAGTTTCAGTAGGCTCAGCAGCCTTTACTAGGGAGGATTCAACAACTACAACAAAGAGGCTCGGTTTTTGCCAGATCTCTTTGTGATTCTTTAGTAGGTTGCACATTAACCTCTACATCCTCAGTAGGCTTGATAATTGTTAAGGGCTCAGCCTCAATAGCCTCTCCTTCTTCTTCTTCTTCTTGTTGCCTTTGAGCCTCCAAAGTTTTCAATTGCTTCCCTTTGCCATGTTTCATTTTCTTGGCAATCTCTTTCATTCTTTTGGATAGTTGTTCAGCTTCAATCTCAGTAGACTTCCTCTTTCTATCTGGCTTCCTTTGTTGCTCCTTCAAGATTTCAAAGAATAGCCTTCTTCTTTGCTTTGCAAGCAGGTCGGTAACCTCAATTTCTATGAACCTCGCCAGTCTCTCTTGTTTCTTCCTTGTCTTTCTAGGCTTTAATAATTCTGTAATTTTTCTTGTGTCAGCAGCCTTCCTCTTTTCAGTAACCTTCTTGGGTGCAACAGGCTTAACAACTTGCTTGACCTTCTCACCACCAGCATCATCATTTCCACCATCACCATCACTTTCAGTAGCCTCATCATCTACATCTTCATCATCATCCATACCAGAGATAGGAGTATCAACTTCTGGCTAGAATCTGGATTTGTTAATCTTTTCAGATAAAACATCAGGTATGTGAAAATGATTCAGTAGGGTTTGAATCATTAGACCTAAAGGCTTGACCTTGGACTTCCTTGTACCATCTCTATCTTCAATACACACTTTCTTCATATAGTGTATGAAGAATCCAGCCCAATCAAACTTCATACTTCTGCAGATGATAATCAGCAGGTCTATTTTTGGTCTAGACAGTGTATCTAGGCTTCCAACAAATCCCAAAATGGTTTTGGCAATCAATTTGCTCAGCAGGTTGTACTCATAACCAATATACTTCACATTAATGCCCAGATTTGAAGCAATTGAATCATCTGTCTTTATTGAATCCACAAACCTCATACTTGGTAGATTCATTGCTTCTGGATTGGTGGGTGCATTGTTTCCAGGTGCAAATTTAAATACCTCTCTCAGAGGTCTCAAGATATTTCAATCTCTTCCATTAATAGTTGTAGTGAAGGACTCTCTTCCTTCATGTATGACAATGTTTCTCCATAATTCCAACACATTGACATAAGAGATTCGTTTCCAATCTTCATTTATAACACCTTCTAGCCCAAGAAACCGCCTCGATTCTTCGTCAATATTAATGGCTAACACAGTGGAGTTCTGATCAAGAACATATCTCTTACACTCTGATTTGGTTCCAATATGAACCTCATCCTTCTTTGCCATTTTTGTAAGAAAAGATAAAGAAGATAGCTCTCAAATCTGTGTTCACACAAGTGTATATGCAGAGAAAATCAATCGAGTTTTTGAAAGTAGTCTGTGTATAGGTCTCAGATATATAGATAGATGTAGTTGTAATCTGAAGAGCACGCATCAGATGGTATTAACCACGATTAAATCTGAGTGAATACTGTCTTGACACGTGGCCCATTACTTTTCCATAACGTTTTGTAACCGTCATATCGTGTAACTACGGTTATAAGGATAGAATAAATACCCCGCCATTTGCTTTTTGACTTTTGTAAGTTTGAGTGTGTAACATTTCCTTTGACCTTGTCATCGTGAGACTTGGCTCAAGAAACTCTTTGACAGAAAGTCTCGGCAGACTTCTTTGATGTAATTACTCTGTTGATGCTTAAATCCTTTTGTGTTGTCCAATTGATAATACAAGATGAAGTTTAATACCAATGACTGATCTGTCAAGTGAGCTCACCCAACATGACAAAGACCAATCCCTTGGCAACTTCATTTGCTCAATTGTCCAAACATAAGTACATGGAATTGTTGATACTAATGACTAATCTGCTAAGTGAGCTCACCCAACATAGTAAAGACTAATCCCCTTGGTGAATTCCAGTACACTGCTGATCAAAGATGTATCAGTCAAATTTTATAATTCCAAGTCCAGTCCTTAGTTTAGCAAATCTTTCACTATCCAGTGGTTTGGTGAAAATATCAGCAAGTTGATCTTCAGTATGAATATACAGAACCACCACATCTTTCTTTTCAACATGATCTCTTATAAAATGATGTCTCACATCAATGTGCTTGGTTCTTGAGTGCAAAATAGGATTTTCTGTGATTGCAATTGCACTTGTGTTGTCACACATGATTGTAATTTCTCTTTCTTCAATTGCATAATCCCTTAATTGTTTTCTTAACCCAGATTTGTGCACAAAGAACTTCCAAAGCGACAATATATTCACGGCAAAGTGGAAGTTGATATTGAATTGCATTTTTGCTAAACCAGAAACCAGTCTATTTCCCATTAATTGTGAGTTCTGTGGTGCTTTTTCTATCAATCTTGCATCCAAAGATAATCTGAATCGAGTAGGATATAACCTTGAAACTTCCATCTATTGAATAACATATCCCTACTCCCAAAGTCTCTTTTAGGTACTTGAGAACTCTTTTGACTGCACCTAAATGACTTTATTTTGGTTTTGATTGAAATCTTGCACAAACACCTACAACAAAGGATATATCAGGTCTGCTGGCTGTAAGGTACAGCAGACTTCCAATCATCCTTCTGTATAAAGTCTGATCAACATCTTTGCCATATTTGTCTTCATCCAATCTAATATTTGTGCTCATGGGAGTTGATACCTTGGTGTTGTTTTCCATACCAAATTTCTTCAGTAACTCCTTGGTATACTTGGTTTGATGAATGAAGATTCCATCTTTCATCTGTTTGACTTGCAATCCCAAAAAGTAGTTCATTTCTCCCATTATACTCATTAGATTTGCAAACTTCTCACATAGCAATTCATTTTCAGAACCAAAAATTATGTCATCAACATAAATTTGTACCAATAGGGTGCTGTTTTCTTCATTGATTCTGAAAAGAGTCTTGTCAATGGTGCCTTTTGTAAAACCATTGTCCACCAAGAATTGAGATAGAGTCTCATACCATGCTCTTGGTGCTTGTTTTAAACCATAAAGTGCTTTGTTGAGCCTATACACTTTATCTTATTGATTTTTAACTTCAAATCCAAGAGGTTGCTGAACATACACCTCCTCTTCTAGAATGCCATTCAAGAATGCACTTTTGACATCCATCTGACATACTTTGAATTTTTTATAAGCAGCACATGCCAGGAATAATCTGATAGCTTCCAATCTTGCAACAGGGGCATATGTCTCATCAAAATCTATTCATTCTGCTTGAGAATATCCTTTTGCTACTAGTATGGCCTTATTTCTCACAATGGTACCAGATTCATCAAGTTTGTTTCTGTATACCCATTTTGTACCAATTATATTTGCATGATTAGGCCTTTCCACTAGTGTCCAAACTTGATTTTTTTCAAATTCATTCATTTCGTCTTGCATAGCAATTATCCAATCTGGATCTGAAATTGCTTCTTCAACAACTTTAGGTTCCATTTGAGATTGAAAACATGTAAACATTGCTTCTAATTGTCTTCTAGTCCTCACACCATGCTGTATGTTTCCAATGACTTGCTCAGCAGGGTGATCCCTTAACCATTGTGGATTCTGGTTGGATTGATTCTCATGAACCTCATTTTCAGTAGGGTCTGTTGTTTCTTCAATAGAGGGTTCATCGGATCCTTGAACTGCCTCAGTTGTTGCATCAGTAGTGTTACCAGCAGGGTGTTCAGCAGGGGCAGAATCAGAAACCTTTAAGTCATTGAATCTTTCCAAAACTTCAACACATTCTGGATTAGTGACTTGTTGATTCTCAGCAGGTTCTGAAGCTTCATCTTCCATTCCAGTGAACTTAGGTTCATCAAATACAACATGTATTGTTTCTTCATGTTTCAGTGTCATTTTGTTCATTACCCTGAATGCCTTGCTAACTGAAGAATATCCCAAGAAAATTCCTTCATCTGATTTTGGTTGGAATGTCTTCAATTGTTCCTTATGATTCAAGATAAAACATTTGCTTCCAAATGGATGAAAATAGGATATATTGGGTTTTCTTCCATTCCAAATCTCATAAGGTGTCTTCAGCAGCTTCTTGTTCACAGAAGTTCTGTTTTGTGTATAGCATGTTGTATTAACTGCTTCAGCCCAATATCTTTCAAGTAGCAATGCTTCACAAATCATAGTTCTTCATGCTTCTTTTAATGTTCTGTTTCTTCTTTCAGCAACCCCATTTTGCTGAGGTGTACCAGCAGCAGCAAGTTGATATAGTACACCATTTTGTTCACAATATTCTCTTATAACTTTATTGAGAAATTCAGTACCCTTATATGATCTTATCTTTACTACTGTCAAACTTTTCTCATTTTGCAATCTCTTCAAAAGTTCAGGCATCTTTTGAAGTGTCTCACTTTTCTTGTTCATGAATATCACCCAAGTGTACCTTGAATAATCATCCACAACCACTAAGGTGTACTTCTTTCCTGTTACACTTGTTGGTGTTACTGGTCCAAATAGATCCATGTGCATCGGCTCCAAAACTCTTTTTGTTGATAGTTTAGTTTTTGACTTGAAGCTTGACTTTGTCTGTTTACCTTGCTGACATGCATCACATATAGCATCCTTCCTAAATGTGATCTCAGGTAAACCAATAACCAGTTTCTTATTCACCAACTGATTGATATCATCAAAATTTAAATGATTCAACTTCTTATGCCATAACCAATTAAGTTCTGACTTGGTATGCACAATCAGGCATGTTTCTGGAACAGCAGTAGACCAATCCACAACATACATGTTTTGTTGTCTTCTTCCAGCCAACACAACTTGATCACCTCTTTAACTAATGACAATACAAGTGTTTTTGTCAAAAGTAACCTTATATCCCATGTCACAGAATTGTCCAGTGCTCAGTAGGTTGTAGTCCAGTCCTTCCACATATGCAACATTCCTGATTGTTAATCCATTTCTCACAAGTGTGCCATATCCTCTTGTGTATCCAGGTGTATTCTTGTTGCCAAAATTCACTCTTGGACCATCCTTTGCCACAAAACTTGACAAACAGTGCTTATTCTTTGTCATATGTCTAGAACATCCACTGTCAAAATACCAGACACCCTACAAAACAAAGTTAATGCATTTTAGGTACCCAAACCTGTTTGGGTCCATAATGGTCAGTGGTAAGCATGACCCTTGGCAAGTTTTCATAAGGTCTTCTTTGAAAGGTATCATACTTTGGTTCATACATGTACTCTACACATCCATAAGGTCTAACAATTGGTTGTGTAGGATTCACATATGCTTTACGGCCTTTTGGAATATAATGTTGTTTAAAGTGATTTCTTTTGTTAGAAGCACTAGGATAACCATAGGTTTCTTTGTCTCATTAGGGCATAAGTCTGTAATATGGAGAGTCATTGAGGTCCCTGCTGAGGTCTTGTATAAGTCCTCTGTTGAGCCCTCTGCTGATTCCATTGCTTAGGTTTTACCCTAGCAGCATGGTTATATCTGTTGTTTCTAGTAGTAGGTGCAGGAATATTCCAATCATCATCGATGAGGGAGCAGTCTACCTTTCCCCCGAGATAAGTATATCCTTGAATGATTAACATTTTTGGATTTAGGATTCTTATTCTTGGAATATTTACGGTTTTTCCTTTTGTGGTCCAACAGACTTGGTAGCAGTGTGTCTGCTATTAGCAGAATCTAGAAGGTACAAAGATCCTATTTTTAGATTTATTCTTTTTATTAGAGTCGTTGACTTCCTTGATTTTCGATTTTGCTTCCTTGAAGCTTTCTCGATGAGGGCTTTCTTGCCTCAAAGAACCCTTTTGGGAGTTGGATCTTGTGCAGGCACAAACTTAGGACCAATTCTGGTACTAGGTTTAGTGACATTACTGGATCCACTCTTATTGGATTATTGAGTTCCAAATCCAAGCCCTGTTCTATCACCATAAGGCTTTCCAAATTTGAATGCAGTGGAGGAACAAGATGGTTCAAGCAGACTCAAGTGACTCATGAATGTTCCAGAGCTTATCTTGATTCATCTCGACTTCTTTTCCTTTCCTTTGAGAATTCTTAATTCAACATTTAATCTTTCAACTTCCGATTGAAGAGCTTTTTTTCACCTTCACAATCTCATAAACAGATTGTATTATCCTCAGTTGATTAAGGATGGCATCCAAAGTTTCTTCATTGTCAGAATTTTTTGGATTTGAACCACATGTTGATTCACAATCACTTCCAGCAGGAGTATTGATAGATACAGAATTGTATACCTCCTCTGTTTCATCCATATTTGCCATTAAAGCATAATCTTCCTTATCAGCAACAAGTGCAGTATCATCAGATTCATTTCCCTTTTCTGATTCTACTACATATCCTAATTCATCTTCAGCAACCATAGCCTTCTTGCCATGTCTTATTTGTTGACTTTTGGTCTTGATGAGTCCGACGGTCAGTCCGAAATGTCCAGGTTTCTTGAAATTAAATCAAAGATAATCGAGTTCCTTTTCTGTTTTAATTCAGGACAATCGGAGTTTGAAGTGTCTGGTTTCTTGCAATGATAGCACAAGTAATCATTATCTTTCTTTGATTCTTCCTTCCGTCTTTTCTTTGAATTTCTTTGTGAAATTCCTTGGAGAACCCTTTCGATTTTCATCATTCGATTTTCTTGCTCAAGTAGGAAATCGCTCTTGCATCTCATCCAGTAGATCATCTTGAGCTCCTGATGTCTCTTCTTGATGTGAAGCAGCCAATGCAAAGTGGTCTTTGGCTCTTCTTTTTCGATCTCGAGCACAAGCTTTTGCTAAATTCATAGGCCTTAAGATCGAAAACAATTTGAAGGTGTCTTCTTCATGCAAACTCCTCATTTCTTCTATGGCAGTCACCTTCATCTCCCAAACTTCTTTTGCAGGTAATGCTTCCAAGATTTTTGAGTTGATTTCTTCTTGTGAGTACTTCACACTCAGTAGGGTGAGTTCATTCATGATTGCATTGAATCTTGATTCCATTTGTTCAATGGTTTCATTTGGTTTCATCTTGAACTCCTGGAACTTCTTTTTTGCACACTGATCTTGTTCTTTTTGATTGCATCAGTGCCTTCACAGATTAATTGTAACTTGTCCCATAGTTCCTTTGTAGTCTTGCAATCTTTCACCTTCATATACATATTGCTATCCAAAGTTGTGTATATAATATCAATAGCAATATTGTTGAGATTTGCTCTTTTTCTATCTTCAATGATCCATCCCTTTTTGGTTTTGGAATGTCTTTGTGTCTCATCTCCCATCATTATCGACTTGGTAATCTCTAGTGGTCCATCCGTCAAACACATCCATCATTTCATCATGTGTTGCGGCTAGATAAGCTCGCATCTGACGTTTACACTCATCAAAACGATCTAAAGAACACATCAACATTGTTCTAGCATACTGGTTGTTATCCATGATGCAAAGCTTTGAAAATCAGTAACTTGAAAAAGTTTTCAAAGTATTTTCACAAGCACAACAAGTAGGATTACATCAGAACAGAAGCACTACTCCGATACCAGTTGTTGGTCCCTTGAAAAGGCTTTGGTTAAGTTTAGAAGGGGGGGGTGAATAAACTTAACACTTAAAACTTTTGGAGTTAACAAACTCAAAGAACTTCAAAGACTGCGATACTTGATGAGTCTCTTGACGACACTCAGTAATATGCTGACTGTTGAGCTTACTGAATATGTGCAGCGGAAATATATCAAAAATTAAGCCTTATCACTTGTTGTTAAATATGATACCAAGTATTAGATACTCAGTAGTGTATGTGTGTGAATTCAGTTTCTAGATTCAGTAGATTGATGTGTTAGATAAACTAAGTGCAGAATATAAATGCAGAAAGTAAGTAGGTAGATTTTATAGTGGTTCCAGGTGGTGTAATCCTGTCAGTCCACTCTTCTCATGCGATGTTGGAGGTAATTCACTAGAGATCTTTGATGTAGCTATTACAAAAATCCCTAAGTTGCTTGTCCTTCACCAATAACTATGGCTTCACAAACTGAACACTTGGAGCAGTAGGATTCTTTGCTCCAAAGTCTTCAACCTGGTTCTTGAAGGGTAGGATTGCCACTTCACAGCTCCACCACAACCAACAGATCTTTCACACCCAAAGATGCTTCTTTGTCTTGATGAGATTTCTTGTAAAAGAAAGATTGAATCAAGTAAGTGATTGACTTTCAAGCAGACTTGATCAGGATGATATGATCAACAACTTGATGTCTTCAAGTGTGTAAACTTGATGCGATTTGAATCAGATTACACTTGAAGAAATTTTTGGATCGAGAGCCTTATGCTCGGAAGGATCAGGGTGTTTTTCTTGATCGTAAATCGATCGCGAGGATTATCGTATTTTCTCTTAATGTTCACCATTTGTATCTGAATTAGGAGTCCTCTATTTATAGGTAGGAATCCTTGTGACATATGTTTGAAATTCAAACATAGCCGTTTGATTTGTCTCCATCTTGACTTGCTTTTTCTCGATTGTTCTAGGGTGACACGAATGATTTCTTTTGACGATCTACTGATCTGTCCACCCTTTGACTTGTATCCATTGGATAAAGGTCGAATCTTTCCAACGTCCATTTGATCTTAACCATTGATTTGTTTGATAAAATCAAAGGTTGTTAGCTGTCCCTTTCTTTGTAATCTTCCAATGTAGCCTTTGATTAAATCGAAATATGTGTCCAGCGGAGTTCACGAGAACATAAGTCTGGCATTGATACACATCTCTCAAAGTGATCCTTATTTATTTGTGTTTAAAAACACTTGACTTCTTTGTCTTTTATCTAACTTCTATTTATGAAGTTAGATTACACCTTTTTGCATATAACTAAATTCCAATCACCACTTAACTTGTGGAACTTAGACCTTGTACACAAGGTATATGTAATCAGTTTAGGTCATCATAGACTTCCCTCAATTCTAATTCCATATCCTTGACGTTAATTACTAAGTTTGATCCCTTAGCCTTCAATAACTGAGTTTGAGCCCTCAGCCTTCAGTCTTCAGCAGGTTCTTGACTAGTCTACTGACTCAGCTACCCTGCTGATCTAGATTAGTCTCATTGATGTAAGTCGGTGACCTTTTCTGATGCTTGTTTGATCAAACCTATACAAGATCAAACTCTAAGAAACCTATACATTTGATCTAGACATCTTTTTGCCTTTGCTCTATAACAGCTAGTCTGGCACTCATCTCTAAAACTTAAAAATAAGTCCAACAGGTTCACACTTTAGTTTTTTGTTTACTCCAGTGCATATTTCGGTGGAGTGACCTTGCTGGTCACTAAGCTGGTTTAGTGACTTCTTCACGGAACTGCTGATTTAACTGTTCCATACAATCAGTGTAGTTCACTTCACTGAGTATCAGTGCCTTACCTGCCATATGAGTTTACTCATTACGGCAAAGGTTCAGTAGCCGATTACTCCAGTTAGCTGCTCCTTAGCATTTAGTCAATTTCTATCATTCCCAACTCAGTTCTTAACTTGCTGAATCTTTCATGACTGAGTGGTTTTGTGAAAATGCCAGCCAATTGATCTTCAGTAGGTATATATCTTAGAATGATATCTCCTTTTTCAACATGATCTCTGATAAAATGATGTCCCACATCATATGCTACTTGAATGTAATACTGTATTTTCAGAGATAGAAATTGCACTTGTGTTGTCACAAATAATTGGAATTGTCTTCTCCTCTATTCCATAATCCCTTAGCCGTTGTCTGATCCATAGATTGGTGCACAAGAAATCTTTTTCTTTGCTATATATTCTCTTCAATTTGTTGATGTGGATATAGAGTTTTGCTTTTTGCTAAACCATGATACTAGCCTGCTGCCTAACATTTGACAGGTTCCAGAAGTGCTTTTTCTATCTATCTTGCATCCAGCATAATCAGAGTCTTAATATGATATCAACTTAAATCCTCCATCTTTTGGATACCACATTCCAACATTGATGGTGTTCTTCAGTTATTTGGTTATTCTTTTGGCTGCTAGGAGATGTGATTCTTTTGGTTGCAAAAGCTATATCAGGTCTGCTTGCTGTTAAATAAAGTAGGGATCCAATGATTCCTCTATAAAGCTTCTGATCTACATCCTTTCCAGTTTCATCTTTTCCAAGAATAGCTCTTGCACACATTGGTGTATCTGATGTCCCACTTGTGTCCATGCAATACTTGTGTATCAAGTCTTTTGTATACTTGGCTTGATTGATAAAGATGCCATCTTTCATTTGCTTGACTTGTAGTCCAAGAAAATAATTCAGTTCTCCCATCATGCTCATCGGAAATTTTCTTTTCATTAAGTTTGCAAATTTCTCACACAGCTTTTCATCTTCTGATCCAAAGATAATGTCATCAACATAAATTTGAACTAACAGAGTGCTTGTTCAATCCCTTAGCTTGAAGAGAGTCTTGTCAATGGTTCCTTTGTTGAATCCATTATTGGTCAGGAATAGTGATAGTGTTTCATACCAGGCTCTGGGTGCCTGTTTGAGTCCATAAAGTTCCTTTTTGAGCTTGTACACTTTATCTTCTTTCCTTTTGAGTTGAAAACCAGGAGTTTGTTCAACATATACTTCTTCTTCCAAAAGTCCATTCAGGAATGCACTCTTGACATCCATTTGGTAAACTTTCCAGTCTTTGTGGGCTGCAAAGGCCAGAAATAGTCTGATTGCTTCCAATCTTGCTGTTGGAGCAAAGGTTTCATCATAATCTATGCCTTCGGCTTGAGAATAGCCTTATGCTACTAGTCTTGCTTTGTTTCTGACAACTGTCCCTTGTTCATCCATCTTGTTTCAGAATACCCATTTTGTTCCAATGATGTTGGCTATGTTGGTCTGTCAACAAGTTCCCAGACCTCATTCCTTTCAAATTCATTTAGTTCTTCTTGCATGGCTGTAATCCAGTCAGCATCTTGGATTGCATCATCTATTGTCTTGGGTTCCACTTGTGATAGAAAACATGTTAGCATATTCTTCAGTTGTCCTCTAGTTCTGACTCCTGTATGAATGTCTCCAATGACTTGATCTTCAAGATGGTCTCTTAACTAGTTGAGGTCAAGTTGAAGTTGTTCTTGACTTGGTGCTTCCACAGCTTCAGTTTGTGCTCAGCTTCATGTTCTTGTTCTGGTGCCTCTTCTATTATATGGACTGGTGGCTCATCTTGATTTCCAAAATTGTGATTCAGAATGGTAGCCGGTACTGTTGTATTCATATAAACCTATCTTTGACCTACTTCTTCTTCAAATTCTTGAAAGCTTTCACCATTTGTGTTTGGTTCATCAAAGACTACATGAATTGATTCTTCAATCACCAAAGTCCTTTCGTTGAGCACTCTGAAAGCTTTGCTAGTGTCTGAGTATCCCATAAAGATTGCTTTATCTGCTTTTTAATCAAAAGTATGCAGTTGATTCCTCTTCAAAACAAAACATTTTGAATCAAATAAGTGTTTTCAGCAGATTTCTTATAAAAGAAAGTTTGAATCAAGTAAGTGATTCAGCTTTCAGCAGCTTGATCAGGATGATATGATCAGCAGCTTGAGGTCTTCAAGTGTGTAAACTTGATGTAGCTTGATAGCAGATTACACTTGAAGAATTTTACTGGATCAGTAGCTTTAAATTCAGTAGGGTCAGCAGGGTGTTTAATAGATTGAAATCAGGTAGCTCAAGATAGA
Source organism: Gentiana macrophylla (assembly GCA_026214975.1). Taxonomy (NCBI): domain Eukaryota; kingdom Viridiplantae; phylum Streptophyta; class Magnoliopsida; order Gentianales; family Gentianaceae; genus Gentiana; species Gentiana macrophylla. Next base: position 61,011,118 of record CM047811.1, read on the forward strand.
TCCTTAATTTTCATCACTTGTATCTGAATTAGGAGTCCTCTATTTATAGGTAGGAATCCTTGTGACTTATGTTTGAAATTCAAACATAGCCGTTTCAGACTTGTCCTTTTCTTGACTTGCATTATGTCCTTGTACATAGTACTGACACTGTCAGATTGTTTTTTGACAGTTTTCAGTCTGTCCACCCTTTGACTTGTATCCATTGGATAAAGCTCTATTTCTTTCCAACGTCCTTTTAATATTAACCATTGATTTGTTGACAAAATCAAGAGTTGTTATCTGTCCTTATCCTTGTATTTTTCCAATGTAACCTTTGAATAATTCAAAATATATATCGGCAGGTTCCTGTGGGTATTAGCCTGCTGAAATACATATCAGTCAGCTGTTACAAAGTTGCTGTGTTTATAAAAACACTTCAGCTGACTTCTCTTACATATAAATTTTTATTATGAAGTTAGATTACACCATTTTGAATATAACTAAGTTCCAATCACCACTTAACTTGTGGAACTTAGACCTTGTACACAAGGTATATGTAATCATTTTAGGTCATCACAGACTTCCCTAAGTTCTGATTCCATATCCTTGACTTTAAATACTAAGTTTGATCCCTTAGCCTTCAATAACTGAGTTTGAGCCCTCGCCTCCGGTCTTCAAAGAGGTTCCTAAACTAGTCTCATCGACTGACTGTGTACCCTAATGATATAGAGCAGTCTCATTGATGATAGTCAGCTGACCATTTATAGTGCTTGTTTGATCAAACCTATACAAGATCAAACTATAATAACCCTATACATTTGATCTAGACATCTTTTTGCCTTTGCTCTATAACAGCTAGTCTGGCACTCACTAAAACTTAAAATAAGTCCAACGATTTCCCCCTTTCTGGTGATGATGCCAATACCCTCCTTCTAGCAAAGCAAAAAGAGTAAAAACAAAAACAGAACAAATTCAGTCATTTCTCATTATAATCATATTTGTCCAAAAAGTATTACAGTCTAGATTCAGCAAAAATAAAGCAGATGTAAGTAAGCTGGTCTAGTTTTTTCTTTCTCTTTCTTGCCTCTCCTTCTCTTGCTGCTCATGATATTCCTTTATTCTCTAACCATTTGTCTCATCCATTCATTTTCAATAAGAGAAAACCAATGTGGGGATTCACTTCTTTCCACCATTTCCATGCCTCAGGTAGAGTAAGGTTGATTTGGTGTACTCTAAAACCGAACCGCATGTATAACTCTTTGAACTCACGCAGTGAATCTTTAGCTAATGTAGTAGGTAGACTCCTTCCACCTCTACCACCTCTTCCACCTCTGTGTGAAGATCTAAGAGCTTTGACTCTGGCTTCCTAAAACTTAAGCCCTAAAAAGGAATTGAGTCCCTCATGGAAGCCCTTGTCATGGTAAGGTCTTCTTTTGTTGTAGTAAAGCCTCTTATATTCCTTCAAAAGATCGTCAGTCAGTGGAAGTCTGCCAGGTGCAGGTTCTCTGTATGCATTGGTGTCAGCTTCCCATTTCTTCTATGCAAAAATTCTAGCAGCCTCTTTTGCTACTGCTGTTTGGCTCTCTTCCCCCTTATTGACATCATCAACAAAACGGGACAGCAGGCGATGAACACTCTCCTGTGTGATCACTAGATTATTCAGTTGACCCTCCATTATCTCTGTTCTAGTATCAACTGCAGTGATCCTCTCTTGCATTGTTTGCTCAAATAGATTGATCTTCACAGTGAATTTAGGATCCAATCCAGCAGGGTGAAGTGTTCCAGTAGGCTCAGCCTCAGCAGGCTTGGGTGCATCAGCAAGTTTGTCCAGTTTCTGGTGAATGGATTCAAGTTGGTCTTTCAGAAACATCTCCTTCATTGTATTGCCTTGTCTGATCCCTTTTACATCTAGAGCAAGGTCAGCAAGAGCATACTGAGTGGAGGTAATATTGGAAGCAACTGTTTCAGTGGTTCTCCCTCTATTTTCCACTAGATTCATCAAATCTTCAAACCTTTGCTCTTGTCTGTCAAGTTGAGTCCTTAATCTTGTAATGTCACTTCTGACAGCCCTCAACTCATCCAATACTTGTCTTTGGTACCCACCGACCATTCCTCCAAACCATATGTCCAGCGAGCCTTCATGGTAGGCTCTTCAACATCTTGTATTGTACCCTCTGTCTGCTGACAACCATGGCTCTACTCATGTCCCTTCCAGCAGGGGCAGGTCCTTCTTCAACTAGGATTGGATCTAGGGCAGGTTCCTTAAAGAGTGGTACAAATGCCTATTATGGTTCATCATGATGAAAGTCAGCTGACCATTTACAGTGCTTGTTTGATCAAACCTATACAAGATCAAACTCTAATAACCATATACATTTGATCTAGGCATCTTTTTGCCTTTGCTCTATAACAGCTAGTCTGACACTCATCACTAAAACATAAAATAAGTCCAACAAGGTATCAATGTTTGCAAGATTTGTTGTCCCTCTGATTACTGATGTAATGATCTTTCATCTTTTAAGTAAGCCTCTCAAGATCTTCAGGCACACTTCTTTCTGTGGATATGTGAGTCCAAGTTGTTGCAGTTCACTGATGATGCTTGAGGATCTTTTGTCCATTTGATCAATGGTTTAACCAGCCTTCATTTTGAAGTTCTCAAATTTCTGTTTTGCAACAGATAATTTGTTTTCTTTAACTGCTTCTGATCCTTCATTGATCAGAGCTAATTTGTCCCACATCTCCTTTGTTGTTTTGTAATCTTTGATCCTCGTGAACATATTACTGTCCAGAGTCTTCAAAATCATGTCTTTTGCAACAAAGTTGAGATTTGCTCTTCTCCTGTCATCCTTGGTCCAATATTTCTTGAGTTTGTCTATTACTTTTCCTTGATCTGCTCATGTGGTTACCACAGTTGTGATCTCGATTGGGCCATCATTGATTACATCCAGCATCTTCTCATGAGTTGCTGCAAGATTAGACAACATTCTTATTTTATATTCATCAAAATTATTAACAGTACCTTTGACATAAAATTTGAGGAATCCATAAATGCAAATAAGATATATATATATATATATATATAAAGCACGAATTTGAAAACTACTTTGAAAATATGTGATCTCCTTGTTACCAGAAATTAGATCTGAACAGGTTCTGATACTAGGAACATTGCTCTGCTACCAATTGTTGGTCCCAGAGAAGGGTAAAACTATAGTTAGAGAGGGGGTGAATGACTATAGTGGAGTTTCAAAAACTTTTCTTGTATTTAAAAGCTTTTGGCCAGCGGATAAGTCCCTTCTTAAAATATTGTTTCAAAGTAGTTTATGCAATCACAGATATAGAGTGTATAATAAAATAAAGTGTTGTAAGGTAAATTGCTGAAAGTAAATAGACACAAAGGTTTATAGTGGTTCAGGGTGGTGAATTCCTTAATCCACTCTTCTCCTGTGATGATTGGAGGAATTCACTATTGTTTTCATAGATACAATAGTACGATTGTCCTTGACTACACAAGCTTCACAATCTTCAAGACTATCACTCCCTGGATTCAAAAGCTTTAGTGGCTCAGTCTCTATCACTGCTCCTTAAGAACAAATCTTTCACCAGCTATCACAAAGGTTGCAACTCCTTCTCAGATTCCTCTGATTCAATTGCCTCAGTTGATGTGAATTGGATTCACAAATTTGTTGATCAATCTCAGAGCTTTATTTGCAATTGAAGTTATGATTCCTGAGTTGATCTCTAGATATTTCCTTTTAGTACAGATGGAAGGCATTTTACTTTGACAGAGTTTCTGCTTGTTTTTATCAGACTTAATCGTTATTTTTCTTTTCTGTCAATGCCTTCTGTTTATAGCCTTGATAATCCTTAATTTGAATTTCCGTCCGTTGGCTATTTAATGTGGAGAATAATCCTTGATTTAATTCTTGATTCCCCCTTAATTATATTCTCCTTGATTTTAGTGATAGGATTTTTCCTCAAACATTTATCAAAAAATCCTACCTTGATTGATCCTCAATTGATTGTGCATTTAATGCTTGATCTTCATCATTTGAAATCTGAATGAGTAAAGTTTACTTGATCGTTCCCTGAACGGTTAAGTGATTCTTCTGACTTGGCTGTTTGGTTCTTCCTTCACTGCTCTGTCTTTACTCAGCCGAAAGTCAGTTTACTTTGCCGGTTTACTGCATTGTTGTTATCTCTCATTCTTTCGAGTACTTCATTGATCCTTGATTTGGGTGAGATCAGTGTACACCATATTTGACAATGTATTTCGTTACTTAGACTTATCCAAGGTCATCACAGACTTCTTTGGTTATAAGTCAGACCATAACGTCTTCATACTTCTCTGCTGGTACTTGCCTGGCTTCACTCTGCCGGGTATCTGTTTTTACTTAGCCGTCCTACCAACTAGTACAAAACTTGTCTGACTCAACTTATACAACATGTCAGACTCTAAGTAAAGACTTATACAGAGAATTCTAACTTATTTCAAGCTTGCCATAACAGCTAGTATGGCCATCATCAAAACATAATAAAATGTTCCTAACAATGGTTAAGACAGCAACCAAGGGATTATGGGATTGATAAAAGAGAAATTCCCATAATGTGTGACAATACAAGTGCAATTGCAATCACAGAAAATCCTGTTTTGCACTCAAGGACCAAACACATTGATGTAAGAGATCATTTTATTAGAGATCATGTTGAAAAGAAAGATGTGGTGGTTCTCTATATTCCTACTGAAGATCAACTTGCTGACATCTTTACAAAACCTATGGATAGTGAAAGATTTGCTAAGTTAAGAACTGAACTTGGCATTATCAAGGTTGACTGACCTACTGATAGGTCAGCAGCGTACTGGAATTCACCAAGGGGACTAGTCTTTGCCCTGCTGGGTGCGCTCACTTGGAAGATTAGTCATTGGTATCAAAAATTCCTAAGTACTCTTATAGTTTGGACAATTGAGAAAATGAAGTTGCCAAGGGGATTGGTCTTTGTCCTGTTGGGTGAGCTCACATGACAGATCAGTCATTGGTATTAAACTTCATCTTGTATTATCAATTGGACAAAACTATGATTGGTAAAGATCTGCTGTGTATTTTGCGTATCAGCAGGCTATTGAACCTGCTGAGTCTACTGAAGAAATGCCGCAGACTATATACACTCTACTGAAGGTGTATCCTACTGAAGAAGTCAGTGAAATTGACGAGTTGCTGATGAAGTCAAACTTTAATGAAAGTCAACAGTGAAGTAAATGGATATTAATTTTATCTTTTATTACAGCTGTTACAAGTACATAACGGTTTGTTACATTAGTGGGATCAGTTAGTGGGACACATGGCGAGATTTATATTTAATTGATGAAATCGTGTGATTATGAGTACGATTACATGAATAATCTTTGTTCACACCTCTACATCGACCTATATATGAGATATGCGCACATAATATGCATCTGAGAACTTAGATCATTTTATCTAAAGAATACACAAGTGTGAACATAGATTTGTAGAACTTTTCTTCTTCATCTTTCTCAAATTTCAACAATGGCAGACAAGGATGTTCATCTTGGTACAAGTCAAAGTGTCAAAGGATATGTTGTTGATGCTAAGAAGATAGAATTAGCAATCAATCTTAGAAGGAGAATCCAGAGATATGAAGGGTTGGAAAATGTGCTAAACATTAGATTGGAAAAGATTTCTTATACAAATGTTTGTAATTTTTGGAGAAACATGGTGATTAGAGATAACAGAGAGGCATTTACAACAACTGTAAATGGCCAAGAGATTGAAGTTACCTCAGACCTGCTGAGAGATGCTTTTGGATTTGATCCAGGAAATGAAGCCCCTACAAATCCAGAATTGATGGAACTACCAAAGTTGATTTTTGTTGATTCTATAAAAACGAACAAATCTGCAGCAACAGCCTTGAACATCAATGTCAAAAACATTGCCTTGGAATATAATCTGCTGAGCAAACTCATTGCTAAGAATATTTTGGGATTTATTGGAAGCCTTAATACACTATCAGGACCCAAAATAGACATGATGATAATCATATCAAGGAGCAAGAAATTTGATTGGGCTGGTTTCTTTGTTCAATACATGAAGAGGATTATGACAGATGAAAGAGAAACTATTGATAAGAGGTTGAAAAAGAAACAACCTGCTGGATATATAGGTTGTTGTTTCTTTATCAAGAACAAACCTTTGTGTTTAATGGTTCAGGCCATACTGAATCATTTGGAGATTCCTGATGTTGCACCTTCAAACATCAATAAATCAAGGTACAATCTAGAAATTCATTATAACATCTCAGGCTTAGATGATGATGATGATAATGATAATGATGATGATGATGATGATGATGATGATGATGGTGAGCCAGGACAAGGCACCAAAGCTAGAGATGATGTGCAACCTACTGCACCAAAGAAGAAGTAGAAAAGAGAAAGGCTGCTGACACCAGAAAGATAACATATTTGTTAAAGCCCAAGAGGACAAGGCAATCAGTAGACATTGTTGAGTCTACTGAGGTTCAAATTGATGTTGAATATATTGAACCCACTGAACCTGCTGAATCTGTTAAGAAAAAGACTGCTGTAGATATTCTGAAGGAACAGATTAGAGAAGAATCAACTAAAAAGAAGGCTGCTAGTAAAGAGCAGTTGGAAGAAGAACTTTTTTAGGTTCAAGAACAACCTTCTAAGAGAAGAAAGCAAGTTGTGAAAAAGAAAGGACATGAAAAAGGAAAGAACTGAGGGTTCTTGAAAAACAAAATGAAGAAGAAGCAGAAGAAGATGTTGAAGTACCATGAAGTTGTTGAGCTCATCAGACAAGCTCTTGAAGTTGTTGTTGAACAACAAGTTGAAGAACCAGAGAAATTTGTTGAATCTAGACCTGCTGAAAAGGTTCCTAAGGTTGTGCAAGACCCTACAGAGACTGCAACAACTCAGGGGGAAGGACAGACTGTTGGAGACCCTACTAAAGAGCATGTAATTCTGTGCGAAGCAAGTGTTAGGCAAATGGAGGTAGTAGGCACAAATTTTCCAACTGGAGAATTTACTGATCTATTTGTGTCTGCTGAAGAAACATTGAGTCATCTTGTTGAGACTTTTGGAATTCAACAAGTTGAGCAACCTGCTCCAAGGAGGCCCACAATGCCATATGAAAGAAAGGAGAAAAAGTCAAAGAAGGAAAAATAGGATCCTAACTTCAGGAAGATTCAAAACTAATTTGCTTGGAAGTTTGGAGTTTACAAGAGACAAAAACCAGCAGCAGAACCTATGTCAAGTTTTGAAGAATGGGCTTTTGACAATCTTGGAGTGGAGAATCTTCTAGGGTTAATTGATACATCAGATCTACAGATAAGGATGTTGGAAATCATAGAAGATGGGAAACAGAGAGGAAATATCATGTTCGAAGATCCCAAATTTACACAAGATAGTGATGACTCATCATCATCTTCAGATTCTGATGATCATCATCATATGCATCCATGAGAGTCCAGTGGTGTTGCATTGGAAAAATCTACTGAGGATGCTGGACAGGGGTCTACTGAGAAAATAGTAGAATAATCTGATGTTGATGGCAAGTCTACTGAGGGCCAGGAGATTGATAATCTAGATCAAGAGCTGTTTGCTACTTTTACTGAGGATTTAGAAGAACAATTAACAGCAGCAACACTTCTTGAAGATACAGTGGTAAAGGCCACTGCTGATGCTATGATGATTGAGTTGACTGAAGTCATTTCTGAATGATCAATTCAATATCAGGATAGTGTGGATACTGAAGAAACCTTAGCACAAGCTGATGAAGTTCTTAGAGAGAATGCTGAGGTTGGTGGTGTTCTACAAGGAAATATGGATGTTTTTGTTGATACTCCTGTGGATTTAAAGGTTCGATCTGGCACGAGGTACAAACAAAGAATCGAACACAAAGTTGGAACTGGAGGTCTTAAGTACTGAGGATCAGACAGTCTTGGGACAAAGGTTGGACTTACTATTGGGATTAGAGGAATCCCATGTCTAGTTTGGAGGCTACTGAGGAAATGGCAACTGATGGCAGAGATGGACAACAAGCTGCTGAAGAACCTGATGAAGAACAGCATGCTGACTATGATTTTAGTGATGAAGAGTTTCAATTTCCTGGAGAAGAAGTAGAAGAGCCTCAACAAGCACAAGACCCTATATTTGAGGAGGTACCTGTCATTAATGTGGTGGAATAAGGTCATGAACCCCATGTATGGGATAGGCCAAGAGCTATTATTGTAAGACAACCAAGGGCAAATGATAATGTTGAAGAGCCTGCTGGAGATTTTGCTAGACAAATGGCTGGTGCTATGGCTGGTGCAGTACCAGCATACATTTTGGATGAGTTAAGGGTTGTAAGAAATGACAGTACACAGCTAAGAATTCAGTTGACAAGAAGTGAATAGAGATTTGAAGACTTGGTCAACTTAGTGGAAAATAGAGGAAGAACAATAGAGACAGTAGCATCAAATGTTACAATTTTCAACTAATGATCTACTCAGAGAAGTTCCTTATGTTAAGCAATATGCTGGAAAGAGAGATAAGAACATGGTTGAACAAATTGCATCCTTGGACAGAAAGGTTGATAAGTTGGCTGAGAAATCACACCCTGCTAAGACACCTCACCCTTCTGTACTCGATCCCAAACTTACTGAGAGGATCAACCTGCTGGAATAGACTATGAAAGGCCGGATCACTGCAGTTGACACAAGAACTAAAATTATGGAGGGACAATTGAGTAATTTGGTAAACACGCAGGAGAGTGTACTTGGCCTACTAAACCATTTTATTCATGATGTCAATAAGGGGGGAGAAGGTCAGACAGCAGAAGAAAAAGAGGCTGCAAGGATATACAACAAGAAGAGATATAAGGGTGATATCAATAAATTCAGAAAGCCTGCACCTGGAAGAGTACAACTTACTAATGATCTATTGAAGGAATTTAAGGCTGCTTATGGTGCAAGAAGAAGACCTTACCAGGATATGTCTTTTCAGGAAGGTCTAAACTCCTTACTTGCACTTAAATTATGGGAATCAAGGATCAAATCCTTGAAATTGACTACAAAATGTCAAACTGGTAGAGGAGGTCATGCTGGAATATCTGGAGGAAGACAACCAACATCTACTGATCAAAAAGCAAAGGATTGTGTAGAAGAATTCAAGGTATGCTACATAGGAGGAGGATTTAACTGGCATGGTGTTCAGTTAACTTTAGCTGAAGCCTGAAAGTGGTGGAAGATAGTGCATACATGGATTGATTTCTCAAGAATTGAAAATCAGTGGATGGTGGATATGCAAAGAGAAATCAGAGAATACCTTCAGAAAAGAGAACAAGATAGAAACTAGATCAGCACACTTATTTATGCATTTATCTTTATGCTGATCCTAAAGGATGTAGGATCTTAGATCTAAACGAGTTAGATCTACGTTCAGCAGATGGATCACGACTTATACATCACAATACATAATTAAAGGACTTAAACTACTACAAGGGGTTAAGAAAATCATACCAATAGTAGGAAGGGAAGCTTTGATCTTAGGATGAGAAGCATTGATCTTCCAATGTGTTCTCCAAACGGTGGTTGGTGGACACCCTTCTTGATATGAGAACCTCATTGATATGCTTCCAAGAAAAACTCCAAGTTTTTCTCCAACCGGGTGGAGCTAAGGATCGAACTCCTTAGCCTTTTTTATCTATGAATTTCGTGGCCCTCTCTTCACATAGGGCTCGGGGAGAACTCTCTTTTTATAAGCAAAATCCAAGAGAGAAAACCTATACCCAATCGGTTTAACAAAATAAAAGAGATAATTCTAATTATTATTATCCAATAAAAATAAGAGATAAGTATAATCTTATAATAAGAAAATATAATTATCCTTATAGTTAAGAGATAAATAATAAATAAATTATTTTCTTTTATTTATCCAATTAATTATTTAACAAATAAATAACTAATTACACAATATGTCCTTATCCAAGAAAACTAATTTCGTGGAAAATCCAAGACATATTGGCGCCACACTAAGCCCACCAGGCCCATAGAAAATGTCTTTTCTGTGTATTATATTATTTAGCCCAACTAAATAATATCTATGCATATCAATTAATTAGCTTTGACCAATTAATTATCAATGAGCCCCAAATAACAAGATTATTAGTCCAAATTACGAAGCCACATCGGGGACCATGGACTATAACCGTGAGCTCAATAATTAATTATTCATTCATCAATGAATAAGTACATTAATTATTAATTCCGGGATTACGCCATCATAAACCCAGACCGAACTCTACCGATTATAGATGTATACTTATACTCAACCCATGTAGAGTGAATAAGCGTCCATTGATATAATCACTACATACGAATTAACCTCCATGATTTGTCCATTTTGAGTGGGAAGTCTCCGTGAACCCGACTCAGAATATCTTATCCTTATTTACCATTAACCCCCTGATGATCAATTAGTATGCATATCTGACTAGTAGCTAATTAGTCAAATGCGAACTCCCGGAATCGATCACTTCCTTAGGGCTAACAAATAAAGGATCTGTCTCTACTTCCCGCAGGAAGGAATGGATTCCATGTCTCGTGAAAATCGAGAACTACTCACTCATCAGGAGATAGTGCCAATGAGAAGTGGCTTGGAACACATATCTAAGTGAACCGTAACTAACACATCAAACACTACCCCGAGACAAGCAGCACCTTGTGATCACCTCAGGATTAAGGTTGATCCATATATGATCATCTAATGATTTAATAAGATTCCTCGATTACGGAATTATATCGAGAAATTCAGATTAAATCGGTCCAAATCTATATGAATGCCATCATATATAAATGCCCCACGTAGGTACCCTCACCGACAGATCCGGATAAGACTATCACACCCTAAGGTGTTCTCAGGCGCATTATTGGTGTTTTAATCAAGAGACCCTAAACTCTGATTAAGTTCACCATGGACTAATAGTTTAAGCATATCTCCACTAACTCAATCCTCACGTGTAATCCATACACTGAGTTAAGTGGTTACATACAGATATACTTAGGGTTTGCAGCAGTGTATTACTTTACAAGCACAAAGCAAGTAACTAAGGTGAGATAAATTCTATCATCCAATATCAAAAACAATTACACAAATTGTCTTTCGGGCACTACACCTAACAGATCCTAGTTGTAATAATTTTGAACAAATTTGAACATCAATGATACATCAATGAAATTTGTTCTATTTTTGTGTTTTTATCTTTTTTCTTTGCTATAAGGAAGGTATTGGCATCATCACTAAAAAGGGGGGAATTGTTAGACATATGCCAGACTAGCTGTTATAGAGCAAAGGAGTGACAGAATATTTGTGACCCGTTGGCAAGGGATTGGGGCAGATAAAGCGATACAAAATATTTTGGTTCAGTGTGGGGATTTGTGTCTCCGGGAAACGTTGCCTTTCCCCATTAACGTCAGTCGTCCAGTCCGGCCAGATGTACTCCGTAACGTTGTTTAACAGGGTCAGATCGGTGTGATAGCTAGAACAAACTCATCATCTAAGCCCATGAGATCGTCCAAATTCCAGTAGCGGTTGATAGCCATAGGTGGAAAATCAATGGTCACACCTCTCACAGTAGCAACGGAGGTGTTGGGGTGATGAGCCAAAAATGCATAGACCTCACGGACAATGGTGGCATTGAAGCTTTGCGATGGGAATGCCAAATAAGACCATTTGTGGAGGTCAATGAGGGCATTAAGGCCCTCTTCGCATTGCTCCACATCAATTCCCCATTCTTGGTTCATCGTCCATGCATTCCAGTGGTTTCGGAAGCTCTCATAAACTTTGGGAGATGTGAATTGAAGATCCTCATTGATTAATGGAACTGCATCACCCTTAAGAAAGTACTGACCACCCTGCCTCTGTGCTATTTGTTGACGTCGATGCATAGCTACTGCTGGAGAAGAAAATGACACTAATTTCGGACAAAACTGATGTCTTGCCTAGGCTAACTGCTGTTTCGCCCGGGCCAATGCAAAAAATTCCAGAAAATTGATAAATTTAAGCTTCTGACAGAGAGATGAGTCGAACTTTGGTCGAATCAGAGAAATTCAGACTCTCGCCCAATCTAATGGTATATTCGCCTGGGGAAAATTCGGAAAATTGGAAATTTGAATGGAATTTGTTCTGAAATGACAAAAGGTATTCTGTGAAACCTGCAACTTTTGAATCCTGTAGATTTTCTAGGTGTATGGTTGAGAAAATGGAGGTTTAGAAGGAGTTGGGTATAGAAAGATAGAAAGGAAAGATGAAGATTGTGGTGGATAAGAAGAAAAAATGGAGTTTCAGTATGGAGAAATGAAATGAAGGAGGTGGGTTTATATAGGATAGAAAAGAGGTGGAAGGATTGAGGGGATTTAATGGAGAATTAATGGGGCGGTTTGAAATTGAAATGATTGAGGTTGATTGGTGAGAAGATAGAGGAGTGGGGAAGTGGAAAAGTGTATTGGGGGGAGGAATCAACAGAATTCGGCAGAAATAGTTGCAGCACCTTTTCAGGCCTAGGCCTAGGCGAATGGTACACACGCCTGGGCGGGAGCGCCAAATTCATTCAAATTTCAAATTTTTGCTTTGCCAACTGTACTGAACACTCCTGGAAATTGGTTCCGTGTTTTGCAATTTTCGCCTAAGCAAGTGTTATGCTTGCCTGGGCCAACTGACCAAAAAATTTCCGGATCACACCAATCTTTTTATGTTACTTTTTCAATAATTCTCAAGATTTATCAATGCTTCCAGGTTTATTTTGATTGCTAAATTTCCTTTTCTTTAGCAATTTCGTAGACTCTCTTATGAAAATCTATTTCACGTGGGGTAAATCGAGTAAAAAAGCCTTGCACATCCTTAGCCTAACGGCCATCAGAACACGGGAAAATAAAAAACATCAATATATGCCCCGTTACTTTTATTTGACTCAAAGAAAGAAAATAAAATCCTAAGGGTTTTAAGAAATAGTTCTGAATTTAAAGTCTTCAGCTTGACTTCCCAACTTTCCACATCAGTTGTCGTCCTTAGTTCGCTAGATTTTCACCCTTTGATCGTCGACGGAGGTTTGCTCGTTCTTTTTGCAGAACAATGCCCTTCCCTTTGATGCAAGACCAAGGAAATGACACCTATCCATACCATCTATAAGAGCACTTCCTTGGCTCTAGTTTCCGGAACTAGTCCTATAGGACCTCTTTTTCGCACTTCCTTTTATGTTCCGCACCTTTATTCCCTCTCTGGTCTCAGTGTCTCCTTGACATCTAACTTTATCACCACTGTGTAGAGCATGGACTTCACTGACCATGAGGCTAGAAGTACTCTCATGCATAGGACACTGGGACTGAGTGTCCTTCTCTTTCAACAGAATAGTGAGAAACTCTAATTCACAATTTGTTGGATCGATAATGCACGTAAACAATGTAGAAGGGGGGTTGAATAGAGTGTTGGTAATTTATTACTCCTTTTTTTATTTAAATAATATAGCAAGTTGGAGCAAATTTGTCATGAGTTAATACACAATTACTAATTTTATCAAACCGGAAGCAATTCAATAAAATTACTCGATTGTGTATATGAACCTAAGTGGTCATGTATTTCTAAGCGATTGTGATTTAAGTGCAGTAAATATGACACAAGTTTATATGATACAAAGAATGATACTATACTCAATTATTTTTGCGGAGCAAGTTATAATACAGATTAATTATACAGAAACAGGATATATGACACGGTTTTAAACAATTTATCACAAGTGCAGGTTGATAAAAAAAAACTATGCTGACTTATCCGATATATAGATCAATGTATGAAGCAATTTTCAATCAAAAAAAAAAAAAAAAATATCTATTGTAACAAAAATGAGTCTAGACAGCACAACAGGCTAATTTAATCTCAATCAAATTTGGAAGACAATACAGAATTCAGGAAGCCCTTTAAAATTACAAAACTCACAAGAAAAACAAGGTCTGATAAAATACAAAAAGAGAACCTATTACAGATGGTCCAAGATACCTTACAAAGTAGGGAACAGAGCCAACACTACACTGACCAATCAGTGGTTTTCTGAGACTGTTGTTCTATCAGATTCAATCCTGAACTGAACAACAGAAACAAGACACTAGGCAGATTACAGAAGTCAGCAGTTCTGTCGAAAAGTAAGACTTAAACAAAATATAATTCCTATTACAGATTGTTCACAACAGTGCAGGCTTCCTTAGGCTACTTTTACAGGCAGCACATATATGGAAAATTGCACGATTCAACATGATGGAATGCAGCAAGTTTTAGCATAGCAAGGGGCAGAAATTCAGAGTCTCAATTCCAATGAACTGATTCTGAATTTCCCAATAGTTTGATATAGAGAGGATAACAGACATGGTCAAACTTTAACTCAGAACCAGCCTTGAACAAAACACAAATATTCAGACTGGCCTTGTGGATAAGGCAGGGAGGAGGTTTATCAAACCAACCACACCAAGGAGTAGCATACTTGTTAAAGCGTAAAGCGCCGGCGAAGCGCCGGGGCAGGAAAAGCGTAAGCGCCGCTTAAGCGTCAAAAAAGCGCCGCTTTTTCATTTAAGCGTGCAAAACAAAAAATATGATATTTTAATTAAAAACTAACCAAAAAAGCTAATAAATCATATAAAAACAATATAATACTTTAATAAAACACTAAAATCAACCATTAAAACATCAAAACAGCTAAACCACAACCACAAAGCAATGATGTCATCTATAGTCTATATAGTAATAACACTTCAGTGTTATTACTTAACATAATAACATTCAACCAAGTAACTAAATTTCTTGTTGTGAAACAAATAAGTACCTAACTAGGTAGACAACTAACTAACAATTTAACATAATCACAAATTAACAATAATTCAATAATATTGAATGGATTTTTACTAATTAAAGACGTCAAATGTTACTTTCATGCTTATAAAAAAAGTACATTAGCATTGCTAAGTACTACTACTAATCACTAAGAACCAAAAATAAAGAGAAAGGAAAAAAGAAAGAAAAAAAACAGGGAAAAAAACAGAATAAGCCTTCGCCAGCGCTTTAGCGACGCTGTTTTGGACAAAAGCGACGCTTTTACCGATTTAGCGACGCTTTTACGCTTTTAGAGACGCTTTCTCATGCTGACGCTTAACTTGCTATTTTGAAGCGCTGCAGAGGCGCTTGCGCTTAAGCGACGCTTAAGCGGCGCTTTAGCGACGCTTTAACAACTATGAGGAGTAGTTCCGAATATTCGAGCGAGAGTGTCGATGGTAATGAAAGTTTACCAAACCTTTCTCTTTGATGATCAATATACGATTAAGTAAAGATCGAGAGACGGTATGCCTTCTCCACAAGGCGGTGATCTTGGTACTTCAGTGCCAAATCACCAGAGCACGATTTGCTCAAAACTTTACGTGGATTCAAACACCAAAAGAAAGGAACACCTACACCGCTAACTACTCAAGTAAGCAGACACAAAAAAATTTGTAGGACTTAAACTAAGTTCTGATTTACTCAAGATCGAGACGAATCAAGTCCGAATTTCGGATCCTCACTTAGGCAATTTCGGACTAGAGTCCTTCAACACCTATGATCTTTGAAACATGGGTGCCTTAGTTCAATCGCATGTAAAACACACAAACAACCAAGGCAGTTAACAAAGCAATAAAGACAAGTTTTCAGATTGAGTACCTTCACACGGAAGAACACCAATGCGAGACAAACAAGAATAGGCCTGTTTTCAAGATCCCGTGTATAGCTCTGCGATCCTTGAGCTATACACTCTCCTCCTCGAATCCAGCCAATTCACCACACTTCAAGCAAGTGTGTGAATTTTGCACCATGGACTTTTCGACTCATAAAGGATTGAAAGAACTTTTGAAGTAAGAAAAATATGGGATTGCTATTTTTCAACTAATGCAATCCAAGGTTGGTATTACTGGCTATTTATAGCCCTTGAGGTATAGTTTGAACCTCAAAGAATTGTGTGAACACAATCAAAAGAAATCTTTAAGAATCAAGGCAATTAATATAGTGATTTCTCCTGTCATGGTTTACCGAGCCCTCTAAGGATCAAAGTGTTAAAACATACTCTCTAGGAAAGGGTCTTTTAGGCAAATAAGAGAGAGTGATGTCAACCCAGTGAACCATACCAATTGGTTAACCATACAAATCACTTAGACTCTAAACCAAACCGACTGATTTCTTTTGACCAGGTTTAAATAGCTCAGTATGAGAGGCACCCGAGCTTTGGTTCAATTTGAACCAGGGAATAACTCAGAAACATACCAAAGAAGGCTATGATGCCAACCAAACATGGTCTGACCGAGTTATTATGGTTTATTGGGCATTATTGGGTCACTACCCTCGGCATTAGACTTCACCTAGACTTCCTACGGTTATACCCTCAGTCATTAGACCTAATCCGTACACCAGAGAGGTCAAGCCTTTTACCTGAGCAAACCGGGTGGAGATTTACCGGTTTGATAAATCTAACCCATAGGGAGGAGAACTACCATTTTTTGTGAAAGGCAACACTTCCACTCCCAATGAATCATGACTGAATTGGTGTATGCATTCGGACTTTGTTCTTTGGACGGGTCATACCCTAAATCAAACCAAAAGGGCAAGAAGATCAGGCAATACCAATTCAAATCAGAAATAAAGTATGAATTTACGATATAAGCATAAAATCAGAAAAATAAGACCTGATTAAATGCAGTAACGGTTGACCTTCCATCTAGGTTTACTAGAAAATGGAAGCCTTCACAAGAACGACTCCTGAGTTGTTGCTCTGTCAAGATCGCAATAGAATCAGCCATAAAGACTGAGCCTTTATGAAATTGGAACCTTTCTGATATGATTTTAATACATGGTTATTCCGATTTGAATGCAAAATCCTTCACAGCTATAATGTTGATTCGATCACATGGGTATTACGGATAAGGAATGAGGAGATTAACAGAAGAGAATAGAAGAAACGATCTACAGATTTTCTGGGATACGAATTGAAGACGGAATGGAGAAGGATTTGCAGTATTGAAGATGGGAAGATATGGAGGAGATTTCAAGAGATTGAGAGCATTCAATATGGGGATATGGATTAGATTTCCAGAAATGGCTACGAGGGGAGATAGGTGTTAGGGTTCTGAAAACGAATGAAGTGAATTAGGGTTGGGGATTTATTCCGGGTTGGAGGTTTATATAGTGAGGGGGCAACCGGGTCAAGGGTTTAAGGCGGGTATATGGATAAAAGAAAATTGCGCCTGGCTAATAGAACATGGACTGGGTGATATGGAGGACTGACAGAGTGTGTGTGTGTGTGTGTATATTGAGTTTTATATATATATATATATATATATATATATATATATTGATTAGTTAAATTAAATTAACTAATTCATAAAAATAATAGATTAATTTTATAAATTGAATTAATAATTTAATAATCAATAATAAAATCAATAAAACCTGCAAAAATAGATTTAAACACAAGATTTTTTCATATGATGTAAGCTTTAACTTCATGGCGGTTAGTGATAGGGGTAAAATAGGCAAAACACGTATTGAGAGTATTGTGGTAAATTAATCAAACATATATGCAACTGAGGCTCATAACTCAACAGACTAAACATACAAGGGTAAATAGAGACTGGAAGTTTCAGAAATTTCCAGGCCCTCGCCTGGGCGAGTGCACACTTCACCTGGGTGAATTGACTTTTGTAGTTTCTGAAATTTTTACAACTTGCAGACATCCATAGAGACTCTATGAAATAAAAAAACAGAAAATAAAACAAAAAAAAACATAACACGAAAAATGAAAATATTATCGTATGTAAAATTAACCGTTGGTTCCACGGCAACGACTCCAAAAAAACTTGATGAGCTCGTTTAGTCACTTACACCAACAAGATTACTAGGTCAATTGTAGTGTATTAAGGCAAATCAAGGTCGATCCCACAGAGAACCATGTATTAATTAAACATGCTATAAACTAGATTTTCATGTTAAGAACACATAATGGTCTAAGACCAACATAGGTACATAAAACGTAAATAATAATAATTAATCTCCCCAATCATCATATTATTGTTCGGAATTAACTAACTTGTATAATTAAACAACACGCAAGGCAATTATTAATCCAATTCGCATTTATTATTATGGCTACGGGAGTCATCCCCTAATGTGGTTCTACTTCGTGGACGGACAATATACCGCTATGCCTAATTACGTTTCTACTTATTACAAGCTAGAACTCATATTACAAACATTCATATTAAACTTGGGAGCCGGTATAAACTGTGTTCCTCATCCAGGCAGCCACCATGGACGGGCTAGCACACCTCTCAGACGATCGATTATCTATGTCCTAATTAATACTTCAACTTTTAGTTCCTTCATATTAATTTACGAAAACGGATAAATAGATTGGCCAATTCTAAGTATACGTGGATTAAACCAGATAACCAGCGTAGCTAAAGCCGTACCTTTGAAATCGTGAAAACTGGGTGTCTCGCCCATACGGTAAAGACCGCCACCCGGGTGAGCTCCGCGCGATACAGGATTTCAGCGTTTTTGGATACGTAATGGATTAATTAGTTGTTTACCTGAAGAAATTATCTAAATTGGATAAAAACACGTTCGTGATTCATATTGAATTCATCTATGATTCACCGACTACACGGATTCATGGAATATTCATCCTTATCGACAAAGATGAATATTCCCTCGAAGCGTATTCGAAGATTCATATCGCTTGTTATGAAGAACGAACTCAAACAATAAATAAAGATTGGGAGGGAGAATTATTACATAATGAAAACTATAACAAACAAAAGAATACTCACATCGCAATAGACCTTCAAGAAAACTCTCTTGAAAGATGAAAAATGTTGAATTGTACTCTATATTGTATAGTGAAAAGTAGTCTCTCCTCTTGTGTTTGACAAAGATTAGCTTAAATAGGAGACGAAAAACGACTTATGGAGAAGCCCTAGCCGACTTAATGACATCTCGAAACCCTAACCGACTCTAATAATGCGTCTGCAAAATTCGGTGCGTTTCTCGAGGCCCGAATGGGCGAATGAACCACTGGCCTGGGCGAGTGGGCCTTTTTCTACCCTGTCAGCGTTCAACACTTTCTCCCATGTCCAAGTCCATTGTGTAATAGTTTTCTCCTGCAATCCGGCCATTTAGCTTGCGTCCACAAGTCCATTCCTAAGATATCCAATAAAACGGGACTTGTAATACCAAATAATGCAATAAATCGATTAAATAAAAAATAGCGAATCATAATAAAAAATAGCGATGCATGAGACATACAATTCTAAAGCAATTATAACCCTTTTAAGCAAGTATTGAGGGTAATTGATATGATAATATAGGTATAAAGTTGACTGTCATCACATAGCAATGGCGAGTCAATGTCGATCCCACAGAGACAATGCAACACGGATAACAAATGCTTAATCCTAATTAAGAATACATATGATGGTCCTTAGACCAACATAAAGACAGAAAAGAAATTGGCTTTTCCCTCCTCACCGATCTCCCAACTTGGTGTACTTAATCGTCATATTTACTTTTCCCCGTAATTCCCCGATTCAACCAGAACATATATTTTAATTTAGTTTTAGCTACGAGTGCAATCTAATAACCTTATTTACTTTCATGGAACGGACAGAAAATGTCTATGTGCAGTTAACCTCCTTCGTTGGTTGTATTAACTCACACGCAATAAGTTCTAGAATATGCCGGCTCAAGACCGAGAACCTCCATAAGCAGCTATCGTGGATTGACTAGCACATTCCTATGGATCGTCCTTCATGTTAATTTACGATGACATGCAGTTAGTTGATCAGGCTAAAAACATGTAAATTAAATCTGTTGATCAACGTAGCTGACGCTAAATCTCCAGACTTAGGGTGACCTAAAGTTTCCTCTCAATTGCGATAAAGACCGTAGCAAATTGTGAGTGTGGCGGTTCCTACTTCAGATATATCATAGTCCCGTTCTGATTAATTCTGGTAAATTATGGTTCTTATAAACATTCAGATTAACTACATCGCGTAAATCTAAGCTAATCTACCATGATAAAATCATAAAGGAACGTTCAAAGCTTCATACCTTTATCGATGGCAGACCTATCTTGATTGACTCAAGCTATTCGATGGCTTGGAGAAGAAAACCAAATGAAAGAACTCAAAATAAAACCAGCATGTTATCCAATTTTTAAATTGGTTTATTCTGCAGCATCAAATGCTAGTTACAATATGTCTTCTAGGAAACTAATTTAATTATTAGTAAAGCAAAAGTCAACGCAAGTACTAGCACAAATAAATTAAAACCTAGGGCACGGGGTCGTAGTTATCCGGTAAAAAAATCTACCTGTCGTATAAGTATTGTAATGAAACATATATCTTTTGATGATGATTATAGAGAAGTAGATTCGTTAAAAATCGTAAAAAAAATGAGATGGAAAAAGAAACATACAACCATAGGCTATCATAATAAGTATAGTGGTGGAAGAACATATTTCATATAAACTTGATAATAAAATTGAGTATGATTGATGAAGTATATGTTACAATGACTGCTACAGCCTTTATATAGAGCAGTAAACCGACTTTAACTTGCTAAACCCTAACCAAATTAATACAAAAATATGCAGCTTATGTTTTGTGTTTCCCAAGGCTCGATGCTGCGGCTAGGGCATCCGTAGTTGCAGGCCCAACTTCGGCCCTTTAAGCTTCAGCATACTTCTCCGTGGGCATTCTTGTCTTGGCCCAATGACTTTTAATAGCTCAGATCTAGCTTTCCCAGCTCCAGAATATGGTACACCTGAAAATCATGGAAAATGAGGCAAAACAGTACTATATACAAGAAATAATTATCTAAATTCAGAATTAGTAACCAAGGAACAAACACTAAGAAATCGACATATATTTCATACAATAATTGAACTATCTCTTGTCAACTGAGCATGATTCAGGGAAAATAATGGTGTAGTTTATAGTACTAAATATGGTGTGATCAGAAGCTTTCTTGGGAGGTGTATGTGCTTTGGTTATAGGTTCCTTAGGTGCTTTGTTTTTTTCTTTTTCTTGAGGTGCTCTAAGGCAATAGGCCTAGGCGCCAAAGATCCCGTGGTTGAGGCAGGAGCAGTTGGTTTGGGCTGGGTCCCTGAACCACATACTTGCTTCTATTTTCCTTTGATCGAAGAGAGTTGTGTGTGGAGGATCGAATTTTTCTCCTCAAGTCCTGAAATTACTTGTTTCAACTTGACAACCTCTTGCTTTAAAGAAATATTCTCAATCTCAGTATCTTGATGCATTATCTCTAAACGACTTAGTGTGTTTTTAAGTATGATGACTTCATCGTCGTGATGTAGCCTAATTTCATTTAATTGTTCGAGTTTACCCTTTAGTTCTAACTTCTCTTTAGCTAGGGACTCGTTAAGTGCATGCAATTCATCATTTGTGAACGATGAGCTCAATACCTCATCCTCTGTGTCATTGGTGGATTGCGAGTAACCCAAGAAATAGAGGTTCACTTGTTTGGATGCTTCGTAATTGTTATCATTATCGGAATCCGAACTATCGGTCCATGCCGCCATTGCTTTGCTATTTTTCTTATATTTCTGCTTAGAATTTCCTTGTGAATTGCTACAAGAGCTGGACTTTGAATGTGTCTTTGACTTGGATTTAGATCCGGAATTGTGCTTTGACTTGCCACTCTTTGCATTTGGACATGCATTTGCAATATGCCCGACTTGTTTGCACTCGTAGCATTGAGCAGTTGTAGTCCAATGATTTTCTTTATTTACACTATGCTTTTTGGCATTCTTTGAATTCTGTCTTTGAAACTTGTAAAACCTTTTGAAGTTGTGTACTGCCATTGCACAATCCTCATCTTCTCCATCACTCTTAGATGACTCGGATTTGGATTCCGATTCAAATTCATGAGCTCTAAGAGCAGTGTTACGGGGAGGATTTCTATCACGCTTACCAGCCTCTAGGTGCATCTCGTGAGCGATCAGAATTTCGATAAGCTCGTCTTTCATAAGAACCTCAGCATCCATACCATCTTCAATGGCATATGCCTTAGCATCCTATTCAGAAGGAAGACTCCTAAGAATCTTGAGGATTTGGTCCTCATTTGAGAAAGGCTTACCATACGATTCTAGTGCATTAACTATATTGTTAAATCTAGTGTCCATTTGCTTAACAGTTTCATTAGATTCCATTCTGAACATTTTGAATGCACATAGAAAACCGTTTATTTTGGAGCGCTTAACTCGGGAAGTGCCCTCATGCCTTTTTTGTAAGAGTCTCCCAAATCTCTTTGGTAGAATTACGTGAGTTCACCGCACGAACCTCTCCGGGACTAAGTGAGTTCACACGTATGGCCATGGCCTTCGAATTCAATGGAAAAAGTTTGAAGTCATCTTCAACGAGTTCATGGTCATCCTTGGGAACTTGGGTGGTAGTCCCTGCCTCAGTGACAGACTTCATAAGAATCAATAGACATTTTTTGATTATCCGCCACTGTTGATAATACATTGATTTGATATGGAGCTGCATTAAGTTCTTCCACTCTATATACCCCGACCCATCAATGTATGAGGGCCCTATCAAGGACAAGCCCTCCCGATGGGCACGGTAAATGCCATGGAAGTATGCAAATAAAAACTTTTGAAAATATGAACTAGTCTATATGGATGCAATTACAATGCAAGTATGCTAAGTACAATAATGTAGTGATACAATGAAAAGCTATGTAATATGATGATTTAGGAATCTGAGAAACGGTTAATTTAGTTGATAGAGGAATAACGATGTGGTGTGTGAAATTCTTAAATCATTTATTTATTAAATGTGATAATGTAAGGGGGTGTAACAAAATGAATTTGAATTGTAAAACCGAACCCGTAAGGAAGATGAAACGGCTCAAGTAGTACTACTTGATCAAATTATGATATTCTACAAAACAGGCTTAAAGACCAAGTGTAAATCAAAGTATTGATAAGCAATCAATCAAACTACTAGTATCAAAACTTGATCACTAGGTGACCTGCTCTACAACCAATTGTTGGATTGATGCGCAAACACACTTTAAAGGGGGTGACTAGAGTGTGGGGGTAAAATAAGCCTTTATAAAAAAAATCAGCACTTGGCAAGACACTTAGGGAATATATGATTAAATCAGGGCATACAAAAACAGTTTAACACACTTAATACCAACTGGAAGCGGATTTGCACTAAGTTGAGGTGATTCACTTTTGTTACCTAGTCAAGTTAAAAATAGATTTCATTGAAGATCATATAGCACAAATTTGACACTTGATTTAGGCGATGGTTGTTTAACAATGCAAGTTCAGTTTTAGTATGATAAGAACAACAATACAGGTTCATACTAAAACAAAGCAAGTATGTATAAACACTTGAACATATTGCTAATAAACCTATCCGAAGCAATTCAGAGTGTAAATACAAAAGAATAATGCACATCGAGATTACAGATCAAAGTTCACAGTTACAATTACAAGGTACTACAAATACAGCAATTCAGTAGACTAATGAATATTACAAGATCAGCAAGTCTAATGAATCAACAGGTACCAAAAAGTACAACAAGTTTATCTAACATACAGTAGAGTACAATGTTATCAGCAGATCAAAACAAGTCTGATGAAGAAAACTGAACTATCAGCAAACTTCAGGAAGGATAATCAAGTTCTGAGAACAAGATTATCAAGCCTGCAGTTTACAAGCTGAATACAAGTTCAGCACTTCCTACAAAGCTATAGGCCTAACTATTATAGGGTGTTACAAGGATGATCCAGAACTCAGCAAGGCAGTGCAGCTGGGCAAAGCACAATAAAGAATAGGACTTGCACAACAGTAACAGTAATATGGGTGTTACTGAACTTGATTAACAGTAATTGTAACTGTCTATTGATGTTCAAATTCAGAAGACCAAGACCACAGAATCAGTGATGAACTGATAACCTGAGGACAAACCTCTTAGTCCAAGTGCAGGTCTACAGCCTTTAACAAACAAGGCAGACACCAATGGCACTTTAGACCAATGTGTCATGTAACCACCACTAGTAAGGGTCGTGAACCACTGACTTAACAGAACATCAAGGATTCAAACACAATAGCAAACCACACAGACTAGAATCCTAACTAGACTTATGTCTGGTGCTGAAAACAAGACTTAAAGTGTCTGATCTTTTGCAGACTCAAGGCGCAGAAAATGAACCTCACTAGGCAATCTGACTTGGCACTTCTGACCAATTAGATTGTTGTCTGCTACCTTGATCAATAAGGATCAAACCACCAAAATCAGTGTTTACGGACACAGAACACACTTAGAACAAAAGGCAATTATCAACATCGATTAAACTACTATAAAGCTTATCAAGGAAATCACAAACACAAACACAGAAAAATAAATGAGGAATTGAGTCAATTGTGTTACTCCCACACTGAGAACACCAGAGACCTCAAATCAAAGACTCTATGCAAGCTATTGATCAGAACCACACTTCTCAATAGCAGGCACTAGAATCAAGAACGGCTTGTCCAATCCAACAGATTTCCATACCCTCAACTTCTGTGCTAACTCAGCAGAACCAGAGAAAAGAAAACTCTAAGTATTTGGGAATGTAGGATTGCTCAAGAAATTGGATTCTGAGTTGTTGCAATCCATATTAGTATTTTGTTCTATTTATAGCCTTGAGGGTATGAGGAACCCTTAGACATAAAGAGACTTACAATGATCAAACTCCTATAACCGAGGTACAAAATCAACATGTGCTAAATTTCTGTTTTGGTAAGTTTAGAGGTAGGTTAATATTACACATTTCCACCCTGGGTATCCATCAGGCCGGTAATAAGGGTTCGTCGGCTTGTGTAAATTGAACCAAGATATTTAAACCAAAAACAAAAACCAACACTGTCATATTGAGGGAGTTTTGACTCTGTAAATCAATAGAACCAGGTAATCCAACCTTCTAACCAAGAACTGAACAAAAATCTCAACATGTAGCACTCAGGGTTCAGAAATTGATCAAAATCAAGTTTTTGACTCAGAGAATGGCCAGGAACCGACGACTATAACTTATTTGGTCAATTTCATGCTAATTAAACCGATAAACCAACATGGCATGAAATTAACCCATCATTAAACTGAAGTTCTCAAATTTAGACCTAAACCAATACCTCATAGGGCATCACCCTCGGTCTGACTCGATGACAGAAATTAAACTCGGGTTTAAGCCATTTTACCAGAGCAACCCGGCATGGAACTTGGGTTGAAAAGGACCGGAGGTGTGAACAGAGGCGCCTTGCAGAAGAGGGGCTCGAAAGCTTGGAGCTTTCTGAAAATCTCACATGGTGAAATGCATCTAGACTGTAATAGTGCAACCTTTCATTCACCAGAGAATTGAGGTGATGAAATCCCCGATTTCCCTTCTCAGCACATGGAAAAAATCAAGGTAGATACAGCTCTTAACAGTTCCTTGAATTCACATCACAAAGTCATAAGTGCAGATACTATTCTACAACCAAATAAGGAAGGAGAATTGAAAAGAGAAGAAAATACATCACTAGATTCATAGTGTTTACAGCACAGAGTGATAACCTTCAAATTTTTTGAAGAAACGTGTTTCAAATCAAGCAATCAATGCTCGATATCAACAAAGAAGGTAAGAGAAGAGGCAAGATTACGGTTTTTCGAGGATTACTGAGGATCTGCAATGAAGACAAGGGGATTTAGGAGAGAACGGCTGAGGGAGGAGAAAGTTCTAGGGTTTTTTGAAATGGCAAAGATGGGAAATGAATTAGGGAATGGGGTGTTAGGGTATATGGTCAAACAGACCGGGTGAAAGTCAGGTTAATGGGGTACAGGCCGGGTAAACAGATCAAATGATGTTGGGCCAGGCTTAAGTGAATATAAAATGGGCTGGAATGAAATTATTTAATGAGGCTTTTAGAATAAAAGGTCTAGAAGCATATATAATATAAAATTAATAATTAAATAATCAGCCAATTAAATTAATTTAAAAGTTTAATCAAAAAAACAGATAAAAACACAAGATATTGCATATGATGTAAACTTAGAGTTTCATAGCCATTAGTGAGCATGATAAATATATAACACATATATGATACTATTTATCATAATAAATATAGCAACCGGGGCATATATTAAGCAACAAAACCAAAGGGGTCAAGCCAATTTACCTGATTGAACTAAGGTGGCAATTCACCGGTTCGATTGTCTAGAGTCTGAAACTTGAATAGCACTGCCACGAACTGACAACTCATGACTGCGAATCTTCATACTTGGACCGATTTACCAGCAAGGTTCAACCTTTAACAACCAATGGTCAAGCCGTGACATTTTGCATGTCGTCTCGGAGGTTTTGTAATTGCTGTGAACCCTTCCTTCACAAGAAGACTATCTCTTACGCAAGACTTTTAGGCCGCATCCCTCTTTCTATACTATTATCAACAAAGTTATGTTAGCTTCACCGGGCCTCACTTCACTCCCAAGTCGTCCCGCTTTTCTTGACCAGAATCTACAAAGTTACACCGCAAACGGAAAGTCAAGGCGGAGGAAGTGTTCAAATCAGAATAACTCTATGATATTAACCAAGATGGAAAGAATCAACCTAATTCAATGCTCCAAATCACGGCCTTTGTGTCAAAACACGTTAATGTGATAACATCGAATCGTATCAGCATTGAATTGGGGCCAAAGATGGTATCTTTTCAAACAGGAGCCTTCTACTATCGATATTACGCACATGGTTGCTCCATAACCGCGATTCTGCCTTCCATCGAATTAGGTTACAGAAGGAAGGGATTTAATCACAGGAAAATGTAGTTAAAAAGTTTTAGGAAGGTTGAAGGGTGAAGAAAACCAGAGAATCGGGGACAACATTGAAGACGGAGAAGATTTTCTAGAGGGTTTGTAGATGAGAATATTATAGCAGCCATTTTAGGGTTTCATGGAATTAGGTAACTGATGAGGGGAGTCGGGTTTTAGGGTTTAAATAGTGTGTGCTGTTTCCGGGTCAGGCTAAACAGATAGGTAAATAGGCTTAAGGCTATTGGGCTAGACTGAGGAACTCGGGCCAAAGTTAATGCCTGCCAGAGTATTAATTTGAATTGGATTAATTAAATTAATTACATTAATTAATTAATTTATTTATAAAATTAATAAATTAACTTTATATAATCCAATTAATAATTGAATAATTAATATAAAAACCCAATTAATTACTGTAAAAATCAAACAAAAAAAGAACTTTGCCATATGATGTAAGCTTTGAAGCTTTATGGCCGATTAAATGAGGGGTAAAATAGTAATTTCATATATAAATGGTATTTTGGTAAATTAATGAAACTTATGTGCAACTGGGGTTCATTTTCAAACATCACCGCTCTGTGTTGGTTTATCCACAAGAACATAAGTGTCACTGATGTTTGGAAGACCGAGAATGTACGAGGTTACATTTCAATAAGGTCCGCACCCTTTATCGTTTGTTTGTCATCAAGAACGTCGGTGTGGCTATTGTTCGGAGGTCATAATGAAAATAGTTTGTTTTTTTATCCAATACCATCACACACATTCAAACATCCAAAAACAAAGCAAAACAAAAAGTGTTAGGAATTTAACGCGGGCACGCAGCGGAATTTAATATTTTGATTTCCTTTTAACTAAGATCGACTTCGTTTAAACAATAAACAAATAAAGTAGACAATATTTCATACCAGATTGATCTTTGAAAGATTGTCGCTTTGTCTACGATTGTAGTTTGTGCACGAAGCCGCCCAATTGTTCGGCCTCTGCCGTTGATCCACACGAACAACCACCGGAAACCTCCCATATGACTGCTACTACAAAAACTCGGTTGCTAGACTGACTTTTTCTCTCTCTGATGTGATCCGTAACCGAATTAGATCCGAAATGCCCGAAGAGTTGACTGAAGGCACCAATAAGACGAGCACCTCGACCCTTGGCTAACATGTAACCAAAAACCTTGGTATATATGGACATCCACAAGGTCCGCTCACAACCTAGATAAGTTCGGTTTGGAATCCACCAACGTGTGAAAACTCACCAAAGCTTAAAATCTACACATAAAATATATTTATATCAAAATTTGTCTGATTAAAAAAGAGTACAACTAAAGCCTTTTTATAGGCTACAATGAAATAAATAAAAAAACTCCAAACCGACGTGGAACAAAAATAAATAATAGAAATAAAAAAACCTAATAATAATAATAATAATAATAATAATAATAATAATAATAATAATAATAATCCGCCATGGAAACAATATGGGATATATGATAAAATAAATGATTCCAAGCCAAAACGTTTCATCTTCGATCACATCATTCCCTCCCGGTTGGAAAGGATTCGTCCTTGAATCAATAGGACGTCATAAAATGTATCATCACATGTCAATCTCAAAGAAACACAAAAAGACACCACTCAAACCCTGGATCAATTACAAGCCGGATAGGCAATATGAATCCAATGGCATGTTTTGTTGAGGAGTCGTACGTCATACATGCATTATCACAATGCTCTTTCGGCGGAACAGACTCATGGAGGACTCCTTGTGAAACATCAATATAAAAGTAGCATGTAGCAGTCAGATATGCATCAATAAATGTAGCAAAGGGGTCCACAAATGGGTGCTCCAGCTTGCTAACAACGGGCTCACGAACATGAATAACCCGCGGCAAGATAGGAGCCGGATCATTTTCAAGTGAAGGATTTTTCAGGAATTTGCAAGGACGGCAAAACAAAATGCGAACAAGATTGACTATAACCCATTTTTTCTCCTCCTCCGTGAGTTCTGGCTCATTTTCCTCCAATTTCCCCATAAATTTTGGCTTATTCTCCTTTATCATGCTCTCATCTTCATCGCTTTTGAACTCATCCTCTCGAGTGGTAACAATCTCTACGCCGTTCTCTACGATCTTCTCTAAGATATGAACATTAACCAGGTCGTCAAAAGGTGATTTCCCATGTAAACTACGTATTTTCTACTATAGATTAGGGCAATCATAATAGTAATGATCACTCCCTTTACAATGACCGCAATAAACAGAAAACAGTCATGTAGAAGTTTTCTTAACCACATCTGTACCACCACGGTTACCTCTACCACCGCGGTTATCCCTACCACCACGATTACCTCTTTCTATTAACATGTTCTGAAATTGAACCTTCATCTCATCCATCATATAATCAAAATGACGTTTCATTTTCACCAAATTTCGATCCAGCACAGTTTTTTGTGCCTCCGCGAATGTCCGAAAATAAGCATCTATATGACTCTTTTTTGATATTCTTCAAGATCTTCAGAATGATCAAACAAGAATATTCAACAAGGATTTTTTTTTTCTTTTTTGGAATGGGCAAAAGGTTGGGTTCGTGGGAAAAGAAAAAAAAAGTAAGTTTTTTTTCTTGGATGTACGGCTGAACAAAAAAAGATAGTAGTTTTTTTTGGGGTTCATTGTAGCGATTTATGCAATGACGTCTCATTGTAGCGATTTATGCAGTGACTTCTTATTGTAGCGATCTATGCAGTGATGTCTTATTGTATCGAATTATGCACTGACGTGTTATTGAAACGATTTATGCAATGACGTGTTATTGTAACAATTTATGCATACCTTTGGTTGTAAAAATATGCATTTAACCAAAAAAACAAAAGAAATACAGTTATTTTACAAAGTTATCGAAAATTTAAACCAACATCAATCAAATATTTAAAGATAACAAAGAAATAAAGTTACTTTACAAAGTTATCAAATGTGTGTATCAAGTTGTATATGCGGTGACATCAATATCATTGCATCAGTTATCTAATTGTAAATACAGTCATCAATGTCACTACTTCAGACATCAATGTCACTGCATAAGTCATCAATGTCACCGCATAAGTCGTTAATGTCACTGCATAAGTCGTCAATGTCCCTACATCAGACATCAATGTCACTGCATAAAACCTAACAACTACATCAGTCAGCTCTGCTCTTGTTTTTCATTTCTCCAAATGTGGAGCTTTTAATATGGATAGAAGTACAAGTTTGGTGAAACTACAAAGACTCTTCACTATGACTCTTGTAATGGCCACACATTGTTTGTGCCCTCCTGATAATTGGATTCATTGTGGAATCCCTCAATTCTTTAACACGATCTTGAATCATTTGACGATCTTGCTTAGCTTAATGTCCCTGCATTATTCATCAATGTCACTGCATCGGACATCAATGTCCCTACATCAGTCATCAATGTCCCTACATAAAAAATCAATGTCACTGCATAAGTCATCAATGTCCTTGTATCAAACATCAATGTCACTGCATAAGTCATCAATGTCCCTGCATCAGACATCAATGTCACTACATAAGTCATCAATGTCCCAGCATCAGACATCAATGTCACTGAATCAGACATCAAACCGTATCCTTTAGAATTTTGACGATCCAAGTTTTAGATCAAAATATATAACCTTTAGAAATATGGTGAATTTAAATTTAAAAAAAAACAAAAAAAAACAAACAAACAACAGCGCTTTTTTTTTCCTCCATCCAGCGCTTCCTCTTTTTTTTTCTTCCTTCCTTCCTTTTTTTCATTCTTCTTCTTTATCCACTTGAAATTAGAATGTCATTATAACTAAATAAGTTTCCTTCTTAAAATTAGAATGTCCGTATAACTAAATAAGATTTCAGAGTGTCCTAAATGATCATTAATTCTCTAACGATGGCCTTATAACTAATATCCACTATTTATAAATGATGATATAATATTACGATTAAGTTGCAAATCCATGGGTACCCAATACATCATAAATTGCGCCACATACATATTTAAATATGTGTATTTAATTAATCAATATAATTAATATCTTTTATAATTTATTCATAATAAATAAATACCACAATATTAATTTATCACTATAACACTTTATAGTAGAGATAAAAGTTTCCTTATTTGGTTATCACTATAACCACAATTTAATTCCGGCTCGTAGTCCATATGTGTGTGACGCGATAAGTTTCTGAATATGTTGACCGTAAGCATAAAGTATATTTATTGTTGGTCCCAGAGAAGGGTGCAACTAGAGTAAGAGGGGGGTTGAATGACTCTAGTGGGAGTTTAAAATCTTGATGAAAAGCTTTTGTGCAGCGGAAAACCCTTCATAAAACATGCTTTCAAAGTATAACTAAACACACACACACAATTAAGTAAATAACATAAACAAAACGCTCAAAGTAAAGTGCAGAAATTAAATGACACAAAACACTTATAGTGGTTCAGGGTGGTGTAATCCCTTAATCCACTTATCTCCTGTGATAGCTGGATGAATTCACTATTGTTTTCAACAATACAATAGTAAGATCGTCCTTCACTACACAAGCTTCACAATTTACAAGCTATCACTCTCTGACAACAAATGCTTCAGTGATTAAGCTTCCCACTGCTCCTTCAGAACTGATCCTTCAGCAACTATCACAACGATCACAACTCCTTCTCAGATTCCTCTAATTCAGTTGCTTGAGAGAGATGTGAATTTGAGGAATTCACCAAACTGATCAAGTTCAGACCGGATATTTCTGTTAAGTATCTGAATATTTCTGAACTTGAGTTTCTAAAAATTTCTTTGAAGATCGAGATTATGAAGGCTTGAATTTCACAGAGTTATGGCACGTAGAATTTCTCAAGAATACTTCGTTATTTTGCCCTTCTATCAATGCCTTATATTTATAGCCAAAATTCCTTGAATTTGAATTTTCTTCCGTTGGGTAATTAATGTGGAGAATAAACCTTGATTTTGTCTTGATTTAATCCTCCTCGATTTGAGTGATCCGGATTTTATTCCCAACGTTTGCCTCAAAATCCGTTCTTGACGATTCTGCATTAAATGCATTGTCTTCCACATTTTCCATGTTTTTCTTAACTTGTAATTTGCACTCAGTCATCATAATGTCTCAACCGACTCCTTTACTTAGCTGTCTCTTGATTCATTTAACTGCTAAACTCTTAGTTAGCTACCTCACCGTGTTGTTAAAAACTTCACTTGGGTTTATTGATTATCATAATTATTCGTCACTGAGCTAGTATTGCTCTGCTGCTTTAGTAGATCAATATATAACTTCACTGACCCAGATTTTGGGTGAGGTCAGTGTACACCATATTTAAGAAAATATCTTTTATCACTTCACTGTTATCGAAGACTTACCCAAGGTCATCACAAACTTCCTTGATTGTAAGTCAGTCCATTAATCTTCACTTCACTGAGTCTGGATCCTCAGCCTTCTCACTCAGTTGGTCTTTTTATTGGATGTAATATCGCCGGACGGATCTAGATCCGCCCGATTACGCAGCGGAATAACAAGGATCACAATCAATATAAATTAAAGCATATAAAATAAATAGATCTAAACTACAACAAGGTTAGATATACTTACCAATCAAAAGATTAGATCCAAAGATTGAGAAGCCGAGATCCAAATAGTTGAGACGACACAGTCTTCCGATGTGTATCTCCAAGAAACAACCGGTGGATGTTGATCCTTGATGCTTGACCTCCTCGATATGCTACCCGGAAAATCCCGAAGATTTTCCCAACTCGAAACCCTAAGCTTGGCCAAAAATTCCAAGCTTATTTGCGTGTATGTATGCGTGTTTATGTCATAATAAAAGGCTTAGGAGAACTCTCTTTATATAGGGGAGAAATCCTTGTCCTCCAAGGATTTAATAATCAATTAAATAATCAATCATAATAATCCTTTATTGAATATAAGATAAATCTAATCTATTCTAAAACTAATTTAGATATATATAATAGATAATATCTAATATCTCCCGATTAATTATTTAACAAATAAACAATTAATCACATGACATGTAATTATCCAAGAAAACTAATTTCTCTCTAATTACAACATGTCACAACACGCCATGCCCTAGTCAAACAAGGCTAGCACACGAAATTTCACATTAATGGGCCGAGTCCACGAAAAATGTCTTTTCTATGTATTTAATTATTTAGCCCAGTAAATAATTATTCGCACATCAATTAAATAGTCCAACTACTTAATTATCATTGAGGCCCAACGTCAAGAAACATATGCATGTTAGAGAGCCACATCGGGGACCATGGACTCTATAACCGAGAGCTACAATAAATTAAATAAAATTATTCATCGAGCGAACAATTCTTATTCAATCTATTAATTCCGGGATTACGCCACCATAAACCCGAAACTGAACTCTATCGATTATAGATATATACTTACACTCTAATCATTGAGTAAAAGCGTCCATTGATATAATCATTACATACGGATAAATCCTCCATAGACTGTTCGTTTTGATTCGGGATATTTCCGTAAACCCTTCTCAAAACATCTTATCCTTATTTACCATTAACCCCCTAGTGATCAATTAGTTCATAACTAATATAATATGAACTGGCCCATCGATCGATTTCAGGATTAAAAATAAGGGAGCTGTCTGTCTACTTCCCACAGGAAGGAATGGATTCCATATCTGTGAAGTCACAGACTACTCACTCATTCCAGAATAGAGCCAACGAGAAGTGTTCAGATCACATGTATCCAAGTGATCCTTAACTAACACATCAAACCCTACTTTGAACCAAGCAGTAGACTGTGATCACATCAGGATTGAGATTAATCCATATATGATCATCTTGTGATTCGATGAAATTTCTCGATCACGGAATTATATCGAGAATTCAAATCAAATCGGTCCAGTCCTATATGATAGACATCATATATAAATGCCCCACTAGGTACCCTATACCGGCGGTCCGGATAAGACGGTCACACCGTTAAGTGTTCTAGGAGCATTAGTGGTATATTAATCATGAGACCCATACTCTGATTAACTTCACCACGGACTAACTAGTTTTAAGCATATCATCACTAACTCAATCCTCGTGTGTATGCCACACACTGAGTTATGTGATTACATACCGATATACTTAGGGTTTTCAACAGTGTATTAATATAATCATAAATGCAAACATTAAGATGAATTATAAATCCTGTCAAAAACAATTACAGAAATTGTCTTTCGGGCACTACACCTAACACTTTTGTCTTCACTGAGCTGGCCTGACATACTACTATTATAGTGCTTAGTTTGATCAACCTATACAATATGAGACTTCTAAATAAAGCCTATACATGCAATTCTAACTTATATCAGGCTTGCTATAACAGTTAGTATGACCATCATCAAAACTAAATAAAAGTTCCTAACATTTACAAAAGTGCCCTTCACACCGGGATTTTTTTTCAATATACCACCCATTCTGTGTGCTATTTGTCAATATACCACTTTAAGCCAATTTTGGTTCACAATTTTTGTTAATATCCGGGGATTTTTTTCATGAATGTGCACGATCTTAAGGTACACAAATCCTCTATTGGGGTTCCCCTTCCCAATTAGGGTTTAGAAGGCTGCCGGAAACAATGGAAACGCGAAAAACGGAGTGGTATTTTGACAAATAGAGTGGTAGTCCAACAATTACCATTCAACAAAAGTGGTATTTCGACAAGGGTCCCACACCGGATGATCATGAATAGCGTCTAGCAACACGTCATGACCCCCAATTATCAGAAGAGTCGAGTGCATTGACTACTACCTTTCATGTGAAACAATTACCGTGTAAATAGAATCATATCACTGTTATAATATCCATACGGCCGTATCCCAAGTGTCAAAACATTAAATACCGTATCTTATAACATGGATATCCTATTGTCTCAAAGTAACATATTACTTCCGCTTTGCAAAGACTTTCGAGAATAAGACATTCCTTATAAAAAGGCCTTTTAGGAAATTTACTCCTACCATTAGGATACGCGGTTTCCAGACGAGCAACATGAATCCTACGCATGCTTCAATATCACACCCAATCGCCACAGCATGTTCGCCCCGTGGCTAAGGGAAACCTCAACAATGTCAAAGTGTGACAATCCACACCGTCATGCCATGAAGACTTCAGTCTTATGATAACTACACAACCGCCACATAGTGCGACACTTAATAAAGTAAGTGGGTCAGTCTTAAGTACGCATTCTCTAATGCACATCCACGTATAGTCCAAGTGTCTTTACACTTCGATAGACGGGATCTATCCCTATCTTCATAAGATATAAAAAATCTAATACGTGTTAGTCTAACAGTACTATTAATGTCCCATTTAATATCACATACGATTAGAGACATTTAAGTATCAAACTAGTTAAAATGAATCGAGATCTCATCAACCATAATCACCATCATAGTTTCTCTATCACAGTTTAACACTAGGAATGTTATCATATATACTATATCATAATTGGTTCATTAAACAAACAAATATACAATAACATAAAAGCCATTTATTATATGATATAAACATAAAAATGTAGTAGAAATGATCTGACCCGATCAGATCCGGTCCAACCCGATTAGGTTTAGGGCACTACATCAACAATCTCCCACTTGACCTAAAGCCAATCACTCATACACACAAGACCAAGTTGAAACACAAGAATCTCATGCCATACTTGCAACCAACCCTAAGAATAAATGGATCACTATCCGTGAGAACTCAGACTATATTTATATCATGCTCCAAATGATCAAGTCAAATGGAAATGCCTCAACACACACATGAATCTCTGATGGGACCCTGCTAGTCCTTGCTTCAAGCAATGAATCAACTACTATATTAGCTATATAGAAAATGTGGAAGAACCATACAAGGTTCAAAGTGAACCTCTTAGATCCACGTATTGTTCCTGCTATGCCTTTATGGCAATATCACACGACACGTTGTGGTAGTTAATGAGGATTGTTTTATGGGGTACATTCTGCCTTGCTTGGGACGATCAAAGGCTAAGTGGGGGCTAGTTGATGACGATTAAATTAATATATATTACGACATCAACATTACACCCATTATGAGCTAAAATTAGTTTTTCGGCCATAAAATGTGAGCCATTTGTGTTGAATGTTATCTATGAGGTTCACGTGTCTATAATTTGGTATTTCTAGTAAATATCCCAGAATTTGGTATTACTTCGTGTTTATTGGCCTGTCTGCAGGAAACGAAGTGGGCCGAGTGTCAAAGAAGAAGATATGGAACGGATCTGAGGAGGAATTGGGCATAGGGTATTCCATAAGATTCCAAGCTAAGTCGGCGAAGAAAAAGTATGAAATTTCCCTCGACGCGGTGAGGACCGACTTCGACGCGTCGAAAGTTTCGAGAATTAGGGTTTACGCGTTTTCTTGGACGAGAACTAGGTTTTATGGTTTCTAGAGTCAACTAGGTCGGTTGTAACACTACAAATAAGAGGAAATATCTCTCAGTTTCAATGTACCACAAGACTTTTACATATTTATGCAATAAAAGTTCTTCCTTTGTTCTATTATTTATTTTCTATGAGTGCTATTCACGGATCCGATTTAATTCACCACTCAGGGAGAGATCTCGAGGAGGATTTGCGCCTCGCTTAAACCGAGGTATTATTCTTCCGCTTTCCATATGTAGATCTGTTAGTTTGTGATGATTTTGTTTTGATTTTTATATTAGTCCTGCTCTGTAGTAGTTAATTTATTTCCCCCCGATTATGAGTGGATCTGAATCGTTGGTGAAGAATCATGAAATAGTGACCGCATTCTCTCGATGAGTCGACGGTCTATTGATGAATCGAGATACCTAGTAAATTCTGTTTCATGATATTCGGCGCCAGCTACGCCTGATATTCAGTTTTAATTAATTTACATGTTATTAGCCTGATCACCTACTTGCATGTTTTCATAAATTAGCATGAAGGACTATTAGTGAAGTACTAGTTAGGACATAATTTATCAATCTCTAGGAACATGCTAGTCATCGTCGATAGCTGCCTCGGGAGGTTCTTGGTCTTGGTGGCTATCCCTAGATCTTATTGCATGTGATGATAATAATACGCCCAGTAGGTTAGTTGCATATAAGCACATGTTGTCTGGCAAATGGAAGTATGGTAATATTAGGGGTTAGCACCCGTAGTTGTTAAAAACTAAAATTTACCAACGAGGAAGATTGATTCATAGTTTGGGGGGATAGTTAATCACTCATAGCTAGGACTCATTTAGAAACTCATAGGAGCATATTTGTGGAAATCTTGTGTGTGACCATTATTTACTTTTCTTGCATCTTGTTGGTCAATGACCCTTATTGTTCTCAGTCTTGGGTTGATTGTATCCTTACGAGTCTCTGTGGGTTCAACCTTGATTCGCCTTTGATATACTACGATTGGCCTAGTCCTATTGCTAGTAGAAGCGACTTGCACGCGACCAACCATCTAGCCTTCCAGATATGCCATAACAAGGTAACCACCACAACCACCTTATCCTCCCCACAAGTATTTAAAAGATAAGACATTAAACTCGGAAAATCACAATTACACCCGAGGCCTTCTGTAATGAAATGATTGTTATAGTTGGATCAGACATGCGAATGGATTGAACAAAAGAACGGTGCATTGGTTTAGATCCTCCTCATCATTCCCATGTAATAAGCAAGATCCATCTCCCATTGTTCTCCTCTTAAAACTGGTGCCAATCGGTAAACAATCGTGCAAGCATTTCCAAAGGAAGTGATGCACCCAAGGTTGAACCATGGTTTTCCAACGCCTCCGCCTAATAGGATCTAAAAAATTATATGGTAAATTCGTGAGACGATGTAAGAGATACTTGAATTGTTATAAATGGAATGTATTTTTTAGATGAAATTGTATGTGGACTGATATGTTTCCTTAAAAAACGACCAATTTGTAGTCTTAATCTTCATTATTATTAATAAAACCACTAAACAAACACGAAACATCTTCATTAAAAGAATAAAAGAATATATAACAAACATGGTTTAAAAATAAAATAAAATAAAATAAAAAATATATAACAAACCTCCACTCCACACTCTTCAATAGAATCAGTGATACTGAAGCTTTGTACTCCCAGTTCTCATGGCCTTCTAACGGTGACCATCCTTCACAAATGCTGTGGTTTTAGGCTCTTGATTAGAACGACCTTCTCTTCAGCAGATTGAATTCTCTGTTTATTGAAGGTTTGGCTCAAGCCCTTCAGAATTTTTTCTGATTTTTTTTATTACTAAGTACAACGATTTTCGGTTTAGCTCTGAAAAGATTCATTTGCTTCGTTTCTTATGTTGGATGGGTTTGTTCAAGCAGATACATTTCAATCATGTCGGTGGGAATTTTTTTGTTTGTTTTTGCTTTTTATTGCATTTGATGCTTCGGTGAGTTTGCGGGTGTTCATTTCCCCTTTTTCCCCATGCTTGGCCTGGGATGATAGTTGTTCCACAAACGTACAGAAAACATTCTCCTCCTGGGGTGGGGAGTGGTGTGGTGGGTTAGGTGTAGTGGGGTGGGGTTTACACCTAATTTAGGTGGTTCATAGGGAATAAGCTTTATTAGTCTGTTTCTCAGGCGATTAAGTGGTCAAGTAGAAAAACAAAAATAAAAAAAGGAGAAGAAAATGCTGAGGGGTAAAACCCTGCTAATGACCCTGATGTCCTGCTTTACGGGGGTTACAGTTATGTACCCTTCTGCTTGGAAATTTGTTTGAGTTTTTTTTTTTTTTTTTGGTGTGTGTGTGTTCTTAAACCGTAATTTGTTTAAATGGTTTTTATATGAATGTTGATTTTCAGAATTTTCTTCCTCACAAGAAGTAGGCCCAGGTGGTTTTTTTTTTTTTTTTTGAAAATATCTTTGTAGGAGTGGTGCTTTGTTCTGATTCAAACCTTACCATAGTGTTTTTGGTAATTATATTGGCACATGTTTCTGGTGACCCTGCTGTATGGTCCATTATCTTTTCATCTTTCTGCCATCTTTTTCACTCTCTTTTACCTCGCAATAGATTTAGCTTCCTGAGCATGCGTGTGCTTACATGATTCAAATTTTGTTGCTGCATTGACAGTGGAAACATTGGTTTGCTTCATCCACCTGAGGGAAAGAAAAATGAGTGATTTGGGTGGTGATGGTGGCACTACTAAAAGCGGAAGTGATGGTGGCATTACTGAAAACAAGAGGAAGTTTCTTTTTGAAAATCAAAGGAACATAATCACAATGTCTTCTTCCATGTCTCTGACAAAACTTTGTAAACTTGGAGTGTTAGAGGGAAAACTTGATGAATTTATGAAAGAGTTTGGGTCATTAGAGGAGTTGGAGAAGAAGTTCCAGGAGCTAGAATCTAATGATGACGAATGGGATGATCCTGTTGCATGTCAGCTCCTGGAAATTTTATTTCATGATTTACAGGCATCTTTGCACAGAGCAATCGAAAAGATTGTCCGGACTGGGTACAAAAAGGAACTTGCTGAGCAGCTTATTTTGAAGAGTGGTCTTTACCATGGTCTTAAAGATATGCCGTCAAATATTATGGAGGGTGCTTTTGCTTTTATCAGGACAGGAAGGGATCAAGGCCCCTCCGCAAAATATGTATTTCCCAATTTAGACAAATTGGTGGAGTTTTCCCTAGCGGAAATGGTATATATACTAAGGCAGCATAAACCGTGTTCATCTGTTACTGAAGCTATGTGGTGTCTCTTTATATGTGATCTGAACCTCTGGCATGCTCTTGCCGTGCCTAGAGATCAACTTGGATTGATATCTTTCCAAGATATCCCTGAAGAGACTTTTTCTGGTTTGCTACCTTCTATGTTAGAATTGGATGCTCTTCAAGAATCCTTCTACACTCGACACATTTCAAAATTCTTTCTTCTTAAGAGGGAACATAATCCATCCTCAAGCATAAAGCATGTCTTCTCTCTTGATATCCCCCAGAAAGGAAGTTCAGTTTCTTCATATTCTTTTGTGAAATCACTGGACATTAACAGAAAGAACACTGAAACAAACACAGCTAACATGGAAGAAAAATCTGGTAGTAGTCGGAAAGGTTCATTGTCGAATTCGAAGAGGGAAATGCTTCGGCAAAAGGTGTTTTGTATGGAAAAAAGTTACAAGGGTCGCATGTACAAAAGCGTTTTCAAAGCAAAGCTTGTTCCCGTAGGTAGTAAGGCTCTGGATAAGGCACTTAAGCTTTCTAGTGGTTCTTCTGGTGCAGTAATAAAGAGCATATGCTCAAAGCATGCTGTTCCCTTGGGAGCTGGTGGTCCTAATCTTGAGGGAACAAGCAGAGATTCAAAATACTCAACTCCTGTTTCCCAGTTCTCTGATGCATCTGATATGTTCTTTGTGAAGGACACCAATATTCCGTTACCTGCAGAAAAAGACCATAAAGTTCCTGCATCATTGTCCCTTAACTCAACATCTATTGCGAAGGCAGAAGCTAACAATGCTGGTCAATCATCTGAGGTGCCTGATTATTTTGCTGGAATCACTTATGACGAGTCTCTGGGGAAATATATTCCAAAAGATGACAAGGAGGAAACCATATTAGGACTAGCATCTAAGATGAGAGCCCTGCAGAAGGAAATCCAAGATTACACTAATTGGGCAAATGAGAAGGTTATGCAGGCTACTAGGAGGCTTGCCAAGGACCAGGCAGAACTGAAAATGTTGAGGCAAGAGAAAGGAGACGGTGAAAAGTTCAAAAAAGAGAATCAAACAACTGATGAAAGTACAATCAAAAGGGTTTCTGAGATGGAGCATGCATTGTCTAATACTACTATCCAGTTTGAGGCTGCTTCGTCGGCTCTTTGCAAGCTTGAGGATGAGAACAATTTACTGAAAGTAGAGGCGAAAGCTGCTGAAATAAAGGCATTCAGGACCAAGACAGATCTCCAGGAAGCTTTGCAGAGAGAACAGGTTGCACTGAAAAACTATCGATCTTGTGATGTAATTAAAGTTTCTTTGCAGAAGGAGTTAACAACATTGAAGCGCCGTAACGCGGACCTGTTAAGTCAGATAAAAATTGCCAGAAAACGAGAGGAGCAGCTTGAGGTATGCTTCTCGTTCCTTTCTGTGTAAAAAGGCTAAAACCTTCCAGAAAAAGGAGGGAAATAAAGATCATCTGTTAATTGTTGGTATAGTGGTTGATTTGTTCAAACTAAGACATGAATGTTGGATGGTGTGTTTTGTACTTTTATTATACAAGCTCTTAATCGTAGTTTTATTTTGTTTGAAGAGCTTAAGCATTTGGTGAAGAATTTAGACAAAGATGGAATGAAACTCTTCTGCTTATTGATGATAAAAGAGAGAGTTTAAATAGTTGCATAGAAGCCCAACAGGCTGGATAGAAAATAGGGATGACAGGCACCATAATAAATGTGTGTTCCCAACTTCCTAGTGGTGTCTAATGATTTAAAGAATAAACGGCCAGAAAAAGACAACTGAGCCTATTACATGATTAATATTAACATAATATGTAACATACTAAAAATAAGATGTAATGATTCTACACCCCCTCAAGGTTGGTTGTAGATGTTGAAACAACCAAGCTTGCCACACAAGTCTTTGAACATAATTGGAGGAATAGCTTTGTTGAGAATGTCAACAACTCGATGTTTTGATGGGACATGAATAGCGATTAGCTCTTTGTTGTCAATCTTCTCCTTGAGAAAGTGTCCGTCAATGTCCACATGTTTGAACTTGTCATAATGAGTGGTATCTGAGAGCCGTCTTGATGGAGGAAGATTGGCATACAAAAGCTTTATAGAATTGATAGTGGGATATGCAGATCCTTTAGAACCCTTTGAATCCACATGCCTTCACACACACCAATAGTTAGAGCTCTTAGTTCAAAACCCGACAATCTTCAGAGACAATGTGTTGTTTCTTACTTCTTGAGTTACCAAATTGCCCCAAAGATATGTAGTTATTGATCCAGCCCAATCAAGATCTCAGATGAATCTTCGTGTCCTTGCACTCGTTTTGGGTTTTCGGAAAAGTAGGCCTCTCAGGGACTTGATTTGAGATAGCACAAAAGTCTATTGACCACATTCATGTGTTCCTTCTTTGGTGATGCATAAAACTGGCCGACAAGGCTAACAACATAGCCGATGTCGGTCTTGTGTGGGAAAGGTAAATGAGCTTCCCATTAACCTCTCGATATCGCCTCTCGCCCACATCTTGATCTTTGTGAACTCCAAGTTTAAGACCAGATTCGAAGGGAGAGATGGGTGGGTTTGCACCCAACATACCATTTTCTTCTCGAGAGCTCATCAACATTCTTCCTCTTAGACACCATGAGACCATCCTTTGTTCTAGCAATTTTCATACCTAGGAAGTACTTGAGGCTTCCAAGGTCTTTGATTTCAAATCGCTAGCTAGTGAGTTCGAGAATGTCAAAGAGATTATCCCTCAGTAACAATTATATCATCCACATATACTATTAGGATAGTGATCTTGCCGAGATAGGTGTTTTACAAACAAGGTATGATCCGAGTTATACTAAGTGTACCCAGAGTCTTTAGTAGTTTGAGCAAACCTCCCAAACCATGCCTTGGGAGATTGCCTTG
This sequence comes from Gentiana macrophylla, assembly GCA_026214975.1. Lineage (NCBI taxonomy): Eukaryota > Viridiplantae > Streptophyta > Magnoliopsida > Gentianales > Gentianaceae > Gentiana > Gentiana macrophylla. Next base: position 61,053,713 of record CM047811.1, read on the forward strand.
ATCCATATAAAGACTTGTTCAATGTGCATACTTTGTTTGGAGAGACTGACTTGGTCAAATCCATGGGGTAATCTCATGTAGACTTCATCAATGAGGTCCCTATTGAGAAAGACATTCTTTACATCTAATTATGTAAAGGCCAATCTAAATTTACTGACTTGGGAAAAGGATTACGATTGTATTTAATTTTGCTATAGGTGCAAATGTTTCAACATAATCTATACCATAACATTGGGTGAATCCTTTAGCAACAAGTCGGCTTTGTGCTTATGGATTGTCTCATCAGGGTTGTACTTTATATGTTGAATGTGACCATTTGCGGTGATGTGTTTCTTACCCTTAGGTAGATCTCAGTAATGACTTATGTCTGTTTTTTTGTGAAAGGCATTCAACTCTTTCTGGAGGTGAATGCCATTCGGGATGCTAAGAGCCTCATAGGCAGTTCTAGAATAACCTCTTGTGTCAGGCTTTTAGTAAATAAAGAGAACATGGGAGACAATCTATCATAGCCGAGGAAAGTGTAGAGGGGATGTTTTGTACATGCCCTAGTTCCTTCTGTTGAAGATTAAGGGTTTTCTGTCATTTTACTTATTTTATAATTAAGTAGGGTTGAAAATCCAGTATTAATGTCTCATGGTTATGTTTTGATTTTATTACGATTTTGGTTGTTATTCGGTACAATAAATGCGCGATTTGATTCCTAAAATCAAGGAAGTTGAATCAAGCAAGACTACAGGTTGTGTATCTATTTAAAGAGAGCGAGACTCAAATGTAAAAGTAATCGTTTTATCATTGAATAATATAAAAGTTCCTCTTTTCTTTTAACATGGTAGCAGAGCTCGGTTCCGATTAAACTCGAATATCGAAATGTATCTCAGAGCCGCCATGGCTAGTGAACTCAAGCAGCGGCTCCACCATCCCAACCTCCGGTACTCTTTGCCAAGGAGGATCTAGTACCGGAGTTGACGACCCTTCAAGCAAAGTGTATCACCCACCGTGTTAGTTTCAAGGAAATTAAATGGTGGGGCCAATTATCTAGAATGGTCCCAAACGATTATGCTAGCCATTGATGGAAGGGCAAGCTTGGATACATCCTTTGGAGAGACAAAGAAACCGGCCCGAATGATCCAAGGCTCAACACATGGAAATCTGAAAATTCCATGGCAATGGCTTGTTCGCTCAATTCGATGGAGAGGAATATTGCAAGGCCCCATTTGTTTCTAAAAGCAAACCAAAGATATATGGGAGGCCGTAAAGGAGTTGTATTCGAGATATCGAAAACTCCTCACAGATCTACTGATCGAAAACCAAATTGTGGAACCTAAAGCGTGGAAATAATGATGTCACAACCTACTATAATGAAATAGTAAGCTTGTGGCAAGAATCGGACTTGTGTCATGATGACACATGGGTGTCTACTGAGGATAGCACCACATTTGAAAGCGGGAAGAGAATGAAAAGGGTGTTTTCATTCTTAGCAGGACTAAATCCTTCTACAGATGAAGTCGTGGGAGGATTCTCAGGAAAGAAACCTCTACCATCACTCAAGGAAGTTTTTTCAAGAAGGGAAGGGAAGAAGCTAGGAGGGTGGTCATGGGGAGAGAAACCAGTTCTGGAATAGCAACAAGGGGAGCAGATTCAGGCTTGGAGGCCTCTGCATTAGCCTCTATCAAAGGAGGAGACTATAAGGGCAAGAAACAAAGAATGGTATGTGACCACTTTGCAAAGAAGACAGCCACACTAGGGAGACTTGTTGGGGTATCCATGGAAAGCCCCCAAACTGGAAACCGAGAGGACAATCAGGAGCTGGTGGAGACACAAGCAAGGCAAATCAAGTATCTACTGAACCAGGTGAAAAGGCCCCTGTACCTCTGTCCCTCACAAAGGATCAACTAGAGCAACTTAGCCAACTTTTGGCTAATCACAAGAGCTCCCAATGCAACCTGGCAGAATCTGGTAACTCTTTTGCCCTTTCCACCTTAAAAACTAGATCTGAAGCACACTGGATCATTGATTCAGGTGCAACAGATCACATGACTTTCTCATCTGATAAATTCACTTCATACCTACCTAGTGGAGGAAATCAGAGGGTAAAAATAGCAGATGGATCCTATGCTGTAATTGCAGGCAAGGGATCAGTCCCTATTTCTCCCTCCCTTATCCTTCATGAGGTACTTCATGTCCCTAAACTATCATGCAACCTTATTTCTGTAAATAAGTTGGTCTCAGAGGCCAACTATAACATAATGTTCTCCTCTACTGATTGTAAGCTGCAGGATGCAACTTTGGGGAGGGAGATTGGCAATGCTAGGGTGATTGATGGCCTTTATGTGCTGGAAGAGGGAGTCTCTGGCAGAAATAATGTAGAACCTAGGACTAGATGTTACAATTCAGAAACTGTGTCTAATTGTGAAATCAGAATGTGGCATGCTAGACTAGGGCATCCTAGTTTTCAGTATTTGAAAAAGTTGTTCCCTAAGTTGTTTACTAATAAAAGTGTTTTGATTTTCAATGTGAAGTGTGTGAAATGGCAAAACATAAAAGGAGTATATATCCTCACATGACTATATAAACCAACCAAACCATTCACAATAATCCATAGTGATGTATGGGGTCCCTCGAGACGCATCACCTTGAATGGACACAGATGGTTTGTTTCGTTTATAGATGATCACACCAGGGTAACCTGGGTTTTTTTGCTAAAGGACAAGTCAGAAGTAAAAAGGGCGTTTGAAACTTTTTATAACATGGTTTTGGCACAATTCCACACACCTATTGAAATTCTTAGAACAGATAATGGTACCGAATACCATAACAACCCTTTTAATGAATTTCTCACAGCAAAAGGAATCATACATCAAAGCTCATGTGTAAACACACCACAACAAAATGGTGTCTCTCGAGAGAGGAAAGCAGACACATGCTTGAAGTGGTAAGATCCTCTTGCTTGCATCAAAATGTCCCAAATACTTATGGGGAGGCTTTGCTCACCGCAGGTGTACCTTATTAATAGACTTCCCTCTAGAAGTATAGATTTTTGCAAACCTATTGAAAAACTCAGAGAATGTTTTTCGAAACAAGATCGATACACGAGTTGCCCTAAAAACCTTTGGTTGTATAGCCCTTGTACAGCATACAATCGAGGCAAACTTGACCTTAGGCCACTAAATGCACGTTTGTAGGATATTCTGCACAAAAAAGAGGGTATAGGTGCTTTGATTTTGAAAAACAGAAAGTCATAGAGACTATGGATGTAAGTTTCTTTGAGCACCAGATGTACTTCAATCAGCCTCATCTTCAGGGGGAGGACTTAATGACTCTTGAAGATGGTGCTGATTTTATGTACTCTCAGGATGCAGATTTTATATACACTGAACATGGGGTAGAAGGATCTAGCATACCACATTCTGAACAAATCAAGGGACAGAGTAATGAAAATCCTGGCAGTCCTACTGGGGAAAAGTCTCAAACAGACCAAACTCCTAGGACTCCCAGTTCTGTGACTAAGTTCAAGGGTCTGACTTATTTCAGAAAGTACCCCAAATCCACCACAAACAAGGAATCTATCATTCAGGATTCCCAAGATCCAATCCCAGAGACATCTGAGCAGACTGATGACAGTGGAGGGGAACCAACCTCATCCACAAATCCTATCTCTGAGTCAGAAACAACCCCATCCTCTTCAAGGCCATCCACAAATCCTATCTCCCAGAATAATGAACATCTCTTACTGGATGTTCCTATTGCCATCAGAAAATCCACTAGGGAATGTACAAAACACCCTAGGTATCCTATACAAAACTATCTCACCTACACCAACCTTTCCCCCTCACACCAAGCCTTCCTATCCAGTATCTCAAAAGGTACAATACCCAAATCTATACAAGAAGCTCTAGAGATACCTGAGTGGAGGACAACTGTACAGGAGGAACTTAAAGCCTTGGTGAAGAATGAGACTTGGGAAGTAACTGACTTACCAGCAGGAAAGAGGCCAGTAGGGTGCAAGTGGGTGTTCACCATCAAATACAGGGCAGATGGGGAAATTGAGAGGTATAAGGCAAGACTTGTAGCAAAGGGATACAGTCAAACGTATGGGATTGACTACTCAGAAACCTTCTCACCAGCCATAAATTAAACATCTGTAAGGATCATTTTCTCAATACCGTGAATGGGTCGCCATTACATCATTTGGATGTGAAAAATGCATTCCTTCATGGGAACTTGAAGGAGGAGGTGTACATGGAGCTACCACCCGGTTTTGGGCGTAAAAACAAGGTGTGCAGAGTTAAAAATCCCTATATGGACTAAAGCAAAGTCCAAGGGCCTGGTTTGATAGGTTCGCATACAGTTCGCTGAGGATTGGCTTCAGACAGGGCACTCGATCACACCCTGCTCATAAAAGGAGGTCGATGGAAAAGTCACAGTCCTTGTGGTATATGTAGATGACATTATCCTAACAGGGAATGATACTTGGGGCATTAATAACACAACCGAAAGGCTGAAAGAGGAGTTTGAGATTAAAGATCTGGGGAGGCTCAAGTACTTCCTAGGAATGGAAGTGGCAAGGTCAGACAAGGGTATGGTGGTCTCACAAAGAAAATATGTTCTAGATCTCTTGCAAGAAGCAGTAGGTGCTTGGGGTGCAAACTCGCTTAGCACACCAATGGAAAGTAACCTAAAGTTGACAAAGAGGAGAGATGAAGAAAATGAAGTGGATAGAGAACACTATCAGAGACTTGTGGGCAAGCTAATTTACCTTGCACACACCAGACCAGATATTTCATATGCAGTAGGGGTGGTCAGTCAGTTTATGCATTCCCCAGGAGAATCCCACTATCAGGCTGTACTTAGAATCCTAAGGTATTTAAAGGGAACAGTTGGTGAAGGTCTGTTGTTCAAGAAAAACCAGAAAAGAAGTATTGAAGTCTATACAGATGCTGATTGGGCTGGTTCAAAGGAGAGCAGGTCCACCACAGGCTATTGTACTTTTGTATGGGGGAACCTTGTGACATGGAGAAGTAAAAAACAGACAGTGGTGGCAAGGAGTACAGCAGAGGCAGAGTTTAGAGCTATGGCTCATGGGATATGTGAAGAACTTTGGGTAAAAAGGGTCCTGGAAGATCTGAGATTAAGTCCAGAAGTTCCTATGAAGCTATTCTGTGATAACAAAGCCGCTATTGCCATAGCCAATGACCCAGTCCAGCATGACAGGACCAAACATGTGGAAGTAGACAGACACTTCATCAAAGAGAAGCTAGAGTCTGGAGTGATTTGCATACCTTTCATGCCCTCTGCCCAGCAGGCAGCTGATGGGCTAACTAAGGCCCTAATGAAGCAGAATTTTGAAGACTTCCTAAGCAAGTTGGGCATGATCAACATCTATGCTCAACTTGAGGGGGAGTGTTGAAGATTAAGGGTTTTCCTGTCATTTTACTTATTTTATAATTAAGTAGGGTTGAAAATCCAGTATTAATGTCTGCGGTTATGTTTTGATTTTATTCTGATTTTGGCTGTTATTCTGGTACAATAAATGCGCTGATTTGATTCCTAAAATCAAGGAAGTTGAATCAGGCAAGACTCTAGGTTGTGTATCTATTTAAAGAGAGGCAGACTCAAATGTAAAAGTAATCAGTTTTATCATTGAATAATATAAAAAGTTCCCTCTTTTCTTTTAACACTTCCTTAGTGCAATAGGGAGATCAAGATCAGGAGGGACATGAGAAGGGTTAGGAGGAGTACCTGACTGCTCCAATGTTTCAGAATTCAAATCATTAGTCATACCTTGGCATAAAGGAAGGGACACATGTCTCTTATGTTTCCTTGAGTAAACATGGATGAGGGGAGGCCTCTGGTGAGGAAATAGAAGTTCAGTCTTTTTGTTGTTGCTGGGGAGTTCAGTAGCAACCTGTGGGTTAGTTAAAACAGAGGTAATCAAAGGACTAAGATCCATGGAGGTGTCAAGATCCCAGCTGTGACAATTTGTTGGATAATCAAGATCTTGAGGCTTAAAGAAAGGTTTATCGTCAAAGAATCCATAGAGTTATAATATCTCTTTGTGATAGGTGAATAGCATTTGTATCCTTTTTGATTTGAGGGGGTAGCCCACAAAGACACATTTAAGTGCCTTGGGGTCTAGTTTACTCCTAAATTGAGGGTAGATGTGAACAAATGCAATGCACCCAAATATTTCAGGATCAACAGAACTGTGATTGTGATAGTTAGAGAAATAATCAAGTAGAAGTACTCTAGGTGTTTTAAACTTTAGGGTTCTGTAGGGCAAACTATTTAATAGATAAGTAGAGGTTAAAACAGCATCCCCCTAAAGGTACTTAGGGACATTCATGCCAAACATCAGGGACCTACTCATCGCAAGTAAATGTCTGTTTTTTCTTTCTGACACTCCATTCTGTTGAGTGTCAACACAACTACTGAGATGGAGAATGCCATGATCTTTGAGAAAATGTCCTAAGGTTTTTTCAAAATACTCTTTTGCATTATCAGTCTTAAGAGCTTTGATTTTTGTATTGAACTGAGTTTGAACCATTAAGAAGAACTCTGTGAAAATAGTCCCCACCTCTGAATTTTTTTTTTCCATTAGAAAGGTCCAAGTAACCCTAGTGTGATCATCCACAAATATGACAAACCACCTTTTTCTAGTTATTTGCTTTACCCTATGGGACCCCCAAACATCACTGTGAACTAGTGAGAATGGATGAGAGCCCTTATAGTTAGAGCATGATAACTGATTCTGGTGTGTTTGGATAATTGGTAGACTTCACATTGAAGGGAATTAGGATTCTTATTTTTCAAAATAAAGTGGGAAATAACTCAGATAAGTAATTAAAATTGGAGTGACCCAAACGAAAATGCCATTTCATAATGTTGTTCATATTACAATCATTAACTTGACATTTAAAAACAACAGACTTAGTCATATAACTTCTAGCATCATCCTCAAAAATAAAGAGACGAGATAATCTTAGCACTTCCAATCCTCTGCTTGGAAAGAGAATCCTGAAACTCACAAGAAGTAGGTAAGAAGGTAACATGGCAATTCAAATCTTTGGTTTGTTTGCTAACAGAGAGGAGATTACAATGTAAGTTTGGAACATAGAGAACATCAGACAGGATAATATCAGGTGTTAATCTAGCCTGACCATATCCCAGTACCTTATAAGAGGATCCATCAGCAATCTTCACAGAAAGTTTAGATTCACATTTTTTAAAATTTTTGAGTAAATTTCCTGTAATGTGTGAGGATGCCCCTGAATCAACTATCCAGGAGGACTAGGAATTAGTCATGACAGAAAAATGAAGTAGAGGATTACCCGAGTGAGCAAGAGTTGCAGAATCAGACTGGTTTTGAGAGGGAGTTCCAGTGATGAATTGCTGAGAGAATAGTTTCCTTAGTGCATCCATTTGGGCCATGGTAAATGACCCAGTATTCTGTTCCCCTTTCTCAGGTGTGTCTGCAGTATTGAGTGTTCAGTCCTTAACTCCTTCTGAGATTTGAAGTTCTCAGGCTTACCATGTATTTTCCAGCATTTATCCTTGGTTTGACCGGATTTCTTTCAGTGGTCACACCATGGTTTGTCCTTCCTCCCTTTTGTAGACTGATGTTCTTGGGTGGAACTCTAGGATATCAGTGCTGAACTTTCAGCAAAGCCATTTGAGGGAGTGTTTTTTAGCATCAGTCTCCTTCTACTCTTTTCATACCTGATTTCTGAGTAGGCAATTTTGGGGGTTGGCAGAAGCTTTGTACTGAGGATTCTTCCTCTAACATCATCAAGATGTTGATTTAGACCAATGAGAAACCTGAAGACCCTTTCATGTTCAACAATTCCTTTGTTGATCTTCATGTCTTCACTGCATTTCTAGGGAATTTCTTCAAACAAATCCAGCTGTTGCCATGCTCTTGATAGGCTATTGTAGTACCGAGTCACATAAATTTCACCTTGACTGAAGCTTTGGATTTGAGCCTTGATTTCAAAAATCTCAGCTGTGTTATCTTGTTTGGAGTAGAGGTCTTTAGCAGCACACCAGATGTCTTGTGCTGTTTCATAGAGGATAAAATTTTCACTTGTGTCAGGGGTCGAATGAGCCATGAATGACCAAGTTATTTTCAGTATTCCAAAGTTTGAACTTTGGATCTGTGGATTCAGGCTGAGCAGCTGCCCTTGTTAGATACTCCATTTTCCCATGTCCTGTGACGAACATCTTTATGAATTTTGGCCACTGAAGATAGTTACCGTCATTCAATTTGTGGATTGAAATGGCAGAAATGGGTTCAGAGGATCCAATATGGGAGTTTTCAGAGGAGTTGCCTTCACTTTTTGCAGTAGTGATCGACATTTTTCAGAGGGAAGATGAAAGGTTTTTTTCTTCCTTGCGGAAGATAGATTTGAACCGAGTAGGCTTTGATACCATGAAGAATTTAGACAAAGATGGAATGAAACTCATCTGTTTATTGATGATAAAAGAGAGTTTCAATAGTTACACAGAAGCCCAACAGGCTGGACAGAAAATAGGGATGACAGCCACCATAATAAATGCGTGTTCCCAATTACCTAGTTGTCTAATGATTTAAGAGAATAAACGGCCAGAAAAAGACAGCTGAGCCTATTACATGATTAATGTAATAACATAATATGTACCATGTTAAAAATAAGATGTACTAATTCTACATTTGGGTTAGGTGATAAATTATCTTGCTATTAGAGTATGAGAAAGAGATCCCCATGTTCGAATTTCGTTGTCATTCTGTCTAGAAAAGGAAACTTATTACCTCATTAGTGATATATCTGGAATTTCCAATACTTGAGAGTTTGGGTTAAGGGTGTATGATGTATTAATTTATGAAGAAGCATGATGTGTAGCTACTCTTAGTAGAGCCATGTTGAGCAGAGAGAGAGAGAGAGAGAGAGAGAGAGAGAGAGACTTACAGGACAAATACTTTTCCTACTTGAATGGATGGATGTGTTGGCTTACTGGTTTGTCTGTAAAGTTGATATGAGTGTGAATCTCAGATATTTTGTCACCTTTAAGGTTCTTCATCTTATTTTTATTAGTAGTTGTTGTGGGGATTCGCACACAATTTGAGGAGTATTATATTATATCATCTCCATCGATTTGAGTGTAGCATTGCTTCTCTACTTCTTAGAGGATAGTTATCTTCAAGATTTCGAAACATGAGATGTAGATTCAAAATTTCTCTTCCACATAGTGAACTCTCCTATAATAGCAGTTTTTAATGCTATTGATGAGGAAAAATGCTAAAGTTAAAATAACAAATGAAGGGTCCTAGTTAACCTTATTTATTTGATAAGACATGTATGTTCATTGACCAAATCATAGTTGTTTGACTAATTTTGTTGTCTTCATTTTTGTGTGTTTATTTAACTTCGCATTTGATGCCAGTAGATTTCGCTGCCTCATTGTGCATTAGACACAATTGAGGCAAGTTCAAGTCGAACTCTGCTTTAACTAAATGTCCACCAATTGAGAAGGCCCCATTCAAAACATGACATATGGATATAATTGATTACATATTAGATTAGGGGGGTTCTATTGGCACCCCCCAATTTACTACTGGCACCCCTATTATTCCCGGCACCACAAAAAATTACTTCGGCACCCGCTGATTTTTAATAATGGGAACGTCAGTCACACTGGTGTTCCTTGTGTGACTGACGTTCCCTATATAAAAAGTGTTAAAACTTAGAAACGTCAGTCCACGACTTTCCACTGGTGTTCCTTGTGGCACACCAGCGTCAGTGTCGACTGACGTTTTTTCCATCCGAAAAAATAATCAAAAAATGGGTGCCGGAAGTAAAAACGGGGGTGCTAATAGAACCCACCATAGATTATTGGTAAAGTAAAAATTGTAAGGACACCTCTAAGATTGCGTTAGTTAGAAAAATCTTGATCCTTGTTGGTCTTATGCCCATTAGTCTCATTTGTTTGTTTGTAGTATATCAATCTAAGTTTCAATATCGCCTTGACATTCATAATTCATGATAAGAATTTGACACATGGGCCATTAGATTGTCAATTCAGCTGGCTTTTGCTTTAAAAAAATCCTCAAACTTGATCTCTCATAAGTATAAGAATCATATGAAATTTTCTTGATTGGTCAAGCATTATATGATTCAAATGCTAAGCTTTTTGCAATTGTGCACAAGCTTGAGCTCAACCTGGAAGGAGTGGTGAGAGAGTGGGGAGGGAGGGAGGAGGGGAGGAGGGCGTATCAGTCGGTACAAACTTGATTGATTGGTCCAATATTGTAAGTCTTTTAACACTTTTTTTGTTACATATTATTATTCTGTTTAGAATTTTATTATCCTTTTCCATTATCTTTGTAATATTTGGAAGAGAAAAGAAATAATCTTGTAATTTTTTTTTTCAAATGAATCATTACAGGAGTATAAATAGCAGAGGAGAACTAACGGCTAGTAAGAGGAATGAATTACAGTAGTCAAGAATTAAATAAACTAGGAGACTCTTCGTTATCCAGGTATGACAAATATATCTGGATAAACAAATGACTAAGAAATAAAGACCAACTATAATAAACAGAAGACTAAATAATAGATTCTGTAATACATTCCAACACTCCCCTCAAGGTGGTGAATGGATATCAAACATTCCCATCTTGCAGATGAGGTCCTTGAAGACTTTATTTGGTAAACCTTTAGTAAGAACATCAGCCACTTGTCCTCCATAAGGCACAAAGGAGAAACAATCAAACATGTAAGATAAAGTAATTTAGAAAGAGTGAAGAAGATGAAGATTAAGAGAAAAGGTTAACTCTTATTTTTAACTTGGCCAAACAGCCAGAAATAAATAGGTAAATTACAAAGACTGTTGAGCTTAAAGTAAAGCATGCCTAACTAGGAAAGAGAAAAAGCAACTATATGTAATAATGACTACTTAGGGTACCCTTTATAGAGTGGGCAACATAAATTATCATTTACAAGAGTTTAACCGGCCTATGTAACAATTAAAAACATATAACAATATGATACATAAACTACATTATATATATTATACACCAATACTCCTCCTCAGTGGGATGTAGATATCTATGAGACCAAGCTTGTCAATACACTTTAGTAGGGAGGTGCTAAAGCGGACTTTTGGTGAACACATCACTACTTGATTTTTGAGTTGATATAAGATAGTAGAATCTCTCCTTCATCATCTTCTCTTTGATAAAGTGTCTATCAATCTCAATATGTTTTGTCTGTCATGTTGTACAGATTCTTAGTGATCTCGATAGCATTGATTCACATCCTTTGTATAGGCAAGTAGGAGTAGAAATAACAAGTCTTAGTTCCCTCATAAGTTTCTGTACCCCATAATATCTCACACATACATACCGCAATTGCCTGTGCTCGGCCTCAGCGGGACTTCCAGCCAGCCTGATCAATTGTTTCTTGCTTCTCCAAGAAACCAGATTTCCAAAGACATAAATGCACCATCACGAGGTTGATTTTTTATCAATATTGCGGCGCCCAATCAAGATCCACATAAGCCTCAATTCTGGTATTTCCTTCTCTGCTTTGAATAGTATACCCTTTCTGGATTCCCTTTCAAAAATCTTAAGAGTCATTATGAGATTGTAGTGTATTTCCTTTGGTGAATGCATGAATTGGTGAGTGTGCTAACAAAGACAAAGGATATGTCCGGCCTTGTATGAGATAAGTAGATTAATCTTCCTATAAGTTTCGATACCTTTCACTTCAATGTCCGGACCCGGTATCATCCTTTCCAAAGTTTACTGAGATTATCAAGGGGTGTACTAACAGTTTGCACCCCAATAGGCCATAATCGATAGTAAGTCCATAGTATATTTCCTTTGAGTGAGTATGATACCTTGGATGACCTAGCAACTTCAATACCAAGGAAGTATTTTAGTGTTCCTAGATCCTTTACCTCAAATTCTTTGTTTGAGAAAGTGCTTCAGGAGCGATTTCTTCCCTCTGAATTTCTGTGATGATGATATCATCAACATATACAATGAGGATAGTGACCTCGCCAGATCGATCATGTTTGTAGAACATTGTATGATCACTATGCCCTTGATGATAAGTTGCTTCCTTCATAGCTTTGGTAAACCTTTCAAACCAGGCCCTTGGAGATTGCTTTAATCCATAGATTGCTTTGTTTAACTCGAACATGGTTGGGTTTAAGCATGAAACCAGGGGATAGTGCATATAGACTTCCTCTTTCAAATCCCCATTTAAGAAGGCATTTTTAATGTCCATTTGATAGAGGGCCAATTCAGGGACAATGACAATAGAAATCAAGATTCGACAGAGTTTAGCTTTGCCCTTTGGAGCAAATGTTTCATTAAAAATCAATCCCTTGAGTTTGTGTATAACCCTTGCAACTAGCCTTGCCTTGTACATGTTAATGGTACCATCCAGGTTGTGTTTGATGGTAAAGAGCCATCTACACCCCACTGGTCTCACTCCGCGTGGTTTAGGAACACAATCCCAAGTATGATTTTTATCTAAAGCGTGACAGTTCTTCAAAACAAAGATGTTTCCAATTAGGATGACTCAAGGCATGTTCAATGGATTTAGGGATACTATAAGTGTCAATATTAGACAAGAATGCTTGGTAAGGAGGTGAGACTTTACTATAGGCCACAAATTTACGAATAGGGTGTTGAGTGCATTCTCTCCTACCTTTCTAAGGGCAATAGGCGGCTCAGGCTCAATAATGGGAGGTGGAAGGTCGAGTATGTGATTCAGGAGGAAGTAGGTAAAGTAGATGAGTAATCGGGTTGTTGGATGGGTGGATATGAGAGTCATTAGGGGTTTCAATGAGCACAGTCTCCAATTTTTTCTGGTGTAAATAATAACCTCCTTTTCGAGGTTGATGGATATGAGAGTCATTAGGTATGATGGGTGCATCAACAATAATAAGCGGTGGTGATAGCATTTTCAAGTGAGTAGGTCTTGCTCGGTGGGTTTAGTTTGAGACTTGGAATAGAAAGGTGATCCTCGATAAAGGTAACATCAAAGGTGATGTAGGTTTTATGTGTTTTGGGGTCAAAGCATTTATACCCCTTTTTTGTAGGAGAATAACCAAGGAATATGGTTTTAACAGACCTGGGATCAAGTTTTCTTCTGTTGGGATTATGATTGTAGATAAAAGCAGTACATCCAAATATCTTTAGAGAGATATCAGATAGAAGTTTTGTGCAAGGGTAGATACCTTTTAGGACATCAATAGGGGTCCTGAATTTCAGCATCCTAGAAGGCATTCTATTGATCAAGTAAGTGGCAGTTAGAATAGCTTGACACCAATAGAAAACAGGAACATTATAGGTAAAGATCATGGTTCTGGCAACTTCTAAGAGATGTCGATTTTTCCTCTCAGCTACCCCATTTTGTTGGGGTGTGTTTGTACAAGAGGATTGATGGACAATTCCTTTTTCGATGAAAGGAGAAAGTTGAGAATTAAAGTATTCGATCCCATTGTCGATCTTAGGATCCGAATTTTGGTTTTAAAGCGTGTTTCAACAAAGTTGTAGAAGTTTGTGAATATGGTCGCAACATCGATTTTTGGCTCATTAGATATACCCATGAAGTCTGGAATGGTCATCAATAAATGTGACAAACCATGGTTTTTTGGATAGGTTTGAGACCCTAGATGGACCCCAAACATCGGTGTGGATAAGAACAAAGGTGCGAGGTAGGTATAGGGAGCAGATTTGTATGCAGATTCTAGTTTGTTTACCAAGAATGCAAAATTCACATTTCAAATTTTCCATACAAACTCCAGAAAATAAGGAGGGATACAACTTTTTCAAGTACACAAAATTAGGATGGCCTAGTCTAAAATGTAAGTGAATAATTTTGTTACATTTAGAATCTAAACTAGCCACTAATCCTCTTGGTTCCTCTGAGAGCTTGCTATGAAACAGGTACAGACCTCCTTAGTACTCCTAGCACTGCCAATCTTCATCATAGACTCCAGATCCTGAAACTCACAATGGGTATCCAGAAAGTTAGCTGAGCATTTTCTATCTCTACAAAACTGTTTGACAGAGAGAAGGTTACAATTGAGATTAGGAACATAGAGGACATTTTCTAGGGTAATGTTGGGTTGAAGTCTAACTCTACCTTTTCCTAATACCCTTTTTGAAGAACCATCACTATAGTAACATGGTGATGAGAATCAATACTTGTGAAAGTTTCAAAAGCAGTAAAATTCACTGTCATATGGCTAGTAGCTTTTGAGTCAACAATCCATTTTTGACCTTCGTATGCGATTGCTCAACAGGTGATTCAATAAGGTTGTGGTTGAAGTTTGTTGAACATCATCCTGGAGGGTGTTCATACATTCTTCCGAGAACCCTTGTCTCTGTTCGAAACACTATAAGCCTTATTCATTTCATTGCCTCTATCACCAGTTTTTACTTGCTGATTTTTGAGAAGATGGGGTGGTTTACCGTGCAGCAGCCAGCATTTTTCCTTAAGATGACCTTTCTTCTTACAGTGATCACACAGGAGATTTGCCCAATTCTCACTTCTCTTGTATTTGTTATCGCATTTTGCAGATCGACATCGATTCGTAAACTTTAAAAAGCGATGTTACTCCTCCCGGAGTTGGCGTGATACCTCGAGGATAGGCATTACTCCTCTTACTGCACTCCTCCTTTCTCGAGAATACTAAAAGCATCATTAATAGATGGGAAGGGGATATGGAAAGAATTCTTTCTCTGGTCGCTTCATAAGTAAGTAGTGTCAGACCTCCCAGAAGTCTACAGTAACCTATCCCCTGGAGGTATACTGCTTTCATAAGTAGTGTCTAGACCTCCCAGGAAGTCTAGTAACCTATCTCTTTCCACCTCCTTGTTATGAATGTCTGCATCTTCTGTGCATTTCCATTCCTTGATTGTAAGTTGATCATATTCTTCCCACAGTTTGGTTAGAGCATTGAAGTACTCATTAATTGGTCATCGGTTTGACATGATTTCTTAACAAGTTCAAACCCATAAACTTGAACATAGTTACCTTCATTTAGAGTATAAGGACTCTAGTTTCTTCCAAATACTGAGAGCTGATTTTGCATATAGAAAGTTGGAACTGATTTTTTCTATCATAGAATTCATAAGCCAAGATCTCACAATGGCATCTTTAGTTTCCCATATATCAAACTCCTTTGAGTTTTTGTCAGTGGGAGGTATGGAGGATCCAGTGAGGTATCCTTTTTTTCCTCTGCCCAAGACATAAGTGTATACAGACTGAGACCATGGTACATAATTTGGTCCAGACAATTTTTTAGAGGTGATTTGGAGCGTTGGATTATCAACTCCATTGAATGAGAGGGAAAGAGAAGAGGGAGTAGATTCAGTATCTGTCATTGTGGGATAACAGAACTTAAGAACACAGATCGATTGCCTGAAATAAGTTCAGGGCTCTGCTACCATAAAGTAATTTAGAAAGAGTGAAGAAGATGAAGATTAAGAGAAAAGGTTAACTCTTATTTTTAACTTGGCCAAACACCGAATTAAATAAATAGGTAAATTACAAAAGATCGTTGAGCTTAAAGTAAAGCATGCCTAACTAGGAAAGAGAAAAAGCAACTATCGTAATAATGACTACTTAGGGTACCCTTTATAGAGTGGGCAACATAAATTGTCATTTACAAGAGTTTAACCGGCCTATGTAACAATTAAAAACATATAACAATATGATACATAAACTACATTATATATATTATACACCAATATAAGACCACAATCCGGTTTCTCTTTAATGAACTAATGAAGTGTCTATCCACTTCAATATGCTTGGTTCTTTTGTGTTGTCCTGGATTTTGAGCAATGCGAGTAGAGGATTTGTTTCACAATAGAGCTTCATGGGCCTTTTCCAAACAATCCTTTAAGTCACCAAGTATAATCTTGACCCATAGGAGCTCTGATTCTCAATGCCATAGATCGATTTCTACTTTTTACTAGATCTTGCTACCTCGTTTTGTTTCTTTCTCCACATAATAAGACTTCCACCCAAGTAGACACAATAGCTTTGAGGTGGACTTTTCATCTTCAACTGACTCCCGCGATAGTCCGCATCAATAAAGGCCTCAAGAGTTGGTGCATTGCCTCTTTCGAATAAGATTCTCTTCCTGGACATCCTTTAAGATAATGTAGAATTCTCTCCATAGCTTTAAGATGTATTTCTCTGAGATCTTGCATGAACACGCTTACAACATTCCCAAAGACAAATGTTATATACGGTTTAGTATGAGCCAAATATATTGGTTTACCAACCAATTTATGATAATGGTGTTTATTAACAAATTTATCTTCTAAGGCATTACTAATTCCATGATTATAATCAATAGGTGTTTTGTGAGTTTACATCCATATTTTTCTGTTCAGCAAGTAAATCAAGAATGTATTTCTGCTTTGGGATATGAAGATCCCTTGTTTAGAGTGAGCAACCCCAATTCTAGGAAATAGTTCAATTGTGTAAAAATCTTGCTAATTAACTCTTGTATTAGTTGTTAATCCCTTAGTTTTTCTTCCCTAAGTCGGTTTATGAAGGTCGCTTTTAGCTCAAGTGTTTTTCTGTTTGTATTATGCATAAACACTTTATTCAGGACCGTTGGTGGTCCTTTTATAGCGATTGGAGGCTTTGTTATATATTGTATCACTCACTTATCATACTCGATAAGGATTCTAATAACATTTCCTTTTTTTCTCTTCTTTCTTTCTAGTTTTCGCATGGTATCACGGCTTAGACTACAATTTCTGAATCCTCAAAAATCTCAAGTTTCGAAATTCAAATTTAAACTCGAAATGACCTCCATATCTCGATTCCCGTGAAGTTGCTCCGTCTTACAGTGAGCAAACATCATTCAGGGAATTAACACTGATAATTCCCACCTCTTTTAACACATTCAATGGGAATAACTATCACTTGTGGTCAAGATCTCTCCTCAGGTATATCTCACCACAAATTCAATGGGAATAACTATCACTTGTGGTCAAGATATCTCCTCATGTATATCTCAGGAAAAAGCAAGGGGGTCACCTTACTGGCAGTGTTCTAAAAGACGTTAGGCGCTAATCAGGTGGTGATGGGGCGCCTGGCGCCTGGGTTATATTTTTATTTTTTAAATAGTACTATGGTTGTCTAACATTAATCAATATATCCTAAAGCATAAGCATTAAGCAAATGTGTCAAAAGACTAACTAAAGTACAAAAACAAATGAGATTAACCGATTAAGTTAAAATACGTAAGAACTCAAGAGTCAACAGTTTGACTCTTTACTCCAATGTTCAAGAGTTTCAACTCAAGAGCTTGCCGGGCCGGTCGCCGGTGCTGTGGTGAGTTGGTTTTGCCCTTTTGGAAGAAGAAGTCGGCTGGGGTGTGAGGGTGGGTGGGGGGTTCGGCGGTGCTGTGCTGCTAGGTTTTTTTTTTTTAAATTCTTTTTTGTTTTATTGTTTTTGTAAAGTGTTTTACGAAAAAAGTATATATATAAGAAGTCCTACCACCTAGCCCGCCTAGAACCCTCCTAAACCCTGTCTAGGGCCCTACCTGCCTGGACATGTCCTCTTAGGGTGTAATCGGATCGGTGGGAGGCTGCCTGGCGCTGCCTAGGCGGCCGTCTGGGCCGATTTTAAAACACTACTTAGTGGTGAAATCACTCAGCCTCCTGCTTCTGATCCTAAGTATAAACAGTGAAAAGCTGAAAGCAATGTGATTATGTCTTGGCTGGTGGGGTCTATGACTCCAGAACTGAGTGAGAACTAATGTTCTTTGCTATTGCTGCTGAAGTATAGGAAGTAGCTCATCATCTCTACTCAAAGAAGGACAATACCTTTCGGATGAAGTCTCACTTAAAGGATCAGAGGCAAGGTGATCTAAATGTCACTCAATACTTCAACCAATTGAGCAAAATTTGGCAACAACTGGATGTGTCCAGTGAGCACAAATGGAATTTCTTAGATGACGCAGAAAACCACAAAGTTTTTGTTGGGAACAACATGGTGTTGTCCTTCCTCATGTGTCTAAACCCTGACCTGGATTATGTTAGAGGAAGAATACTAGGGAAATCTCCTCTTCCTTCATTGAAAGTTGCTTTCTCTAAAATCAAGCATGAAGAAAATAGAAGGAAGCTTATCTTTGAGGGGGCAATGCTTCTCCTGTACAACCTTCTGCTGTTGATAGCTTTGCTCTCCTCTCCATGGGATTTCATTCCCAAAAAGGTAAAGAGAGACCATGGTGTGACCATTGTAAGAAGCTAGGTCACACTAATGATACTTGCTAGAATATACATGGGAAACCAACTGATTGGAAGCCCAGGATAGAAGGGACTAGGAAGCCTCTCTAAGTAAAGTCTCTGCTCATTCAAGTGAAGGCCCCTCTAAGGACTCCCCTGCTTTCACCAAGTAGCAATTTGAGATAGTAAAGAGGCTCCTGCATCCAACCCCTAGTTCTGGGGACCAATCCAACATGGCCACAGCCTCTGTTGCACAGTCAGGTAACTCACCTAAATCCTATCTCTCTTCTGTCCAGAATCGGCATCGTTGGATTGTTGATTATGGAGCATCTGAACACCTGATTGTAATTAAATAGTCATTTCATTCTCTAGCTCCTTGTAATCAAGAAAGAATTGTGAGAATTGCTGATGGATCAGCCTCAAAAGTTGAAGGCATTGGATCCATCATCTTCTATAAAGATCCGACTCCTGATTAGGTCGTATATTTTCCAAACTGTCCCGCACCTTTTATCTGTGAATAAATTGGTTCAGAGACATAATATGTCTATGCATTTTCATGAAAACAATTGTGTTTTTCGAGAAACAACCTCTAGAAGATGATTGGCAATGCTAGTGCCTCTTCTGGATCCTACCAGGGAACTTTGGTCCCATCATACAAGGAATTCAGCTCTTATTTATGATTCTGTAACTTGTAATAATAGTGATCCCATCATGTTATGGCACTATAAATTAGGCCATCCTAACTTCGTGTATCTGAAAAGGCTCATGCCTCACTTATATATCAATTAAAATCCTTCTGAATTTCAGTGTGAAGTTTGTTGTTTAGCAAAGCAATGTAGGACTGTTTTTCATTCAAAAGAGTATCAGCCATCTAAGCCTTTCCGTCTAGTACATTTGGGGACCTTCAAAGGCCAAGAATATCACTGGTGCTAGATGGTTCATCAGCTTCATTGATGATCATACAAGGCTTACATGGGTGTTCTTAATGAAGGAAAAGTCTGAAACCGGTGCTATTTTCATGAAATTTTTTCAGATGACCAAAACTCAGATTGAAACAGAAATAAAGATCTTGAAACATGATAATTGTTCTGAGTAATATGAAAAATCCCTTGGAAAAATTCTAAAGGAAAATGAAATTGTCCATTTGACCTTCCGTGTGGACACCTCTCAACAGAATGGGGTTGTTGAGAGGAAAAATAGGCGTCTCCTTGATACTGCAAGGGCCCTTATGTTTGCAAAGTAAGTCCTTAAACACTTATAGGGGGAGGCAGTCTTCACTGCTACCTACCTCATGAATAAAATGCCATCTAGAGTTCTGAAGTTCAGAACATTTTTTAAATGTTCTGTCAGAAAATGTTCTAAGTGTTCATATGATCCAAAATTTACCACCAAAGGTGTTTGGATGCACCATCTTCGTTCATAATAATCACAGAACCAAGTTGGAACCCAAGGCAATCAAGTGTATTTTCATTGGTTATTCTCCTGGCAAGAGGGGCTATAAGTATTTCTGCCCCTTGACTAGAAAGTTCTACTACACCATCGATGTGACTTTCTTGGAGTCAAAACCCTATTATGAAATTGAAGGGGATATACAGGAACCCTATTATGAAATTGACGGGGATATACATGATTTCATGACAACCTCACAAGGATGGGACATGAATTCAAAAATTCTGGAAAATTTGGATGATGAAAGGTCTATTCCAATGGAAGGTGTTACCACTAATATTGACCAACCTTCATCATCTCTTGGTCCTGAAAAAGGGTCTTATTGACCTAGATCACTTGTTGAGCTGGTTTATTCTAGAAGAAACAAACCGATCATCCAACTTGAAGTCAGTTCATCAGGAGAAAATACTAATAATTCCATCAATCGTGATGAAAGGCTTATTGCACTAAGAAAGGGAACAAGAACTTGTACTAAATATCCTCTATGCATGTTGTCCCTATCTAACTTTTCAAGTGCATATCAGATCTTCATCAAGAATTTGGATAAACAACATATACCTGTTACTATCCAAGAGGTTATGGACTCACCTTCTTGGGAAACTGCTGTCCAAGATAAGCTCAATGCTTCGAAACAAAATAATACTTGGTCCATTACCAATCTTCCCAGAGGAAAGAAAGCTGTTGGTTGTAAATGGATCTTCATCATAAAGTACAACTCTGATGGCACTATTAACAGGCATAAAGCCAGACATGTTGCAAGATGTTATACACAAACTTATGGTATTGACTTGCAACAGACTTCTGCTCCTATTGCAAAATTGAATACCATAAGAGTGTTGCTCTCTCTTGCTGTCAATCTCCACCAATTTGATGTGAAGAATGCCTTTCTTAATGGAGAATTAAGTGAAGAAGTTTTACCTGAAACTTCCACCTGGCAGGAAGACCTACGAGAATTAGAAAATGGTGTGCACACTACACAAGGCTCTATATGGACTGAAACAATCACTTAGAGCCTGGTTTGGTAGTTTCACTAGGGCTATAAAATCTTATGGTTACAAACAATGTCACTCTGATCATATTATTTTTACAAAAATCTCTTTCAAAGGAAAGAAAGGCATCCTCATTGTTTATGTTGATGACATAATGATCACTGGAGATGATACATCTAAAATACATAAGCTAAAGGGTTACTTTGCTAAAGAATCCGAAGTTAAAGACCTAGGTCAGCTCAATAACTTACCAGGAATGGAAGTTGGTAGATCTAAGAAGGGGATTTTCATCTCTTAAAGGAAGTACATCTTGGATCTTCTTGAAGAAACATGGATGCTTAATTGCAAACTTGTATCCTCTCCTGTTTATCCTGGAATGAAACTTGGGAAAGATGGAACATCTGAGCCAGTTGACATTGGCAGCTATCAGAGACTTGTTGGCAAGTTGATTTACTTGGCTCATACAAGACCTGACATATGCTTTGATTGCAAACTTGTACCCTCTCCTGTTGATCCTGGAGTGAAACTTGGGAAAGATGGAACATTCGAGCCAGTTGACATTTGCAGATATCAGAGACTTATTGGCAAGTTGATTTATTTGGCTCATACAAGACCCGACATATGCTTTTTATCGTCACCTTGTCACCAATTCATGCATAAAGCTTGCCAACTACATCGCAGATTATCACTAGAACTCATCAAGGATTGCCGTTCGAGGAAATCTAACAACAGAGAAGTTCAAGCATTTCATCGATGCGAGAATGTCTGTTTGTGTGGTGATAGGAGATCAACAAGCTGGTTATTGCTCTTACATTTAGGGCAACCTAACTACTTGGAGAAGCAAGAAACAACCTGTTGTTTCCGAAAGTATTGCAGAAGCTGAGGTCAAAGCTCTTGCATCTGTGAAGGTCTTTGGTTAAGAAAGATTCTTCAAGAACTTCAAGTCTCTAATCCTCAGCCTATCCAACTTTTGTGTGATAATGTGTCGACAATCAATATGTCTGAAAATCTTATTCATCATGACAAATCCAAACACATTGACATTGACATTGTGAGACACTTCATCAATGAAAAGGTAGAAGATAAGGATATTGCTATATCCTACATTCCTTCGAAGATCAAATAGCCGATATATTTACTAAGGGTCTCTCTACCTCTCATTTATCAAGATGAGAAGCAAGCTTGGGTGTTATTTTAACCACAATCAACCTTGAAGAGGGTGTAAAAACCTTGCTAATTAACTCTTGTATTAGTTGTTAATCATTTAGTTTTTCTTCCCTAAGTCGGTTTATTAGTTTGTCTTTTAGCTCAAGTGTTTTTCTCTTTGTATTATATAAAACGCTTTGTTATATATTTTATCTCTCACTTATCATACGCAGGTTGTCCCAAGGATTTAGTATCAAATTCTTTAAATAGACCAAGTTTAAGTTATTCAATTTCTTTTAAATCATTTCCAATGACGATCATACCATGAACATATACCAGAAGAACAAATATTTTATTATCAGTGGAATCTTTAATAAATAAAGTGTGATCCCCGCGACTTTGTGTGTATCCATAGTTTTTTCACGGCCTTGGTTAATCTCCCAAAACATTCCACTAGGAGATCGTTTGAGGTCATATAAGGCCTTCTTTAACTTACAAACCTTCCCTTTTTAGTTTTAAAGCCAGGTGGGATTTGCATGTATATATTTCCTCAAAGTCTCTTTGGAGTAAGGCGTTTATGACATCATCTTGTTGTAGGTCGATTAAAGTAGCACCCAGAGAAGCATTCTTACAAACCTTCTTTTTTTAGTTCTAAAGCCGGTGGGATTTGCATATATATATTTACCCTCGAGGTCTCCTTAGAGGAAGGCGTTTTGACATCATCTTGTGTTGTCCCGATTAAGAGTAGCGACTGAGAAGTATTCTAACAATTTGTTGGGGCAAAAGTGTCAAAATAGTTAATCCCAAAGGTTTGAATGAAACCCTTGCTAACCTAGCTTTATACCTTTCAATTGATGCATCGAGTTGTATTTACCGGTGACAACCCACCGCAACCAACGAGGTTTAGCCCTTTTGGAGGAGATACAATCTCCCATGTTTTATTTTTTCCCAAGAGCAATCATCTCGGTTTTCATGGCTTCAACCCCATCTTTCATTTTGAATTGCTTCAAATAGATATCTAGAAACTGGATGGAGTGAAGGTTACTCAAGAAGGTTTTGTGTTTTACGGTTAAGATTTTGATAGGTTAGGCTTTTGTTGAGAGGATGTTTGGTACAAGTTACGGATTCTTTCCTAAGAGCTATAGGAAGGCAATTATCCTTTTGTTCACTTAGGATTTTGTGCGCTTGAGAGGTGTCTATAAGATCGGGAATGTTAACTTTCGAGCTTTCTTCTTCCTTCTTGTTTAAATAATAGGTGGTGAAGCTTGAGTAGGTAGGCTTTCATTATTGTTCCTATTATTTCTCAGAATTCACAAAGCGATTGATTCTGTTTAGGGGTTTCAACAGAATCATCAATAGTCATACAATCAGTTTGATAACCTTCTAATGAATCATTGGGTCGATAAGGATTTGGTTGTTATCACGATTCTCATGGGCTCTCAACTGTAGAAGTTAGGTGCTTGATAGGAACCAAGTGCTTGGTTGCCTGCATTCGATAGTAAGAGTTAGGGTCAAATCTAGCGAGAAAAAGTGTAAAATTAGAAAGAATGAGAAAAGTATTCTTATTATTTAGAATAGAAAGCTCATTACAAACTAGGGGCCATCTTACTTCTATTAATAGAAGAGATGCCCAACGGCTATAAAGGCAAAAGGTAAAGCAGGAAACACTGTTCCAACGGTTAGTTGGACGGTGTTTCATCCGCTAAAAGACAAGTGGAGAAGCTTGAGGATGATTAGCCACTAATTTATAAGATTATTAGGGCTAATTCAAGGTAAAAATACATGAAGAATAACAAAAAAGGTTAGTCTCTCGATGACATAGGAAGGAGTCGGTGAGACAAGAACCTCTTTGAGGTGACCTGCTTTGAGGTACACCTGGCGATGTACCACCTGGCGATGTACCTGGCCGATGTATTCTAACACTCCCCCTCAAGCTGGTGAATGGATATCAATCATTCCCAGCTTGCTAAGGAGATAATCAAAGGATTTCTTAGCGGACCCTTAGTAAGGACATCGACAACTTGATTTTGAGAGTTGATAAACTTGAGCTTGATAAGGCCCACGGCCCAATTTTTCCTTGATAAAGTGTTCATCAACCTCAACATGCTTTGTTCTATCATGTTGAACAAGATTGTAGGAGATGTCAATGGGCGATTGATTATCACAATATAGGATCATAGGTGCCATTCTCTGAATCCTTAGATCATCCAGAATGATTTTGAGCCAAAGTAATTCACAAACACCCACAGCCAAGGCTCTAAACTCTGCTTCAGCACTAGATCTTGATACCACCCCTTGCTTTTTACTCCTCCAAACCACAGGATTCCCAAAAAGAAACACACAATGACCAGAGGTGGATCTTCTGTCATCAATGCAGCCAGCATAGTCAGAATCAGTGTAGGCCTCTAGTAACTTCTGATCATCCTTTTTGAATAGAACTCCTTTTCCAGGACAGCTTTTGAGATAGTACACACTTCTTTCAGCATCATTTTGATGACACCGTTTAGGGGAGTGCATATACCTGCTCACAATGTTCACAGCAAAGGCAATGTCAAGCCTTGTGTGAGACAGGTAAATGAGCCTCCCCACAAGACTTTGGTAGGCATTTTTGTCCACTTCTTCATCTTCTGGTGCAAGGTTGATCCCACGGTTGAAATCAATGGGGGTCTTCATAGTTTGCAACTTGATTTCCCCTGATCTCTTAGAAGATCTAGTATGTATTTTTGCTGGGAAATGAATATTCCCTGCTGTGAGTACATAACTTCAATCCCTAGGAAATACTTCAATTTCCCTAGTTCCTTGATATCAAACTCATTCCCCAAAAAGGTCTTAAGTTGAGCATTGCCTTCAGTATCATCCCCTGTGATGATTATATCATCAACATAGATTAAGAGAATAGATCTCTTTCCATGTAAATTGAATTTCATAAATAAGGTATGGTCACCTTGGCTTTGTTTATAGCCAATACTTATCATGGCTTTTGTAAATCTCCCAAACCAGGCCCTAGGGGACTGTTTGAGGCCATACAGAGCCTTTTTTAATTTGCATATTTTTCCTTGTTCCACTTGGAAACCAGGAGGAATATCCATAAAAATGGTTTCCTCAAGGTCCCCTTGTAGAAAAGCATTTTTTACATCATATTGATGTAATCCCCAGTCTAGGTTAGCAGCCAAGGATGAAGTATTTTGACGGTGTTCATCTTTGCCCACGAGGGCAAAGGTGTCAAAATAGTCAATTCCATGGGTTTGGGTATACCTTGGCAACTAACCTTGCCTTATATCTTTCAATGGTGCCATCGGACTTGTACTTGATGGTAAAGACCCATCTACGACCAACAGATTTTAGCTCGCTTTGGGAGCTCAACAAGCTCCCATGTTTTATTTCTTTCAAGAGCATTCATTTCTTCCTTCATAGCCTGTACCCAATTTTCATCTCCTAAGGCATCTGAGAATCTTTTGGGCACAGAACTATTTAGAAGATTCACCATAAACCTTTTCTGTTTGTTTGACATCCTGTCATAAGACAGGAAATTCCTCATAGGGTGCAAGGTACAAGCCCTAGTAGGTTTCCTCAATGCAATAGGAAGATTATCACTGGATGAAGAGTCATCTTTATCAGAATTTTGAGGAAAAACAGTAGCATCAGAAGTGGGTTCCTCATTCGTGTATGGAACTTCTTGTTCATTTGTGTTAACAGTGGTGTCCTCAATTGGAACCACATTTTGAACCCTTATCCAGTTCTTCCTGGTATAGATTATGGGAGTCTTTTCTTTGCTCTTATTCATAAGAGGAGCATCAGATTGTTGCTCAGTAGGAGGAACATCACGTTCATGTTCAGAGATAGAACCTTCATGATTTGCATCATTACTAGGACCCTGCTGAGGGACCTTGCTGAGGGACCCTCCAGAATCTGAAAGATCAGAATCAATATCAAGAAGAAACATTTCCCTTTCATAATCAGATTTAAAGTTCTCCCCCTGAATCATAGCTTTCCCTGAGAAGTAGGGGTGCATTTCATAGAAGGTAACATCCTTGGATATGAAAATCCTCTTTGTGGGAGGATGGTAACATTTGTAACCTTTCTGTGTGTTGGAGTACCCAATGAACACACACTTAACAGATCTGGGATCAAGTTTTCCCCTGTTAGGTTGGTGTATGTGAACAAAGGCCTCACATCCAAACACTTTAGGATGAACTCCTTCAGATTTTAGAAAATCCGGAAAGAGTTTAGTAAGAGTATCAATGGGACTTCTTTTTCCAAGGACTTTAGTAGGCATCCTATTTATAAGATGAGCAGCAGTAAGGACTGCCTCTCCCCAGTAATGTTTAGGCACATTCATTTGGAAGAGGAGGGCCCTAGCTGTATCCATAAGGTGCCTATTTTTCCTTTCAGCCACCCCATTTTGTTGGGGTGTGTACACACAAGAGGATTCATGTATGATCCCTTTTTCTTCCAAAAAAGGACTTAGGAATTTGTTGAAATAATCCCTAGCATTGTCAGTTCTTATCTTTTTGATTTTGACCTCAAACTGAGTCATAATCATATTGTAGAACACAGGAAAAATCTGTGCAAGATCAGATTTTTGTTTCATAAGATACAACCAAGTTGTTCTAGTACAGTCATCAATAAAGGTGACAAACCAATGAGCACCATTGATATTGGGGTTGGTGGAGGGGCCCCAAATATTACTGTGTATAAGATTAAAAGGATTAGCAGAAAGATTAGATGCAATAGGATAAGACACCCTTTTATGTTTAGCAAATTCACATTCATTACATTTGAAATCAAGCTGAGTTTAACCCTTTACATAAATTAGGAAACAAATGCATAAGAATCAAAAGAGGATGACCAAGTCTCTATGATACAACATAATCTTATCATGACTAGTCTTAGACAAAAAGAAGTATTCGACAACTAAGCTTGTCATTATCTTGACCTTCAAAACATAGAGACCTTCTTTAGCCACTAGCAAGTCCAATCTTCCTCATGGTTTCTAGAACTCAGTATCACCTGAAGTTAGTAGAGAAAAGAGCATAACATTTAGAGTCTCTAGTTAACTTTACGATAGATAGAGACTAGCAAGTGAGATTAGGAACATGCAAGACATCTTTTAAGGTTAGGTCATTGTTTATAGTAACATTTCCAATGCTGCCACACTCGTTTGAAGAACCATTAGCAATCTGTAATGTTCCTCTTAGTAGTACAAGGCACATACATGCAGTAAAAACATGCAATATTAGGAGTCATATAGTCAGAGTCCCAGAATCAACAACCCAATCCTGGTAACATTCTCGATTTAAGAGATTTAAAAAAGCATACACGAAAAAACCATTGAAGATGATGGATTTTCCAAGGTATCTAAGAACTTCCTCAATTTCTCTATTTCGGATTGACCAAGAGTAGGATTCGATTCATGGGGTTTTGATCCATACTACGTCCATTGCTTTCGGACTTTTGGAATTTGCAGTGTGAGCCAAGGGTTCTTTGTTTTTCCCTGGTCTCCCATGCAATTTCCAACAGAATTCTTTGGTATGTCTGCTCTTTTTACAGTGAGAGCAAAACCAGATGGTCCCTATCAGTTTCATATTTTCCTTTTGAGAAGGAAATTTCTTTTCTGGATATCCCTTTGACTCAGTGGTCTTAGGGTACCCTTGATTCCTCTGACCAGCTATTAAAGCAGAGCCATCAATAGAGGGAGTGTCAATCATGACACCCCTCCTACTTTCCTCTGCTCTAACAATAGCAATTGTTTCATTCAAATTAGGAAGATCATCTTTTCCAAGAATTTGGACCTCATGAGGTCAAAATCACAGTTTAAACCGAAGAAGAAAGGAAAAAATCCTATCTTTTTCCATCATCCTTCTCAAGGTAGCAGCATCATCTTTATCTTTCATTTGAATGCACTGATAATGATCAAGTTCCTGCCACATACCTTGCAGAAGATTGGAATACTCAGTGATGGATTTGTTACCTTGCTTGGTGTTTTGAATCTTTGCTCTTATCTCATAGATTTGAGCAGCATCATTCACCTTGGAGTAGACTGCTTGGCTGTGTCCCAGATTTCCTTAGCTGTTTCCAGAAACATGTAGGGTCAGCGATTTCAGGGTCATAGAATTCCCGAGCCATGACATCACCATTGCGTCCTTTTCATCCCAACTATCAAACACAGGATCATCCCTTGCCTTTGGACCCGATCCCCAAAGATGGCTCGCTTTGCCTCTACCTTTCAAGAAGGTTCGACAAAGCGTGACCATTTCAGATAATTTTTCCCATTCGACTTGTAAGCAGCATGAATGTTTTGAAGCTCACCAGAGTTTATAGGATTTTCAGTAATAGAAGGATCAGTGGCTGCACTAGTTGCAGTGGAACTAGCCATTGATCAGGAAGAAATTTGAATTTTTCGAAGAAGAAATTCCCAGAAAAATCTAAAGCTCCGATACCATGTAAAATTAGAAAGAATGAGAAAAGTATTCTTATTATTTAGAATAGAAAGCTCATTACAAAATAGGGGCCATCTTACTTCTATTAATAGAAGAGATGCCCAACGGCTATAAAGGCAAAAAGGTAAAAAGCAGGAAACACTGTTCCAACGGTTAGTTGGACAGTGTTTCATCTGCTAAAAGACAAGGGAGAAACAGGGATGATTAGCCACTAATTTATAAGATTATTAGGGCTTAATCAAGGTAAAAAATACACTAAAGAATAACAAAAAAAGGTTAGTCTACTGATGACATAGGAAGGAGTCAGTAGACAAGAACCCTGCTGAGGTGACCTTGCTGAGGTACACCCTGCTGATGTACCACCCTGCTGATGTACCCTGCTGATGTATTCTAACAAAAAGTCTTTGGCCTCCTCAGTTGTAAACTCCCCCTGAATTTTTCTGTGTGTGGATTTTTAAAGAAGTATTCACTTTCATTAAAGGTAAAACATCCATTGAAATAAGAAATTTCTTTGTTGGAGGTTGGAAACATTTGTATCCCTTTTGAGTGTTAGAGTACCCCTACAAAGATGCTGTTAAGTGCATCTAGACACATGAAATGAAGGAAACAGTTCAGACAGTAACTGGAGTGGACTCTTATTTTCAAGATGTTTAGATGGAAGACAATTGATAAGGTGAGCAAAAGTAAGGACAGCCTCCCCAAATAACTCTTAGGGACATGCATTTGAAACAAAATAGCCCTAGTCAATAAATGTCTATTCTTGCGTTCAACCACTTCATTTTGTTGTGGAGTGTGAACACAAGATGACTCGTGAATAATACCTTCTTAAGAAAGATGGGATCCAGGATTTGATTAAAATATTCTTGTGCATTGTCACTTCTTATCTTTTTAATTTTAGTATCAAATTGTGTTTCAACCATATGATAGAATTGGGGAAAAATAAGGGCAACATCAGATCTATTCTTTAGAAGATATACCCAAGTTACCTTATTAGAGAAGTCATCAATAAAAGTTATAAACCACTTACTTGTGATATTTGGGATCTTAGATGGACCCCATATATCACTATGGATCAAAGTAAATGGCTTATCAGTTCTTGTGCTGATAGAAGAAAAAGAATGCCTCTTATGCTTAGCTAATTCACATTTTTGACAATTACATGATTCAGGTTTCAGACTTTCAAACAAATCAGGAATGGCCCATCCTTCGATGATACGACCATATTTTTTCATTAACAGACAGATAAAAAAGTAGAGGATAGACTACTAGCCTCCTGGCCTTGTATTTCCAGGAAGTAAAGGCCCTCTCTAACTTCAGCAATCTTCTTCTTGGTTATTTGTTCCTGGCTCAAACAGTAGTTAGTAGAGAACACCACAAAGCAATTGGAATCAGAGGATAATTTCTGAAGAGATATAAGATTTTTGGTTATCTTTGGAACATGTAAAACATTCTTTAGCACAATATTATTAGTTAATCTAATATCACCAATCCCTACCACAGGTACAGCTGAACCATCAGCCACTGTGATTTTCTTATTACTAGGATTAGGCTTGTAAGTAAGAAAATTAGATTCATTAAAGGTCATATGATCAGTAGCCTCTGAGTCAATGACCCAGTCAATGGAGGCACTGATAGCTTGACTAAAAGAAACCATACCTGAGAATGCAAGAGAGCCGGCATAATTTTCGAGAGTTGCTAAGAATTTCTTCAATTTTTCATTCTCTGATGCCCCAAGCTTAGCAACTTGTTCTTTAGTTTTACCTTCGGCCTTAGCAGTTTGGATTGAGCTTTCACCAGTCTCTTTTCCTGGTTTACCATGTCATTTCCAGCAATTTTCTTTAGTGTGATGATTCCTCTTGCAATAGGTACAAAACAAGGAATCCTTATCACTTGTTTTTGAATAAGCTTTCCGATTTTGAGTGACCTATTAGGTCCTCCAGCCTGATTCTTTTTAAAACTTGTGGTCATTGTATTCTTAGACAGTAGAGCTAATCCCTTCTCAAGAGAAGTATCAAGCATCACCCCTTTATGGCTTTCCTCTGCTCTGACAATAGCAATTACCTTCATTTAATGAGGGTAGGTCTTCTTTTACCAGAATTTGAACGTGGACTGCATCAAAATCAGGGTTCAGCCCTGCAAGAAAAGAGAAAATCCTATCTTTTTCGAATACTCTTTTAATAACAGCATCATCTGAGCTGTTGTTACTTAGAGTGATACACTGGTAGTGGTCCAACTCTTGCCACATGTTTAGCAATTGACCGGAGTATTTGTGATAGATAGACTCCGTTGCTTCAAAGATGAGATTTTTGTCTTAATCTCGTAAATTTGGGCAGCATCATTAATCTTCAAGTAGGTTTCCTTCATACTATCCCAAATCTCCTTGGCTGATACAAGAAACATGCAGGTGTCGCTAATTTTAGGAATCATTGAATTCCATAGCCACGATATGACCATGGAGTCTTGTTCATCCCAAGTTGAGAACTTAGGATCTTCTTCAGTAGGGTTTGTGCCCATTAAATGGCTCAGCCTCCCTCTACCTTTAAGAAAGGTACGGACTAGCTGGGACCGTTTCAAATAATTCTTCCCATTCAATCGACATACAACCTGAATATGCTGCAAATCTCCTTAGTTGGAAGAGTTATCATTCGCGAAAGACCCGGAAAGAGAGCTAGTTTCGGATTGACTTGTCATGATCGCGATAAAGAAATACGAAGCGTAGGAACGAGCCTAAAGCTCTGATACCATGTAATATTTGGAAGGGAAAAGAAATAATCTTGTATTTTTTTTTTCAAACAAATGATTACAGGAGTATGAAAGCAAAGGAGAACTAACGGCTAGTAAGATGTAAGAATTACAGTAGTCAAGATTTAAATAAACTAGGAGACTCTTCGTTATCCAAGTATGACTAATACAGCTGGATAAACAGAAGACTAAGAAATCAAGACCAAGTATAATAAACAAAAGACTAAATAATAGACTCTGTAATACGTTCCAACAATCTTCCCTCTAATTTAATATCCATCTATCCATTTCTCTTTACCTAGAACTATTGCATTAATGATAGTTTAAATGATATTTTTGACCATTTCATTTAAAATTTATGATATTCGTCTATTTTCTTAATTTTTGTGGAAGCCTTTTAAAAGTCCACATTTCGGACGAAGATAATACTTTATTTAAGTGCTCATGGTCACCTTGGCATGAATCACTCGGTTCAAAGTACACACTATTTTCATGTTTGTAAATCTGCAAGATTAGTGATGAATGCTTGTATAAGCTCAAATTCCATTGCTCATTGTGTGGCTTATTCTACCCTGCAGAATGTGATTTCAAAATCTCATCAATCCTGTGTTTTGAACCAAATATTAGCGGATTGGCAAGTCTTCTACCATAAAACTACTACGTTTCTGCTTTTATCTACTTCTTAATTCCCCATAATACCCCTCCTCTTTTTGGCTATCAAGTAGAATAAAGGGTAGCCTAGTCTTGTGCAACTTCATTCTTGTAAGTTGTATTGCATTAAAATCAGCTTGATTAACCGGTGGATTTCTCATCTCTAGTTTAAGAGTTTCTAATCGAAACATGGCTTCAGTTGTTGAGCAAACTTTCAGTTCTGTTGTTGTACATCCACATTCTCATGCTTTTATTCTAGCAGCTCGTTTTTGGTAATTCAAATCATCTTTTTAGTCTTTGTAGAGCTACATATAAGATGTAGTTTGGAACTTAATGCTTTTGGAAAAAGTGAATGTCTTTTCACACTACCAAATATCTTACTACACATTTTTATTTCCACTTTTACCCTTCAAATTTATGTTTTTCTGGACTCGTTGATTTCGACCGACTTTCAGACATTGAATGATAGATGTTTTCTGACTCAATTTAGTCGGAAAATCTTTCCGATTGGTATTGGGTATGGAAAATGTTTAAAATTCCGACTAGAATTGAGTCGAATAATCATCTTTTTCGACTCAATTTGGGTCAAAATAATTTCTTTGTGTGAACTCTTTTCTAAGCATTACATACTCCATATAGTTCTTTAGTATGTATTGTGTTGTAAGAGTCCAACTACCCTTTTATGAGTTATCTGTGTAGTGTTTTGTTTCCTTATCGCCAAACTTCACAATTCCCTAAGGTGAAGACGCTATTTGCCCTTGGAAACGTTTATTTGTTGCAAGTATTATGCTTATCAAGTATTATGACTCTTGAGATGACAATCTGACTGGATATAGAATTCTGGTTTCACGTGTAATTATTGCCGTTCTGAAATATTATCGATTCATTATTATTCCTGTTGTTGTCTCAGAAAATTGCAGGTCCTCCGGAGGCAGGAAGAGGAGGAAAAACTGAGATACCTTGAAGCTGCTACTCGCAAAAGGAATGAAACAGAAAGAGAGAAAGCTCAGGCAAAGGAGAAGGAAGTGAAGATGATAGATGAATTAGAAAGCAATATTCGAAAGGGGAAAGAAGACATGAAGAAACTGGAGGGTGAAATGTGTAAATGGAGAGCATTTTCAGAGTCTCCAAGAATCGCAGCTCTGTTTGCAAGTGCAGGTAGTACGGGTTTTTCTTGCAGTTCAATTGGGACAGCTTCTTCTCATCACCAGGAATCTGAGGTTAGCAAGAGATTGGCACTTCTCCAGGAGATGTTTGAAACGGACAACGTGGCACCGGAGAGAGAATGCATAATGTGTATGACTGAAGAAATGTCAGTGGTTTTCTTACCATGTGCTCATCAGGTTCTCTGTTCAAAATGTAATATCCTCCATGAGAAGCAGGGCATGGTTGATTGTCCTTCATGCAGGACTCGTATCCAGACGCGGATCCGTGTTCGATATTCAGAATAACCTTCTTCTTCTTATTATTATTAGCATTTCATTCTGATTTTACTACTAGATTTAGATCAGTAACTGATGATTGATTAATGCAGTTGTTTCACTGCATTTTGTTTTGTTGAAGTTGGCTTTCTTTTTTTTTTTTTTTTTTTTTTTTTTTTGGGGGAACTTAGAAAAGGTAAGTAGTAGTAGATAGCAACTTTAGAACAGAAACTAACAAAAACAACAAGGTTAGTCATTTCCTGTTGAATGATGGGACCTTTTATTAACTGCTTGCTATATATGTATTATTTGAGTAGTTCGTTTTCATGTGAAATTTTATCGCTGGGAGGCTTCATTATATAAGTGATGTGTGTTTATAAAGACAAAAACATGTTTTTGTCTTTTTTTTAATTATATATAAATGATATTTATGTAATTAGAGCATCCTTAGTGACTCAATTTAGCACACTACCCTAGTGGATTACCATCCACTAGGGTCTAACCTGGCTTCCAGTGGAGAGTCCAGGGTTCCAACCCTTCTTGGGGCGTGTGTGAGTTATCCTTTCGTTTCCGAAAAAATATAAAATTTAGCACATTACCGAAGAAGATTAGTGTGTGTGAAAAGAAATAGCTCTCATTGGAACACAAGTACGTGGACGTAGTTTAAAACACCGAGCATCTATAATCATAACCTATTAAAAGGTTTATCATCACTCCATATCACCA
This sequence comes from Gentiana macrophylla, assembly GCA_026214975.1. Classification (NCBI taxonomy): domain Eukaryota; kingdom Viridiplantae; phylum Streptophyta; class Magnoliopsida; order Gentianales; family Gentianaceae; genus Gentiana; species Gentiana macrophylla. The sequence continues at coordinate 61,087,524 of CM047811.1, forward strand.
CTTTATAAACCTTCTATCGATAAATTTATTCTACACAATGGATAAATCTTTAAAAGTTTTATGGCTTGGCCCATCAAAATACATTTTTCTCCTCATATTTCTTTACAAACCTTTTGGTATTTTCTCTTTCCTACTCATCATATCCACCCGAGTAGTGCTACATTCACTACTACTTTCAACACAACATCCTACACAACACATTCAACACCACATTTTTTTTTGAGACATCACAATAATTAATTCATCACTTTAATAAATGGGTATAAATCATGTAGTGGTATGTACACTACACAAATGTGCAGTGCTACCCTTTCCCTATCCACAATGGTATAAACATTTCCCAAAAGCTTTTAAACCTTTGTTTCATCTCCATTGGAGATGCTACCCGGAAATTATTTTTTTAGTCCGGTACTATATGAATGAAGTAAGACGGCTTTTATCAGCTCCACGAAACTACTATAGACACTCTTTATTTTATTATTTTTCATTCACTTTACCATACCACCAAATCTCTTGTGGCACCACGTCAATAATTTAACTTTTAAAAAATGTACACTGTAGTCCCTTAATTTTGTAAAAATAACATTGTTACTTATATTTAACACAATAACTAAACACGGGGTGTAGAATACTCAATCAGAGAATTGAAGAAATTGGGTCACGATATACTGGTTACTCAGGGATGGACCCACTAAGGTGGAGCTAGCGCCATCGATCGGCAGTTCAGTCTAACCCGTCGGAGTTGACTAGGAACTAGGAGTTGATTGAGTAGTTGACCTAGCCCTTTATTGTTTGAAGAAACCCTTCACTTCAGTTGGTATTTTTTCATGAAAGGGAGACAAGAGATAAGAAATCCAGCGTTTCACTAAGATTTCGAAAATGTATTGACAATAATGTTAGACCATAAAGAAGCTATCATATCTTATTTAAGATGGGCCAGCCTCTTTTTGGGAGGAAAATTGTTAAGTTTTGAGATGGTTTAATTACTTAACCAGCATAAAGTGACCAACATTCACGATCAGAGCTCCGGGTATGCAGGGAACATCGATCCATGTTCCGGAATGGAACACCTGCAAGCCACCGACTTGGTCATGTAGAAGTATAGTAAAAAATTGACTATTGGTGTGCTGTGCAGAATCGGGCGTCGGTTCGGGACAAACAAGGTAATAATGTCCCAGCAGACGAAACCTTTCATCACAATGCATATCTTTAAGGTGGTTTTTATCCAACCCTAAAGATTCACAAAGGAGCTACAACAATCCATCCCCAGATGACTACGGTATTTGCATATCGTAGAATATGTTCCCTGCATTCGTAAAAAAAGAATCAAGCTGATAGACAAGTCCAAAAAAAGCTACAAAAATGCCAAGCAATTCACCACCTTGCATCTGGACAACAAGCAGCATGAACCAAAAACCACTCAAAAAGATAACAACAGTGAACTACAACTCGTAAGAAACTCCTAATCCAAGAAAAAACGAGAGCTTGAATTTCTCTTGTCGAATGATTATTCAACTTTAGAGGCCTCGTTGTTCTTAAGTTCTTATCGAGCGCACAAAAAAAATGTTTTTTTTACTGCAAATTGTTGTTAAGAATATTAGAATTTTGGTCCTTTTGGGTTGTCAAAATAGTTTCATCCTCAAGCATAGCAAATCGTTTGGTCATTGTGCTTGTCAATTTTCGGAATTCGGTTGATCATTGTCAATATTGTCCTTTGTCAAAATTTTCATCCAAAGCTTGTAGTAGAATTACATGCTTTCACATAAAGGTTCTTTTTTCATCATTTTACAAAAAAAAAAATTGGGTGCCTTTAAAGGCACCGGTATTTTTACCCGCATGACCATGTAATCTTTTAAAATTAAGTGATTACCTTTTAGTATGCATATACATTATTTTTAAATTTTGATCTTATTTAATATACCACACCTGTTAAAAAAGCAAATATGTTATTTCCGGGGCATTTTGAATATTGCCAATTTTTTTATTTATGAATTAGTCCCTAAAAATATATAGTTGTTGGATGTATTACAGAACATTCTGGAAAAGATCCAACTGTGCAGCTATTGGATGTGTAGATCCAACTATACATCCGTTGGATGTCAAGGTCCGACTATGACACTGTTTAATGCATTACACAACATTATGAAAAAGACCTAAGTATGGAGCTGTTGGATGTCAAGGTCCGACTATGACACTGTTGAATATATTACAGAACATTCTGAAAAAGATCCAACCGTGAAGCTGTTGGATGTGTAGGTCCAACTATACAACAATTGGATGTGGTTTTAGGTTAAGTGCTGCACATTTACCACCCGGGTTGCCATTCGGCGGTTAATTATGTATTAGGCTTGTGATATTTGAACCATCAATTTTAATTTAAACCAGAAAAAATCGACACTAACAACATGGAGGGGAGATTGGACTACATGTAAGCCAATAGAACCAGGTTAGGGGACCGGACTGACCACTTAATTGACCAAAACCATTTACAGGCAACACAGAGGGGTCAATTAGTGATCAAAATTGATTTATGCTTAGTCAAAGGTCAAGGAACCAAAGACCCTAACTGAGTTGGTTAATTTATGCGTTTAACAACCAACATAACCCACTATGCATAAACTAACCCATCATTGAACCGATATGGTTCTCAGGATTGACTGAAAACCGAGACCCTCATAGGGTGGATACCCTCGGTCTGACTCGATTTGACCAGAGAGGAGGTTTGAGCCATTTTACCAAGCCGACTGGGGACAGGTGTGGTGTGAACAGACTGCCTGTGTTCTGAAGCTGGACTCTTGACCTTCAATTGCTCATAATTTCCACATGCTGAATGAACTTGGTCATGAAACTTGGATCTTTAGATCTTCGATTCAAATCAGCATAAAATCTGGGTGATTAAATCCCAGTTTTCTTCCTATAAATGTCCATTTGATTTTGATAGACATATGAACACCTCAAATTAGTAATATCTTCAAAATATGAAGCAATAAGTGCAGGTAATGATAAAATCAAAATAAAACTGAAAGAAATCAAAACATAAATAGAAATATATCCCTGTTTTCGCTTTGAATCAGAGGAAGAAGAGGAAAGATCATAGCTTTCACGTTTATAGGAACCAAAACATGAGTAAATCAACTCCAAATCGAACACTGAATGTTTGATAATACCAAAAACAGCAAGGAGGAGAAACAGAGAGATGGATTTTCTGGGATACTAAGTATGGAGCATTGAATACGGGAGGATTTTGAAGAGGACGGCGTGAGGATGAGATATATGTAAACCTTATCGTTTCATGGCAGTTAATGACACTGATAAAGTATATAACACATAATTTGATAATGTTTTGACAATTAATCAAACATACGATCAACTGGGGCATATGTTATACAACATAACACTTTCTAATGTTCTTGAAGAAATGCATATGTTAAAGCAGGGCACTGATTCTGTCCAATAGTATTTTACAATATTGATGGTTCTTTGGGAGGAAATCAAGACAATACGTCCAATTCCAGTCTATTCATATGATCCACAATGCCATTGCAATGCAATCAATAGTATAGTGGATCATATGGAAATAGAGCATGTCATGAAATTCCTAAAAGGTTTAAGTGATGAGTTTGAGCCTATGGTTTTCTAGGCAATGATGATAGTGCCATTCCCAAAAATTCACGATGCCTTTGCAATAGCCATCAAATTTGAAAGGCAGAAATTGTTTGTGGAAAATAAACCCAAGAACCAAGATTCTATGATTCTGTTATCTCAAATGAATGGATAGGGCCATAATCAACAAGTCAGCAGACCATGATATGTTCCTGCTCACAGCTCTAAGCCTAAAAATTCCAAGAAAGCTTAGTGCAGTTTTTGTGGTTTCAATGGACATACTGAAAAAACTTGCTATAAGAAGCATGACTTTCCACCTAGATTCAATTCAAAGAGGCTAACTTGGTAGAAGATGAATAATCAGCAGAAGAGGATCATGCACAAAACAAGTCTGTTAGGCCAGGGTTCCCTAATCTTACTGCACGGCAACTTGTGAAGTTGCTGGTTCTGCTGAGTTTTGATGCACCACGACTTGCAGGAATTGCAGTTGGGCAACCTAATGTAGTGAACAACCATTTTTCACCCACTACCGGAACATATGACTTGTGTTTAAAAAGATTTGTTCAATGGATCATGGACTCTAGTTCCAAAGATCACATTGTAGGTTCTTTATAACTATTAAGTAATCCTAAGCATTCATCTGGTATAAATATGGGACTACATAATGGAAATAATATATTTTTTTAACACATATAGGACAAGTGAGGGTTAATTCTCAGTTAGTCTTACATGATGTGTTCTATATTCCTGGTTTTAAATATAATTTGCTATCTCTGTCTTCTTTGATTAACCATTCCAAATGTGCAGCTGTTTTTTTGTGTGCTAACAAGTGTGTTATGCAGGACAAGAACAAGAAATTGATTGGTTCAGCTGAGTTGCACAGAGGATTATATGTGATGGAGCAATCGGTCAAGATTTCTCCTATTAATGATGTACATAATAATACTTTGTCTGATAGGCTAGATGATGATCTTTTATGGCATTATAGATTAGGACATCTTCCGAGATAAAAGATTGCAAGATTAGTTCTAAATCCACTAATGTAAAAATCTTGGGAACATGATATGTGCTATGTGTGTCCTATGACAAAGTTAAAGAAAAATCATTTTCCTTTAAGTACTACTAATATGAATGTTGTTTTTTATCTTGTTCGTATGGATATTTGGGGCCCTTTGAGGCATCATACTGTGAATGAACATAAATATTTTTTGACTGTTGTAGATGATTTTTCTAGATTTACTTGGGTGTTTTTAATGGGGCATAAATTTGAAGCTTCTGATCTTGTTAAACTTTTTTGTTAAATTTGTATCCGCTTGGTTTAACAATATTATTAAAGTGATTAGATTTGATAATGGAGTTTTTTGCTCATAGGGTTTTATGAATAGCATGACATTATACATCAAACCTCTTGTGTCAGCACCCCAGAACAAAATGGTATTTTGGAAAGAAAACATTAGCATCTGCTGAATGTTTACAGGGGTCTAAAATACCAGAGTGACATACCAATTGAGTATTAGGGTTTCTGTCTTTTGCATGCTGTATATATAATTAATGCAACACCTACACCACTGCTGAAGGAAAGCACACCTCATGAGGTGTTATATGGCACTAAACCAGATTACTCTGTATTCAAAGTGTTTGGATGCTTAGTTTTCTCTTGCACACTTCAGCAGTACAGGACAAAATTTGATTCAAGATGCAGGACCTGTGTCTATCTTGAGAATTCAAACACTTCCAAGGTGTCACACTTTTGAATATCACCAACAAAGACATCTTTGTTGCTAGAAACACTCTATTTCATGAGACTTATTTTCCTATATTCCAGTAGGTTTTAGGCAAGGCTTGGTATACCTTCGATATGCTAGTACCATTGCCAGTCATGGATAGTTTTGATAATCAGGTGAGTGAGTCAGTTGAGCAGTCTGGCACAGGATCAACATCAGCTGAGGATTCAATGAAGGAAATGTTACTGATTAGCAAAGCACTTGTACCATCGATTGAGTAGATCAAACAAGGACAATAAATGAAGTGATCGAAGATGAGAAGTTTTATTTGGAGTCGATTTTCATCATTTATCCCACATTGTTTCATGGCAAATTTTATTAGAGTTTTATTACTATTTTTATTATTGGGTATTTTTTTACTTGGAGTCTGTAGCCTATATAAAGACATTTTTGTAATCAACAGACAAATTATGACATAAATATATTTTAGGGACAATTATCCAAAAGGGGACATATTGGACTTAATTAGGCAAAAATGACATCCAAAACAAACAATTAGTTATAAAGACACAAATTAGGTAGATATACCCAAATACCTTAATGAAGAAAGAAAAAAAAAAGGTGGAACAGGCATCAATGCTGTTGTTAATTTTTTTATTTCCTGGACGTTGAATGTTTGGTGTGTGTTTTTTTTTTTAAATTTACGGTGAAAGTTTTTTTTCTTCTTTTTTTCATTGACCACCCCGATGCATTGACCACCCCAGTGCATTGACCTCCTCGATGCAGAGACACCGCGATGCACTAACAACCGCGATGCATTGACATCGGCAATCATATATGCAGTGACATCGACAATCATATATGCAGTGACATCGGCAATCATATATGCGTGACATCAATAATTTATGCACTGACATCGACAATCAGATATGCAATGACATCAACATTTTATGTAGTGAGCATCATCAATCATATATGAATGACGTCAATAATTTATGTAGTGACAACGACAATCATATATGCAGAGACATCGCGATGAAGTGACACCCCGATGCAGTAGCCACCCCCGATGTAGTGACACCGTGATGAAGTGGCCACCCCCGATGCGGAGACCATCGGGATGCAGTGATCACCGAGATGCAGTGACATTTGATGAAGCAACACCATGATGACATTTGATATTTTTCCGACTTAATTTCATAAAATCGATTTCTTTTCTTCATAAAATCACTTCAAATGGTTATATCTTTTGATATAAAACTACAATCAATAAAAATCTTTCACCTTAATTCATATTTTTATGCAGTGACATCGGCAATCATATATGTGTGACATCGGCAATCATATTTGCGTGACATCGGCAATCAGATATGAAGTGACATCAACAATTTATGTAGTGACATCAACATTTTATGCAGTGACATCAGCAATCATAAATGAATGACATCAACAATTTATGTAGTGACATCGACAATCAAATATGCAGTGACATCAACATTTTTGTTGAACTTTTTGTCCCGAAATTAGGAAGATTTTCAAGGGAAATCGAGCTTATGAGCCGCGTCGAGCTATATCGAGTACTTACGGGCAAATAGACTAAAGGGCAAAATTGGGAACATAAATGAATTGTGTCCTTATAACTAATGATCTTTTAAATATGTCCTAAGTGCCTAATTAAGTTCCAAAACACGTCATTATAAACATATTGCAATAACAAAAACTTTGTAAATTGTATATGCAATGACATATGCAGTGACATATGCAGTGACATTGATGTCAATGTATCAATTCTCTAACTGTAAATGCTATGACATCAATATCACCACATCAATTTTATTCCAAATCATACACAAACCCACCATCAAAATATAGCTTTTCTTTCTTTGTTTCAAGGTGATTTATTCAAAATGTTCCACAAAGGTTTACTGATCCAGTACAAGATATAAGCTATTACAATAAATTAAAATGCTGAAAATAAACAAATTATAACTCTCTTAACAACTTATTACACGATGTCAACTTTACTTTCAGCACTTATTGCAAGGTGTTCAACCTTTAAGATCAGATACTTGGGTAGAATAATGCAGGTAAGATTTATGCAACAAATTATGAGGAATATTGGGTAAAACACCTCCATTAGCAATGGTAACAACAACCAAAAGCTTGCTTAATTTATCATCATACCTCACAACCAACTGAATATGTCTCGGCACAATCCTAGTCTTCTTGTTATCACTCCTAAACACAATAGCACCTTCCTAAACAATTTCCAAGAGAAAATCAAAAACCAAACAGGAATAAAAACCACCCATAAAAAAAGCTTGTTGGAATCGAATTTAGACATAGGAGCTTGAAGAGCAGAAACCGGAGAACAATCCAATTAGGAAAGAGACAAAGCAGCAGCATTTTGGATCAAGATTTTGTGCTCAGTATTAACCGGACCCAATAATTTTTTCATTGAATTGACTTTCAATTTCAGCCAGAAATGCTCATGAAAGCAGCGGCGGTGGTGGAGGCCGGTCAACAACTCCGACAGGTAGAAAATCGAGAATACCGGAAACCTTAAGATGCCCGCCGGCACCAAGGAAGGCTCAGCCATGAGACGGGAGCTGATATTGCTTTCGTTTGGTTTTCTTTATAACCAAAAATGGTAAATAGATAAAATGGATGAGGTTAATTTTGTCCAACAACTGTTATTATGTCCTTATAACTAATTGTCTTTTTTGGGTGTCCTAAGTGCCTAATTAAATCCCAAAACACGTTCTTATAAACAAATAACACAATATTTTATTTGAAGAGATTAAGCTTTGGTGAGTTTTCTCACGTCGGTGGATTCCGAACCGGACTTATCGAGGTTGTGAGCGAACATTGTGGGTATCGATATATACCAAGGTTTTTGACTACGAGTTAGCCAATGGTCGATGTGCTTGATTTATTGATGCCTTCAATCAAGTCATCGGACATTTTCAGATCTGATTCGGTCAATGATCATATCAGTTGGTATCAGAGTCAGACACTAACGGTATCCAAATATCTCTTTTATTTTTATTTTCTCTTCTTGCGTTTTTTCCTTGCTTAAAAAAATCGATTTTCTTCCCAGACCGTTCTTGTTCTTACGTCCTTATTAGTAAAAAACAAAACAAAAAAAAAAAGAAAAATCCAATTTCTTGATCTGCGTTAATCTAAAAAAAGAAAAAATCCCACATCCTTTTGGCTGCGTATTCCAGTTTCAAAAAAAATCTTGTTATTATTGTTCATCCTTATTAAAAAAAAAATTCCCCAGCTACTGTAATGTCCCGAGGTTTAAAATTAGAAAGACGGCTAGAGAAGATGTCGGTGCCCGTTAGACATGAGTTGTTAGCCATTAATGATGTCATTTGTGATGTTATTGCTTTATGTCTATTTTCTATTATTTGAGTATTTTATCTTATTGCCGAAGTAGTGAAGGGCTATATAAATTAGAGATGTAAACATGGATATTATTACGATGATGATTAATGACATATCTCCTTAATTTCTCTTCTATTCTCTTCTCGTGCTCTCTCTTCTACTTCTTCTCCAAATTCCCCTTTCAATTTCCTTCTCTTTTGCATAATTTCTGGAATATGTAGCTCAGATCATGACAAGTGGTATCAGAGCTAACGATTCTCGGCTTCTTCTTCCTCGCAAATCTCCATTTCTCTGGTTTTTCACATCTCTATTCTCTGCCAATTAAAAAAAAACAAAACAAAAACAAAAACAAAAAAATGGAAGAACATAATCGATTTAAGCTAGAAATTAGTGAAGAAATGCTTGAACTCAAGGAATTTAGGGACGAAATGCGTGAAGAAACCCGATATGAGGCTGAGGAAATTCCAAAATCCCAGGCGGAGATCAATGAGGAATTGTATGGTTTTAAGTTTGAGTTTAAGGAAGAATTTGCCCTGATTCGAGCTCGAGCGATGAACAAATGGCTGATATCCATTCCAAATTGCACGCCATAATGGATTTGCTGCACGAGATAATGAAAATTAAGGGATTAGAACCCCCAGATCTGGTTGGAGCTCCATTGGATCAAGTGACTTCTAACCCAGATGGACCAACGCTCAAGTATTCAGCATCAGCTATAGTTTTGGGAAACCCGGTTGATGAAATGTTGGGGATTAATAAGGCATTCAGATGAAGATTGTGTCGATGAATGCATACATAGTGCGAAGCGGGAATGGATCTTGTAGTAGTGAGGAACCCGATTGATGACAAAATGTTGGAGGACACTAAATTGATCGACTCAGAAGAAATTAAGGGCAATGATTCTGCAACTAAAATTGTTGAAGCTGGAAATCATTTCACTAAATTGTTGCTGCCAAAATCAGTTGGGAAGGATGAAGGGATTGGGAAAAATAAAGGAAATCATGGCAATGAAATTGATGGAGAGTTTGCTCAGGTAATCAATACCTCTATTTCAGATGCTCTGCTTGCTCATATATATTTCCAGAACAACCAAACATGGATTATAACGAAGTATGGACTTATTTCGGCTAATATACATTCAAGTAGAGAGAACTTGACGTATCCAGCCTTTGTAGAGTTTAAGAATGCCAGTTTTTCTACTGATGTTGATGTACGGTTTTATTTCGATCCTGGTGGAATATATGTAACATGTTTTAGTAAAAGAGCTCTTCATCCATTGATTAGCAAAGCTCCGGGGATTTGTGTTGATGGCATGAAAAGAATTGTTCCGCCACTTAGGCATGCCCTTTCTGTTATGGCTTCAGGGGATAAGCATCGTCTTGTTGGGTCCAATTATTCTTATTTATTATGTAATGGCGTTCACACTATATTGGTTGTGATAGTTGATAGTGGTACACATGAAGATGACTTTACTAAAATTGATTCAAAAGCCATGTTGGAGGGAGTTAATTTTAGGTTGATGATGGAGTGTATCCTTGCATATTTAGCCCACTCTGAGTTAGTTTTATTGTATCCTATTGAGGGCTTGTTTAATAACAACAAAGTGATTTGCATTTTTAACACCTATATATCTATGAAGCTCACAAGGAATGTTGGGAGTGAGAGGCTATGTGATGAAGTTATTGATGAGACATGTAAGAATTTTGTACTGCTGTCCGTATATGTCTATGCTAAGAGCTTATATGCATATTTTAATGGGATGAATCTCGCTCGATTTCTACTCTTGGATACAAGTGAAGCTGATGGACCTGAATTAGATATATTGATTGAATCGCAGCAGAAATGGGGCTACCAATCCATGACTAAGATGGAAGGGATGGTTACACTATTTACGCAGGAATGTTACGGCGATTCCAGTCCCCTTGTTTATTGTTGCATGAATGAGTTTATGAATTTTCTGCATACTATGGATTTGCCTGTAGGAAGCTTTTCCAAAGGTCAATTGAAGGAACTTTTGTTGACAGTAATATGTCCATTTTGGGATGGCTTGGTGGATAGAATTAGATTTCCGACCGTCACAACTACTCAAGAGGATATTTTCACCAAGAACTTTGCAACTAAAAATCTAATGCTCTTGAAGCTATTAACAAGCTACAATAAATGGATACATTGCATGAAATTGTGCTCTAAAATGCGTCCATGTGTGGCATGTAACACTTTAAACAAGGAAGTCCAGAATTGGTTATTCAATGGTGATAAAGTGATTTTTCTTGTCCAAGTCATATGTTCTTTGGATTTTGTTTTTGGATGGATTGACAAGTGGGTTGGATTTGGTAAACAGTTACCAGTACATGGCTTTGCTTGTTGTTCCCTTGGGGCTAATTTTGCGTGGGATCCGGTATATGTGTCATTTTAGTTTACATCCTTGGGGACAATGATGTTTTTGAGCGGTGGTAAAGTGGATAATACCAATAGACATTACATTGGTGAAAATGGAAGTAATTAAGGATGTCCAAAATAATTACATAATCATGGGATGGTGTGAGATAGCTAGATACTTGAGGTTGTCTTGTGACAATGCTAATGATGGTTATATGCTGTAGACGAAACAATATGGTAAAGGGCTAGCTGAGGTTTTTTTAGGGACAACACAAAAAGTTCATTTTATTTGGGGGCAACACCGAGGGTTAATGGAAGAAGATTACTATCTCGATTATTTTTCTTCTTATATAATTCTTATGTATGTGAATACGAATCCATTTTCATTTTTCTCCATAACCAATTTTATCGTTTGCGGTCAATATCCTTTGGAGACCTTCTTGAGCGAATCTATTGCTATGTAAAAGGAAAGAGCGAAAGCTCTACCGAAACTTTTGCGAGGTATTTTTTCACAGGATGGAGGCAATCATCCATACAGGATTTGAGGAGCTGATGCAATTTCAATACAAAACTTCCTCGTTGGATGATCATGCTTGGGTAAATGAATGTAGTGTTGATGTGTTTGAAGTAGGCTGCAGGTTGGATCATGTTGTTATGCAAATGGTTCTAATGCTATGGCTAGTTTGGTAAAATGGCCCTTCTTATGATCATGCTTCTTACACTATCTTAGCCTTAAACAATGCCTGTCATATTAATGCTTACCTAGCCAGTGATTTGGCATACCCCAGTGTGCTTCAAGTGCATCTCTACAAGACTTGTCTGTTCCCAAAATTAGCATATTTCATTGCAAACCAAGCCATTTTTGGGGATTTCGACTGCTCAGCGGGTACAGCTAATTTGAAGAATTTTGTATGGGATCCCGGCGTTTGTCATTTCACCGCCTTGAGGACAAAGCGGTTGTTGAGGGGAAGGATTTGTTATGTTTTGAGGTTTAAAATTAGAAAGACGGCTAGAGAAGATGTCGGTGCCCGTTAGACATGAGTTGTTAGCCGTTAATGATGTCATTTGTGATGCCATTGCTTTATGTCTATTTTCTATTATTTGAGTATTTTATCTTATTGCCGAAGTAGTGAAGGGCTATATAAATTAGAGATGTAAACATGAATATTATTATGATGATGATTAATGAAATATCTCCCTAATTTCTCTTCTATTCTCTTCTCGTGCTCTCTCTTCTACTTCTTCTCCAAATCCCCCTTTCAATCTCCTTCTCTTCTACATAATTTCTGAAATATGTAGCTCAGATCATGACAGCTACCTTCTAGATCCTTGCAAAATTGATAAATGATTACAAAAAAGTTCCAGCAAGTATGTGCCGCCGACTTGATTCCCAATAAAACAATTTGAGGTTTTGACCATTAGTTTTCCTATTTGATTTTTTTTCCCCTTTCTTTCCCTGATTGGTTATTGAACCAAAAAAAAAATAAAAATTAGCAGCCAAATTTACGTAGGTTTAACATCCAATATGTGATTTTTATCACCTGTGATTTCAAGTACACCTCTACAAATAAATCTAAAAATTTTCCTTATCGAATATTTTTGTTCGGACATTCTGTATATTTGCCGTGTGATACTTATTGCTGAATTTCGATCTTGAGTAATGTCAAAAGAGAGTCATATGAATGTCTATTTTCGGAATTTTGAAGATATGATGAATCGGAATTTAGAGAAAATAGAACGATGATGATATGATGAATGAGATGAAGCATATGTTAAAAGGGAGTAACTGAGAAATCTAACCGTGATGGTAGAGGTAACCGCAGTGGTAAAAGTATTCGTGGTGGTAGAGGTAACCATGGTGGTACAAATGTTGTTAAGCAAACTTCCACGGGGCCGTTTTCTGTTTATTGCGGTCATTGTCACAGGAGTGATAATCACTATTATGATTGCCCTGATTTCTTGCAAGAACTACGTAGAATCGATGAGGAAGCTCGTTTGAAATGCGAATCAGCAAGGGAAGAATACTTGGTTGAAGCAAATAACGAAGAGATTGTTAACACTCGAGAGGAAGAGTTGAAAGGCGACGATGATGAGAGCACGGTAGATGAGAGTCAGCCAAAATTTATGGAGAAATTGGTGGATGTAGTCCAAGAGTCGATCGTGGCAGAGGCGACCAGTGAGGAGAATGAAAAGGTTCCTAAAGAGCATATACTTGGAGGCAATCCGGAGAACCATTTCGTTGATCCATTTTCCGAGTATATTGCTGACTTCCGGCTATGACTTGTTCTCGTTATATTTCTATTTTTCCAGGATTTCTCCAAGTTTTTAGCACACCAGACAACTTCTTTCATGTTGCATTTGTGACGCTTGGTTCAACAAAACATGCCATTGGATTCAGATTGTCTATCCGGCTTGTATTTGATCCAGGGGTTCAATTGATGTCATTTTGTGTTTCTTTGGGATTGGCATGTGGTGCTGCATTTTATGACGTCCTATTGATTCGAGGTCGAATCCTTTCCAACCGAGAGGGAATGATGTGATCGAAGATGAGAAGTTTTGGTTTGGAGTCGATTGGTTTCATCATTTATCCCACATTGTTTCATGGCAAATTTTATTAGAGTTTTATTACTATTTTTATTATTCGGTTTTTTTTTTCATTTTTATTATTTATTTTTGTCCCACATTGCTTAGTTTGTTATTTTACTTGGAGTTTGTAGCCTATATAAAAACATTTAGAGTCATTGCAATGAAGTGACAAATTATGACATAAATACATTTTATTTGAAGCGATTAAGCTTTGGTAAGTTTTCTCACGTCGGTGGATTCCGAACCAGACTTATAGAGGTTGTGAGTGAACTTTGTGGGTGTCCATATATACCAAGGTTTTTGCTTACGGGTTAGCCAAGGGTTGAGATGCTCGCTTTATTGGTGCCTTCAGTCAAGTCATCGGGCATTTTCAGATTTGATTCGGTCACGGATCACATCAATAAAGGAGGTGCTCACACTGTACTGCAGACCCCACACCTGTTGATTGAAATGATGAATCTGGTGAAACTCTCAGTTGAGTATGGCATATATATTAGTGCAAGTGATGGTGTTAAATAACCAAAGACATATAACCAAGAAATCAAGAATGATGAGTAGAAAGAAGCTATGCAGAAGAAGATTGAAGCTTTACAAACCACTCACACTTGGGAGGTTTTGATTTACCAACTGGAAATAAGCCCATTGGATGCAAATGGGTGTATAAGATCAAGTACAATCATGATGGCTCTGTAGAAAGATACAAAGCCAGATTGGTTGCAAAAGGCTATACTCAAACTGTTGGTCCCTTGAAAAGGCTTTGGTTAAGTTTAGACGGGGGGGGGGGGGGGGTGGGGTGGGGTGAATAAACTTAACACTTAAAACTTTTGGAGTTAACAAACTCTGCAACTTCAGAAACTGCCGATACCTCGATAGTCTGTGACGACCTTGAAGAGTCTGTGACTATTGAACTTACTAAATTTGTGCAACGGAATTATATCAAAATTAAGCCTTATTACTTGTTGTTAAATATGATACTAAGTATTAGATACTCAGTAGTGTATGTGTGTGATTTCAGTTGCTAGATTCAGTAGGTTGATGTGTGTAATAAACTAAATGCAGAATGTAAGTGCAGAAAGTAAGTATACAGATTTTATAGTGGTTCCAGGTGGCGTAATCCTGTCAGTCCACTCTTCTCCTGTGATGTTGGAGGTAATTCACTAGAGATCTTTGATGTAGCTGTTACAAAGATTCCTATGTTGCTTGTCCTTCACCAATAACTATGGCTTCACAAACCGAACACTTGGAGCAGGTAGGATTCTTCGCTCCAAAGTCTTCCACTTGGTCCTTGAATGGTAGAATTGCCTCTTCACCGGCTCCACCACAAACAACGATCTTTCACACCCCAAAGATGCTTCACTTGTCTTGATGAGGTTCTTGTAAAAGAAAGATTGAATCAAGTAAATGATTCGGGCCAAAGAGACTTGATCAGGATGATATGATCGAGCTTGCGGTCTTCAAGTGTGTAAACTTGATGTAGCTTGAATGCAGATTACACTTGAAGATTTTCTCTAGATCAGTAGCTTTAAGCTCAGTAAGTTCAGCAGGGTGTTTTTCTTGATAAGAAATTGCAGCTCAGAATTATCTCTTGTATTTCCTTAATTTTCATCATCTTTTTCCGAGTTGGAAGTCCTCTATTTATAGGTAGGAGTCCTTGTGACTTGTATTTGAAATTCAAATATAGCCGTTCCATGTTTTGTCCCATTTGACTTGTTTTTACATCCTTTGTTCATAGTATCGACACAGTCAGATCGCTTTTGATGAATGCGATCATCCACCCTTTGACTTGTAACCATTGGATAAAGTCTTGAATCATCCCAACGTCCTTTTAATCTCAACTATTGATTTGTTTGATAAATCAGAGGTTGTTAGCTGTCCTTATCCTTGTTTTCTTCCAATATAATCTTGAATAAATCGAGATATATGTATCGCGAGTTCATGAGTCTCTTTGAAGTACATATCGATGAGATCAGACAATAATTTGTTGTGTTTAAAACACAATGCGACTTACTTCTTTTATCTAACTTTTATTTATGAAGTTATATTACACCTTTTGCATATAACTAAGTTCCAATCACCATCCAACTTAGGAACTTAGACCTTGTATTATTAAGGTATATGTAATCGATTTAGGTCATCACAGACTTCCCTAAATTCGATTCCATATCCTTGACTTTAATCACTAAGTTTGATCCCTTAGCCTTCATTAACTAAGTTTGAGACCTCAGCCTTGGTCTTGGCGAGGTTCCGACTAGTCTATCGACCTAGCTACCCTCTTGATCTAGACCGATCTGCGATATAAGTCGGTGACCATTACTGATGCTTGTTTGATCAAACCTATACAAAGATCAAACTCTAATAAACCTATACATTTGATCTAGACATCTTTTGCCTTTGCACTATAATGAGCTAGTCGGCACTCATCACTAAAACTCGTAAATAAGTCCAACAATTTCCCCCTTTTTGGTGATGATGCCAATACCTCTCCTAACAGCAAAGCAAAAAGATTAAAACAAAAAACAGAACAAACTTAGTCATTTCTCATTATAAACAGTTGTTCAAAGTATTACAGTCTAGATACAGTAAAGATAAAACAGTGTTAAGTATGCTGATCTATTGTCTTCTTTCCCTTTCTTCTCTTGCTTTTTCTGCTTGTTCTTGGTAAGCTCTTATTTCCATGATCATCTCTCTCATCCAATCATTTTCAATCAGAGATAAGTCAATGTGAGGATTCACTAGTTTCCACCAATGCCAAGCTTTAGGAAGAGTTAGATTTATCTGATGTACCCTGAAGCCTAACTTCATGTAAACTCCCTTGAACTCATTCAGTGATTGCTTTGCATTTGTGGTGGGTAAACTACTTCCACCTCTACCACCCTCTTCCACCTCTTCTTGAAGCCCTCATGGCTTTTACTCTTGCTTCCCAAAATTTCAAACTCAAAAATGAGTTTAGACCTTCATGAAAGCCCTTGTCATGATAAGGTCTCCTTCTGTTGTTGTACACATTCTTGTATTGCTTGAGAAGATCATCTGTAAGTGGAAGTCTGCCAGGTGCAGGTTCTCTATATGCATTAGTATCAGCTTCCCATCTCTTCTTTGCGAAAATCCTAGCAGCCTCTTTTGCTACTGATGTTTGGCCCTCTTCCCCCTTATTGACATCATCAACAAACCGGGACAGCAGGCCATGTACACTCTCCTGTGTCAATACTAGATTGTTCATTTGACCTTCAATAATTTCAGTCCTAGTGTCAATTGTAGTGATCCTTCCTTGCAATGTTTGCTCCAGTAGATTTATCCTTTCAGTGATCTTAGGATCAATTTCAGCAGGTTGAAGTGTTCCAGCAGCCTCAGCAGGCTTAGGTGACTCAGCAAGTTTATCAAGTTTTTGATGAATAGATGCAAATTGGTCTTTCAAAAACTTCTCTTTCAGTGTATTACCTTGCCTAATCCCTTTTACATCTTGAGCAAGGTCAGCAAGAGCATATTGTGTGGAAGTAATATTGGAAGTAACAGTTTCAGTAGTTCTTCCTCTATTCTCCACCAAATTCATTAAGTCTTCAAACCTCTGCTCTTGCCTATCCAGTTGAGTTCTTAAATTTGCAATGTCATTCCTGACAGTCCTCAACTCTTCCAAAACATGTGCTGGTACTCCACCAGCCATTCCTCCATCAGCAGGCTCTTCTACATTATGTTGTTGCCTCTGATTGCTGATCACCATTGCAAAGCTCATATACCTTCCAGCAAGGTTAGGTCCTTGGAATTCCTCCAAAATGGGATCAAGAGCAGGTTCTTCAAAAACAGGTACAAATGCCTGTTGAGGTTCATCATTAGCAGGTTCTTCCTCAGGCATTTCCAATTCCTCTTCACTGTAGTCATAGTCCAGCAGCTGCTCTTCTTCCATAATAACAGCAGTCTGCTGACCATCTTTCCCTACAGTGGTCTTGTCTCCAGTAGGCTCCACTACAGCAGCCTGTTCAACAACTACAACAGGCCTCCAAACCCAAAGTTTGTTCCAACCTTTGTCCAAGTGCTGTTTGTACCTCAGCAGCATGTACCTCATGTTCCAACCTTTGTCCAGGTGCTATTTGGTCCTCAGCAGCCTGTACCTCCTGTTCAACTCTTTGTTCTGGTACAATTTGTGCCACAACAACTTGATCAGGGAATATATCCATATTTTCCTTTTGAAATTCCCCCATATCAGTGATCCTCCTTAAAGAATTTGCAGATTTGGTTAGGGTGTCCTCAGTGTCAATCCAGTCTTGATATTGAATAGATTCCTCTGAACTGGCACTAGGCTCACTGATATCAGTAACTCTTTATTCATCCAAATCAGCAGTCTGTTGATCCTTAGGTTGTTCAATAGGTTCAACAACAAACAAATCATCTACCTCACCAACAAATCTGTTTGCACCAATATCTATTCCCTCATTGATTTGTGCCTCTATATCATCCATGGTGAGATCCTCATCCATCTGTTGATTATCTTGTCTTTCAAAGATGATTGTTCACCACCCGATGGAGCTGCTCCACTCTTGGTTCATTTAACATGGCGGTTCCACTGGTTCCTCCTAGACCAGAGGGAAAATCACCTCCAGAGTCAGATGATGAAGATGAATCATTATTGTCATCCCTAGGGTCCCTGAACTTGATACCCTCCTCCTTCTGTTGTTCATAAAAAATATCCATTAATCTTGATTGCAGCAGAGTAGTATCAACTAGATCCAACAAATTCTCCACTCCTAGCTTCTCAAAAGCCCATTCCTCAAAATTTGTCATAGGTTGTGCAGCAGGCTTTTGTCTCTTATAAAATCCAAATTTCTATTGGAAATAATCAGCCACTTGCTGGAGTTTAGGATCCATAAACTCCTCATCCTTCTTTTTCTTTTCTTGTCTTTCAAAAGGCATGAAAGACTGTCTAGGAGCTGTTTGTTCACTCTGCTGACCTCCAAAGGTCCCAACCAGCAGAGTTAGAGTTTCTTCAACAGATGCATTTAGGTCAGTAGGTTGCTCAGAATGTATATTAGTACCTACTACCTCCATCTGTATAACACTTGGTTCCCCCTGACTTATATGCTCATCAGCAGGGTGAGCAGCAGACTGCTCTTCCCCTTGAACTATTGCAGGAATTGCAGGGTCTTGTACCAGTTTTTCCACTTCCACAGTAGGTGTAGACTCAATGGTCTGCTGTGTCTCTTCAACAAGTTGCTCAACAACAACTTGTGCAACTTCAGTAGGCTCAACAGCCTTTACAGGTGAGGATTCTGTTACTTCAACAGCAGACTCAGGTACAGCAGACTGCTGTGATTCTTCAATAGATTGCTCAACAACAACCTCTACATCCTCAGAAGGCTTTATAATAGTTATAGGTTCAGCATCAATAGCCTCTCCTACTTCTTCTACTTCTTCTTCTACTTCTTCCCTCTGAGCCTCCAAATTTTTAAATTGCTTTCCCTTTCCATGTTTCTTTTTCTTGATAATTTCTTTCATTCTCTTGGAAAGTGGCTCATCTTCAATCTCAATCACAGTAGACTTTCTTTTTCTACTTGCTTCCTTATGTTGCTCTTTCAAGACTTCAGCAACAGTCTTCTTTGTAGCAACTACAGCAGGTTCAGTAGCTTCAACCTCTACTAGTCCCTCAGTGGACTCAACAGTCTCTGCTGTTTTCTTTCTTGTTTTCTAGGCTTTAATAATTATGTTATTTTCCTTGTATCTGCAGCCTTTCTTTTCTCTGTAACTTTCTTTGGTGCAGCAGGTTTGACAGTTTGCTTAACCTGCTCACCACCAGCATCACCATCATCTCCACCATTATCATTATCAGTAGCGTCAACAACACCTTCTTCATCATCATCCAGACCAGGGATAGGATAGTCAATCTCTTTCTTGTATCTGGATTTATTTATCTTTTCTGGTGCAACATCAGCAATTTCCAAATGATTCAGCAGGGCCTGAACCATTAATCCTAAGGGTAAGGCCTTAGATTTCCTTGTCCCTTATTTTTCTTCTTTTGCAGCCTTCTTCATATAGTGGATAAAGTATCCAGCCCAATCAAACTTCATACTTCTGTAAATAATCATCAGCAGTTCGATTTTCGGTCCTGATAGTGTATCCATGCTTTCAACGAGTCCTAGGATGTTCTTTGCAATAATATTGCTCAGCAGGTTGTATTCATAGCCAATATGTTTCACATTAATGCCTGGAATTGATTTGATGGCATTATTGGTCTTGATTTTGTCAACAAAATCAATTCTTGACAATCCCATTTAAATCGAGGATTTCTTTGGAGCATCTATTACTTCCATAAAACCAAAAACTTCCCTCGGTAGATTTGAGGAAACTTCAATCTCCGAGCATTCTTTGTGGTGGTGAATGCTTCTCTTCCTTGTCTTGTTACAATATTTCTCCAGAAGCTAACAACATTTGTATAAGAGATTGTTTCCAATCTTATATTCAGCACATTCTCCAAACCTTCATATCTGCTGATTCTTCGACCAATGTTGATAGCTAGTTCTGTTTGATTAGCATCAACAACAAAACCTCTTACACTTTGACTAGTTCCAATTTGAACATCATCCTTTTCGGCCATTGTTATAAGAAAAAGATGAAGAAAATAACTTCTCAAATATGTGTTCACACAGTGTAAATGAAGAGAGATAGCAGATTGAGAGTATAGAGTATCTTCTGTGTAAGGTCTGCATATATATAGGCAAATGCAGTTGTAACTGTCAGAGCACGTACATTGATGTTAACCACGATTAAATCTGAGTGAGTGCGGTCTTGACATGAGGCCCATTACTTCTCCATAACGTTTGTAACCGTTAGATCTTGTTAACTATGGTTATAAAGGATAGAATAAATATCCCGCCATTTACTTTTTGACTTTTATAAGTTTGACTGAGTAACGTTCCATTCAAGAGACCTTGTCATCAAGATGGTGGCTCAAAGCAACCTCCGACAAATATGCCTCAATGACTTTGTTGTGAGTGTAACTCTGCTGATCTTTGATTCCTTCTTGTTTTGTTCAATTGATAATACAAGATGAAGTTTAATACCAATGACTGATCTGCCAAGTGAGCTCACCCAACATGACAAAGACCAATCCCCTTTGCAACCTCATTTGCTCAATTGTCCAAACATAAGTCAATGGAATTGTTGATACCAATGACTAATCTGCTAAGTGAGCTAACCCAACATTGCAAAGACTAATCCCCTTGGTGGATTCCAGTACATTGCTGATTATCAGTAAACTTTAATAATTCCAAGTTCAGTCCTTAGTTTAGAAAATCTTTCACTATCCAATGGTGTAGTGAAAATATCAGCAAGTTGATCTTCAGTAGGGATGTAAAGAACCACCACATCTTTCTTTTCAACATGATCTCTTATAAAATGATGTCTCACATCAATATGCTTGGTTCTTGAGTGCAAAACAGGATTTTCTGTGATTGCAATTTCACTTGTGTTGTCACACATAATTTGAATTTCTCTTTCTTCAATTCCATAATCCCTTAATTGTTGTCTTAACCACAGTATCTGTGCACAGCAACTTCCAGCAGCAATGTATTCAGCTTCAGCAATGGAAGTTGATATTGAATTTTGTTTCTTGCTAAACCAGGAAACCAGTCTATTTCCCATTAACTGACAGGTTCCTGTGGTGCTTTTTCTATCAATCTTGCATCCAGCATAATCAGAATCTGAGTAGGATATAACTTTGAAACTTCCATCCTTGGAATACCAAAGTCTCTTTTAGATATTTGAGAACTCTTTTGACTGCACCTAAATGACTTTCTTTAGGTTTAGATTGAAATCTTGCATAAACACCTATAGCAAAGGATATATCAGGTCTGCTGGCAGTAAGGTACAGCAGACTGCCTATCATCCTTCTATATAAGGTCTGATCAACATCTTTGCCTTCTTTATCTTCATCCAATCTGATATTTGTACTCATAGGAGTTGATATCTTGGTGCTGTTTTCCATACCAAATTTCTTCAGTAACTCCTTGGTATACTTGGTTTGATGAATGAAGATTCCATCTTTCATCTGTTTGACTTGCAATCCCAAAAAGTAGTTCATTTCTCCCATCATACTCATTTGGAATTTACTCTTCATTAGATTTGCAAATTTTTCACATAGCAATTCATTTTCAGAACCAAAGATTATGTCATCAACATAAATCTGTACCAGCAAGGTGCTATCCTTTTCACTGATTCTGAAAAGAGTCTTATCAATGGTGCCTTTTGTAAAACCATTGTCCACCAAGAATTGAGATAGAGTCTCATACCATGCTCTTGGTGCTTGTTTCAAACCATAAAGTGCTTTGTTGTGTCTATACACTTTATCTCCTTGGTCTTTAACTTCAAATCCTGGAGGTTGCTGAACATACACTTCCTCCTCCAGAATGCCATTCAAAAATGCACTCTTGACATCCATTTGATATACTTTGAAGTTTTTATATGCACCATGTGCCAAGAATAATCTGATAGCTTCCAATCTTGCAACAGGGGCATATGTCTCATCAAAATCTATTCCTTCTGCTTGAGAATAGCCTTTTGCAACTAGTCTGGCCTTATTCCTTACAATGGTACCAGATTCATCCAATTTATTTCTGTATACCCATTTAGTACCAATGATATTTGCATGACTTGGCCTTTCAACTAGTGTCCAAACTTGATTTCTTTCAAATTCATTCAACTCTTCTTGCATAGCAATTATCCAGTCTGGATCTGAAATTGCTTCTTCAACAACTTTAGGTTCTACTTGAGATAGAAAACAAGTAAACATTGCTTCTAATTGTCTTCTAGTCCTCACACCTTGCTGTATATTGCCAATAACTTGTTCAACAGGGTGATCCCTTAACCATTGTGGACTCTGGTTGGATTGATTATCAGGAACATCATCTTCAGTAGGTCTCATTGTTTCTTCATCGTGGGTTTGTGAGATCCTTGAACCGCCTCGGTTGTTGCATCGGTAGTATTACCAGTAGGTGTTGGCGAGGCGAATCGAAACTTTTAAGTCATTAAATCTTTCCACAACTTCAACACAACTGGATCGGTGACCTGTAGGTTCTCAGCAGGGTCACAAGCTTTATTTTCCATACCAGTGAACTTAGGTTCATCAAACACAACATGGATTGTTTCTTCATGTTTTAATGACCTCTTGTTCAGTACCCTGAATGCCTTCTTTGATGAAGAATATCCCAAGAAAATTCCTTCATCATCGATTTTGGTTGGAATGTCTTCAAATGTTCTTTATGATTTAAGATAAAACACTTGCTTCCAAATGGATGGAAATAGGATATGTTAGGTTTTCTTCCATTCCAAATCTCATAAGGTGTCTCTTGACATCTTCTTGTTCACTTTGAGGTTCTGTTTTGTGTATAGCATGTTGTATTAAGCGCTTCAATTTAATATCTTTCGGTAGCAATGCTTCACAAATCGTAGTTCTTCCCGCTACTTTTAAAGTCCTGTTTCTTCTTTCAAAGAACTTATTTTCTTTGAGGTGTACCAAATGACAACAAGTTGATGTAGTACACAATTCATTCACAATATTCTTTTATAACTTTGTTGAGAAATTCAGTACCCTTGTCTGATCTGATTTTTACTACTGTCAAACTTTTCTCATTTTGCAATCTCTTCAAAAGTTTAGGCATCTTTTGAAGTGTTTCACTTTTCTTGTTCATAAATATTACCCAAGTGTACCTTGAATAGTCATCCACAACCACTAAGGTGTATTTCTTTCCTGTAACACTTGTTGGTGTAACTGGTCCAAACAGATCCATATGCATCAGCTCTGAAACTCTATTAGTTGATTGCTTAGTCTTTCATTTGAAGCTTGACTTTGTCTGTTTACCTTGCTGACAAGCATCACATATAGAATCCTTTTTGAATGTGATATCAGGTAAACCAATCACCAGTTTCTTCTTCACCAACTGATTTATATCATCAAAATTTAGATGATTCAACTTTTTGTGTCATAACCAATTAAGTTCTGATTTGGTATGCACAATCAGACATGTTTCTGGAACTGCAGTAGACTAATCCACAACATACATGTTTTGTTGTCTTCTTCCGACCAACACAACTTGATCACCCTCTTTCACTAATGACAATGATCTGATTGTTTTTGTCAAAAGTGACCTTGTATCCTATGTCACAGAATTGTCCAGTGCTCAGCAAGTTGTAGTCCAATCCTTCCACATATGCAACATTTCTGATTGTTAGTCCATTCCTCACAAGTGTGCCATATCCTCTTGTGTATCCAGGTGTATTCTTGTTTCCAAAATTCACCATTGGACCATCCTTTGCCACAAAGTTTGACAAACAGTGCTTATTCTTTGTCAAATGTCTGGAACATCCACTGTCAAAGTACCAGACACCCTACAAAACAAAGTTAATGCATTTTAGGTACCCAAAACTGTTTGGGTCCATAATGGTCAGTGGTAAGCATGACCCCTGGCATGTTTCCATAAGGTATTCTTCTAAAAGTGTCATACTTAGGTTCATACATGTATTCTACACATCCATATGGTCTAACAAGTGGTTGTGTAGGATTCACATATGTTTTCTGGCCTTTTGGTATGTAATCTTTGTCAAGTGATTTACTGTTGTTAGAAACATTAGCATAACCATTGGTTTGTCATGCATTAGAAGAAACGACACTGTAATATGGAGTCTCTTTGAGGTCCTGCCGAGGTCTTGTATAAGTCCTCTGCCGAGTCCTCTCTTGATTCCATTGCTTAGGTTTTTACCCTGGCAAAGATAGTTATACTTCTTTGTTTTTAGCGATGAGGTTCAGAATATTCCAATCATCATCGGTAGGAAACAATCTACCTTTCCCCCGAAGATAAGTATCCCTAGAATGATTAACATTTTTGGGTTTAAGATTCTTATCCTTGGAATATTTCTGGTTTTTCCCTTTTTGTGGTCCAGTAGACTTGGTAGTAGGTCTGCTATCAGTAGGTCTAGAAGGTCCAACAGTCCTACCTTTGGATTTACCCTTTTTGTTAGGTACTGATGTCCTTTTAGACTTCTGATTTTGCCTCTTTGAAGTATTCTCAGTAGGCTTCACTGCCTTCACAACCCTTTTGGGAGTTGGATATTGTGCAGGCACAAACTTAGGACCAATTCTGGTACTAGGTTCAGTGACCTTACTGGATCCACTCTTATTGGATTGTTGAGTTCCAAATCCAAGCCCTGTCCTATCACCATAAGGCTTTCTAGATTTGAATGCAGTGGATGAACAAGATGGTTCAGCAGACTCAGTAGCTACTGAATGTACAGTGAGGCTTATCTTTGATTCTGTCTAACCTCTTTCCTTACCTTTGAGAATTCTTAATTCAGCATTTAATCTTTCAACTTCTAATTGAAGAGCTTCTTTTTCAGCCTTCACAATCTCATAACCAGATTGTATTATCCTCAGTTGATTAAGGATGGCATCCAAAGTTTCATCATTGTCAGAATTTCTAGGATTTGAACCACAAGTTGATTCACAATCACTTCCAGCAGGAGTGTTTATTGATACAGTATTGTATACCTCCTCTGTTTCATCCATGTTTGCCATTAATGCATAGTCTTCCATATCAGCAACCAATGCTGTGTCATCAGATTCATTTTGTTTTTCTGATTCCACTTCATAGCTTGATTCATCTTCAACAACCATGGCCTTCTTTCCATGTCTTCTTTGTTGACTCTTGGTCTTTAGTATGTTTGGACAATCAGGTCTGAAATGTCTAGGCTTTTTGCAGTTGAAGCAAAGATAATCATGTTCCTTACTTTGTTTTAACTCAGGACAGTCAGGTTTGAATTGTCCCGGTTTCTTGCATTGAAAGCACAAGTAATCATTGTCTTTTCTGGAATCATCATTCTTCTTTTCACTGAATTTCTTAGTGAAATTCCTTGGAGAACCCTTTCCAGATTTCATCATCCTGATTTTCTTGCTCAGTAGGGCAATTTGCTCTTGCATCTCATCCAGTAGATCATCTTGAGCTCCTGATGTTTCTTCTTGATGTTTGGCAGCCAAGTTGTCTTTGGTTCTTCCTTTTCAGTGGTAGGAACCAATCTCTTGCTGAATTCATAAGCTTTAAGATCTGAGAATAATTTGAAGGTATCATCTTCATGTAATTTCCTCATTTCTTCTATGGCAGTGACTTTCATCTCCCAAACTTCTTTTTCAGGTAATGCTTCCAAGATTTTTGAGTTGATTTCTTCTTTTGAATAACTTACACTCAGTAGGGTAAGTTCATCCAGGATTGCATTGAATCTTGATTCCATTTGATCAATGGTTTTATTTGGTAGCATTTTGAACTTTTTAAACCTCTTTTTGGCTACACTGATTTTGTTCTTCTTGATAGCATCAGTGCCTTCACAGATTAACTGTATCTTGTCCCAAAGTTCCTTTGCAGTTTTACAATCTTTCACCTTCATATACATATTGATATCCAGAGTTCTGTATATGATATCAACAGCAATATTGTTAAGATTTTCTCACTTTCTATCTTCAGCATTCCATTCTGTTTTTGGTTTTGGAATGTACTGTGTCTCATCTCCCACTGTTACTGCTTTGGTAATCTTCAGTGGTCCATCAGTTAGTACATCCATCATCTCATCATGTGTTGCAGCTAGATAAGCTTTGCATACGAGCGTTTATACTCATCAAATCTATCTAAAGAACACATCAAACATAGTTCTAGCATCTTGGTTGTTATCCATGATGCAAAGCTTGGAAAATCGAGAACTTGAAAAAGTTTCAAAGTATTTTCACAAGCACAACAAGTAGGATTTCTTGAGCGAAGCCTTTGCTCCGATACCAATTGTTGGTCCTTGAAAAGGCTTTGGTTAAGTTTAGAGGGGTGAATAAACTTAACACTTAAAACTTTTGGAGTTAACAAACTCGGCAACTTCAAAGACTGCGATACCTCGATAGTCTGTGACTATTGAACTTCATTGAATTTGTGCAATAAATTATATCAAAATTAAGCCTTATTACTTGTTAAATATGATACTAAGTATTAGATACTCATTAGTGTATGTGTGTGATTTCGGTTGCTAGATTCAAAGAGGGTTGATGTGTGTAATAAACTAAATGCAGAATGTAAAGTGAGAAAGTAAGTAGGCAGATTTTATAGTGGTTCCGGTGGTGTAATCACTGTCAGTCCACTCTTCTTCTCTGTGATGTTGGAGGTAATTCACTAGAGATCTTTGATGTATTTGTTACAAAGATTCCTATGTTGCTTGTCCTTCACCAATAACTATGGCTTCACAAACTGAACACTTGGAGCAGGTAGGATTCTTTGCTCCAAAGTCTTCCACTTGGTCCTTGAAGGGTAGAATTGCCTCTTCACCGGCTCCACCACAAACAAATGATCTTTCACACCCCAAAGATGCTTCACTTTGTCTTGATGGGTTCTTGTAAAAGAAAGATTGAATCAAGTAAATGATCTGGATTTCAGCAGACTTGATCAGGATGATATGATCAAGCGACTTGCGGTCTTCAAGTGTGTAAACTTGATGTAGCTTGATTGCAGATTACACTTGAAGATTTTCTCGGATCGGTAGCTTTAAGCTCGATAAGTTCAAGCAGGTGTTTTTCTTGATAAGAAATTGCATTTGAAATTATCTCTTGTATTTCCTTAATTTTCATCATCTTTTTCTGAGTTGGAAGTCCTCTATTTATAGGTAGGAGTCCTTGTGACTTGTCTTTGAAATTCAAATATAGCCGTTCCATGTTTTGTCTCATTTGACTTGCTTTCATCATTGTTTGTTCATAATCTTGATACGCAGTCATTGCTTTTTGATGAATCTGATCTGTCCACCCTTTGACTTGTAACCATTGGATAAAGTCCTGAATCATCCCAGCGTCCTTTTAATCTCAACCATTGATTTGTTTGATAAATCAGAGGTTGTTATTTATCATTATCCTTGTTTTCTTTCAATGTAATCTTGAATAAATCGAGATATATGTATCAATGAGTTCATGAGTCTCTTTGAAGTACATATCTGTCAGAAGGTCAATACAATAATTTCTTTGTGTTTAAAACACAATGCAAACTTACTTCTTTTATCTAACTTTTAATTATGAAGTTAGATTACACCTTTTGCATATAACTAAGTTCCAATCACCATCCAACTTAGGAACTTAGACCTTGTACACAAGGTATATGTAATTAGTTTAGGTCATCACAGACTTCCCTAAATTCTGATTCCATATCCTTGACTTTAATCACTAAGTTTGATCCCTTAGCCTTCATTAACTGAGTTTGAGACCTTAGCCTTCAGTCTTCAGCAGGTTCCTGACTAGTCTACTGACCTAGCTACCCTACTGATCTAGACCAGTCTACTGATATAAGTCAGCTGACCATTACAGTGCTTGTTTGATCAAACCTATACAAAGATCAAACTCTAATAAACCTATACATTTGATCTAGACATCTTTTTGCCTTTGCACTATAACAGCTAGTCTGGCACTCATCACTAAAACTCAGAAATATGTCCAACACAAACATATTGCATTAATTATCAAGATACTTTTTCTCCCGTTGTCAAGATTACCACAGTCAGAACTTTACTGGCAGCAGCATCAACTAATAATTGGCACCTTCATCAGATGGATGTCAATACAGCTTTCTTACTTGGAGATATGCATGAAGAAGTGTATATGCGGCTTCCTCTGGGCTTAAAGACAGACAAACCAAATCTTGTTTGTTGATTAACCAAGTCACTATATGGTTTGAAGCAAGCCAGCAAACAATTGAATTATAAGCTAACCGAATCTTTAGACGGACATGGGTTTGTCCAATCAAAGAATGAACATAGTTTGTTCACCAAAGGGTCAGGACAATCTTTTATTTCTCTATTTGTGCGTGTAAATGATATAATAGCAAACTAGTCTGATATCTGACTAATCCAAACAAGTCAAAGATACATTGCATCAACAGTTTTTCATCAAAGATCTTGGAAAGTTGAGATAAATTTTGGGCACTGAAGCGGCTAGAACCCTTGAAGGAATTTCCATTTCTCAAATAAAGTATACTCTCAATCTCTAGAAGAGTATGAGATTTAGGGGGCTAAACCTGCCGAAACACCTATGGAATCTATGCCGACTCTACAACATGGAGATTCACCCTTGTTTGATGATAGTACTGCATATAGATCACTGGTGGGTAAACTTATCTATCTTACTTTCATCTGACCAGAAAAAGCTTTTGCAGCTCAGCAGCTGAGTCAATTTTTAGACATCTCCACTGAAAATAACAAGAACCCTGCTCACAGACTGCTGAGATATTTGAATGCTAATCCAGGACAAGGCATCTTGTTTCCAGTAGAGAACGATCTTTTTTTTGAAAGGTTTTACTGATAGTGACTGGGCCGGTTGTCCTGAACCAGAAAGTTGGTTTCAGGATACATGATGTTCTTAGGAGATGATCCTATTTCTTGGAAGGCAAAGAAGTAGACAACTATAGCAAGAAGCTCTTCAGAGGCTAAATACAGGGCTATGGCCCATGCAGTATGTGAACTTCAGTGGCTAATTTATATCCTACAAGATTGTAAGATTATATTTAGTTGCTTGCTCTACTATTCTGTGACAGTGCTAGTGCTATGCGTATTGCTCATAATATGTGTTTCATGAAAGGACCAAGCATATTGAAATTGATTGTCATATTGTAAGGGAAAAATGTAACGCCCTGCTCCCGGATACTGAGCCATTATCCGAAAGAGAAACGTTCGGCGCGTATAGCATTAAATAAATCTAATAATTTACGCAAGCCTCTATGTCGTTGTATCAAATAAAAGCAAACGGAAGCTAAAAAGACTCGGGTAAAATCATAAATGCTACTATGAATAGAAAGTAACCATTCTAAAGATGGAAAGAATTAACTTACAATAACGATTCTCCAAAGATTACAAAGTACGATGTCTTGAAAGTACAACTTGTCTACAAAGTCTAGAATTAATATTAAAACAAAGCATCGTCGAAAGTCTTCCTCGTAGTCCTCAACAAACTCGTGGTCAGCCTATTCGTCTTCTCACCCCACAATGCATACAAAATAAAATGCAAATGAGGTAAGTACAAAGTACTTAGTAAAAGTGAGAAGCTAATGAATAACTAAGTTCTACAACAAAAGGTTCCTTTTATTATTATTATGTTATCTTTATGAGAGATCGACTCAATCTAGGGTTCACTCCATGTCCATCAACATGTCATGACTATACGTTTCTAGCTTAACTTATCTTGGTTACGTCATTACTCAAGGGCACTGTGCAAGGCGTTCATCAGCCTGAAGATATACTTGCTAACTAACAGTGATTAGCACCGATTAGCTCCGGGTCTCCCTGGTATGCGTATACGTTCGATGAATTTCCTCATCTACCCTTCAGCCTTTTGAGCCAGTAGAGTTGTTCACCTTTTATGAACGTATCACATCGCCGATAGAAGTGCCTAACCGAGAATAGGTGACGTTTTATCTTTTACTACATTTATGTAATTATTATTGTGTATTAATTAGCCACCTAAGTGTTTTCAAGTAAGCTCTCTCACATACACTACTCTCTTTCCTAGACCACTAGACACGGACAAGGCCTAGCAATTACACAGACATTGATGAATACTATTTCATCAAAGCACAAGCCCTTTCATGCCTTTCCGACGGTCCCGGACTTCAACTCCCTTTAAGAGTATGTCCGGTGCCGGAACCAAACGCATCAGAAACTCAATCGAGACTTGTTCATTTTCATTTAGTATTATTAGATCAAGAAATAACATTTAAACTGGACTCGTAGCTTAAAACAACATTTACCCAAAACTGGGCTGAATGCGTGCGCATTGCACCTGAAAAGCCCTAAACATGATTTTCTACAACTTAACGATTTCTAACCCAAATCAAACATGTTTAACATCAACTATCACAAAAAGCAAAGGTAAAAACTGATTTAAACATAACTAAACATCACGTAGCATCCAACATTTTAACTACAACATAAAACACGATTCCTTGTTACAACTAACACTCAACCTAAACAATGTAAAACCATAATTATTCGTTAGGAAGATCCTCTTACCTTAATTGCAAAAAAACTTCAAAGAAAAACGCCAAGTGACTGCAACAACTCATGATCCTCAAACCCAAAACCTATTTGATCAACAAGAAACCCTAAAATCATATTTCCCTTCAAAAACCGAACTGAAAAAGTGTATAGAACTCAAGATTTCCAGGATTACTTGCTGTGAAACTATTTTTAGAATGATCTACGCTCCAAGATGATCGTTTTGACTACTCATGGCTGCGAAACAGAGCTACGGATTAAAAGATATTAATTTTTGAAGAATTGAACCCGACGGTTATAAAAAACTAGGGCTAAACTGAAAATTTACGAAATAGGGATATTTTATTTTCCAAATTTGCGTCTCATCACGGTGATCACTTTTCTCTCCTGCGGCATCTTGAAACGATGAACGGATTGGCCGCACGGTTGAAGTTTTCTTTCCAGGCAACTTGCGTTGCCTTCTGCGTCTGTTTCTTCTCTTTGCGCCGTCGCCTCTTTTTTTTTTTCAGAATATGCGTGCCAAATTGTGAGGGAAAATTGGGGATTATTTTCCTTAAATAGCCATTTAATTAAATTCCTTAATTAAATAACTAAATCCCTTTAATTAAATCATTTTTAATTAAATAAATAGGATAAACAATAATCAGGTCGTAGTGGATACGCCCAATTACTGTTTTACCCTTTCTGAAAAATCAGGATGTAACAAAAAATTTAAATTTAGACTTGTCAGACTACTTCCTTTCAACACTAAAGAGCAGATTGCTGACATTTTTACCAAATCATTAGATGCATCAATCTTCTCTTATCTACTAGACAAGTTGGGGACTTCTATTATATTTCAACCTAGTTCAAGTGGCTAGAAAGTGACGAGTGCAAGCTAATTCATATAACACTCTCAGCTTGATGGGGTGTTACAATATATGATCAGGCTAAAGGAAGTGCTGAGTGCACTGATCGGCCTTTTCTAAGTGTCCAATCTCACCGGCAATGTACTGGGTCAACTGTAGCATAGAATTGGTGAGTCAAGGTCATATCCCACATGGAATCTGGTCGAGTACCAAAGTCGGTCTCGTCCCTAGTTCAGGTCAACACAAATATTGAACGTGGTGATTTGTCAGATCACCGGTTCTAACAACTAAAAATACACAAAACAAAGATTTAAAACTATATAAAAGAGATAGCCAAGCTATGATCCAATCTACTACTCACAAACCCTAGCTAAGTCCCGAGGTATTCTTGATTCACCTAAACATTCTCGATGTCACAAAGGGTGTCGTTTCTGGCTCACGAGAATAGACATTATTTCAATAATCTACCCTCCTATGTCGGAGTTCAACGATCCGCTCAACGGATTTAATCGACCTCACACGGTCTACGATTCATGAAGCGCTCGACAAGTCGATACAAAACCTCACAACGAAAACCGAGTCATCGAACAAACAAATCGGTTTTACACATGATCCTAGAACCCGGCTCCGTATCTCTCTCGCAAAATACATATGTAAAGACGATACGTGTGATACGTTTATAAAGTAGCTAATTCAACAAACGTGATAAGAATAAGTTCTAGAACTATGGTAACATCGAGAATCAACAATCAAACATCAAGAACACCACATGAACAGGCTAAGGTTCGATTTCAAAGACTATCACATAACTCGACTATCGGGAAATTAGCTACACATTATATCAACAAAAACAACAAGAAATCAACAATAAAGTTAATAACATAAACAAGATTAAAAGCAAGAACAAGAAATGAAAAAGAAATACCAAATATATTATGCCGTAGAAAATCGAGTCTCGGAGTAAATCCCGTCAATAACGCGTCAAGCTATCACCGAGATCCTCGGATTACAACAATCTACAACTAAACTAAGCTAATATATCTATAAATCTAATCTAAGCTAAGAAAAAGCAGAAAAATGATGAAAACGAGTTGGGGAAGAAAAAGTTTTGGATCTAGATCCAAAATGGGGGTATTTATAGTGTTTTATGTGTTCTGGACGCTAGGCGTGCGCCTAGGAAAGTGTAGGCGCACGCCTAGGATGTTAAAATCACGTACTGAAACTTCTGGCCAAAATTCACTGCTAGGCGTGCGCCTAGCATTTCTCAAAGCGCGCCTATAGTGACACACCTCGGAAAAACAACCATAACGTCGTCTGTAGACCTCCGATTTGAGTGATTCAATATGCGTTGGAAAGCTCATTCAATTTTATACAACATTCATGAAGATGTCCAGCCCAGAAAATGCCTCTAAGGTGGATCAAAATGCAGATCAATAGAAGGTATGGTTGTAGTACCACCGCGTTTTGATCCGTTTGAACGTTTAAGCTTCGGGCACACGTTCCAATCCCCGTAAATCGCCTTCTAGACATCTCAAACACCTAATTCCTGTACAAAATCACAACAAATACCACACATAATCCCTACAGGACACTAGGGTGACCGAGAGTATAGTAAATTACACCGAAAAAGACCGAGAATCCCGGACTTTACGTCCTAGGTCCCGAAATGATAACCAAGGTGTAAATACATCAAAATACAACTAAATGTCTCAGAAAACATATAAAACGAGGTATAAAAGGGGTATAATTACCTAGAAAATGATAGTCAATTTGACTCCCAACAAACTACCCCTACTTTGCTTTTGCTCGCCCTCGAGCAAAAATGAGCGATTCAAAAATAAAGATGGAGTCAACATTGATATCATACATCTAGTCTATAAGAATTGAAATGGTAAAACTCAAGTAATTGACACAAATGCATATTATTTAAGTTCTACCTTGCATTGAGAAAAGAATGTGTGTGTGTGAATAGCTTCTTCAACATTTATGACCGATGACCGGTTTAGATTATAGACGTATAATGTACCGAGGCTACACCATAGGCTTATACTTCGTAAACATCTCCACTAATCGAGGTCAATCGAAGTCTAGTACGGTCGAGTAGGACTTGAAGGGTTATACCGTTAGGCTAGGGTATGGGCAACGAAAGGATATTTACGAAAAAATAAAAAAGAGAGGGTGCAAAAGAGCTTTAACCGAGATATATACACAAAACTCGGTTATCACTGCGCCTTCAATCTTTCCAAATATTTATATCTCCGGAGTCCAAACCCTAACCTCAACTTCATAATATACAATACTACACAACACTTTAGTCCACTTTTTGGACTTATAACAAACTATAAATATGTACATTTACCACTTCTGTTTCTTTTTTTTTTTTTTCTCTTTTCTTTTCTTTTTTTTTTCTTTTTCTTTTTATTAAAAGAGAACTAAACAGTAGCAATACAAAAATTTGACACTATACACCAAAACTTCGATCAAAAACCGAAACCAAAACATTGTTACACTCCTCGTTCCGAAATAACTCGTAAATCATGACTCCATACCATTACTTACGTCTCAACAATACCTCGCAACATCGTAAAAATGTGCGGAACGAACAAGCTCAATTGCAAGGTAGTCAAGGGTACGTAGACCGAAATAATGTTAGGGACATCGATTTTCACGGGTTAGTAACACGAAAGGCTAGTTCGGGTGGCGGTCTAACCACCCTACAAAAGGCTTAGAGGGGTAATAGTGGATTAATCGTTTAGGTTGGCCTTTGGCTATGATTGGGTCAAAATAAATGCCAAAACCGTCATCCCGTACCTAACAACGACGACCTTTCTATTTCGCCTCAAAGTTACTGATATAAGTTCTAGGTAACCGGGTCATTAATAACTACCATAATCGTTCACTAGTCAAGGTGATTCGTGAAGTCGAAGCTAGCATGATAGAACTATTACATTCTCAATACAAGATCCCAACTCAAATGAAATGCATTCAAATAATCACTATATGCTTAACAAAACAATACTAAAGGCTCAATGTATCACAAACAATGTCAAAGGCATCAAAATTTCTAAAAATGACTCATTTTACACTAAAGGAATAACAATCACTAAGTATAACTCGTTCCATATGAAAACAAAACATCGAAGCTAAACCGACTACCCCCTACTTTAAAATGAAACACGAATGATAAGGGTAGAAAAGTTAGCTTACAACCGGAAAAAGGCGCGAGTACGATCATGTGGCATCCGTAAAATGAACTCCGAGGGTACCTGTACTTATAAAATATACACAACCAACACCAAAGGTGTACAAGTATGGAGTATAACACAATGAAACTACCCGGATGACCACAACTCATCAAAACCAAAAACACCACACTAACCACCCCCCCCCCCCAAAACACACTTCTTCGAGTTATATAACAACAAAACTTACCCGAAGTATCAAAATAGAAACTAAAGAAACACAGTGAAACACGAGGGGAAAGAAAAGCATTAAAAACACATTATGAGTTTATAGTCCTCAGCTCGACTTTCTACCCCCAAACATGTCAAGGATAGCTATACCATAAGAGAGCAAACCGTTGCTTCTCCCTAGCAAAATCGTAGGAATTGAGCATCCCTTGAAAATGAAACAAAAGAAATATGGGGCTCAATCCCCACCACCATGATTTGTTCGATGAATCCGTTCCACAGAACAACGAACTCACTTTCCCCGAACTAAAACATATCCCAACTAATAACGACTCAAGCACCAAGTATGAACATTTAGGCTCAACATCAACAACAAACTCAATAGGGTGCACCCCCGTAGGTATAACAGTAATGCTAGATGAAAAAGGAATAGATGATTCAATAATATCAGGATTCATACCCTCTTCGTAGCATTCCTCAGGGGTGACTTCAAGTAAAGTCTCACGTTCTTTCCTCTCAAACTCCTCAAATAGTTGTTGCACTTTAAGCTCCAAGTTTCGTATGGCTGTTTGCATCACAGTCTGGCCATTACGAAACTCTTGAAACTCTCTATGGTGCTCTTGGACCACTTTACTCAACTCTTCAACAGTTTGCTCAAGTGCCATCCGTTGCTCCGTTGAGGTCTCTGATTCTGGAGGTGGAGGAGTATCGAGTTGTTGATCAAAGTAACTTGGGGCATTCCCCCACTCATTTCCGTATGATGTGGTGTATGTGTTGAACTGATAAGATGGTTGTGTTTGATAACCCATAGCACCGTAGTTGTAATATCCGAATGGGTAAGCATAGGAGCCGTAATTGTAGTATGGATTCATTATCTGCAAACAGGGAAACAACACGAACACAATCACGGTATCGAGTCACTACCACTACCAAAGTAAATGGTGTGACACTTCAACAACAACAAAATAAACAAACTATACATAAAAAAAACAAATAAGAAAAACAACCTAATCCTAAGAATTCAACTAACTTACAAGATATCAACCCGATTCACCGGCAACGGCGCCAGAAAGCTTGATCGGCCTTTTCTAAGTGTCCAATCTCACCGGCAATGTACTGGGTCAATTGTAGCATAGAATTGGTGAGTCAAGGTCGTATCCCACAGGGAATCTGGTCGAGTACCAAAGTCGGTCTCGTCCTTAGTTCAGGTCAACACAAATATTGAACGTGGTGATTTGTCAGATCACCGGTTCTAACAACTAAAAATACACAAAACAAATATTTAAAACTATATAAAAGAGATAGCCAAGCTATGATCCAATCTACTACTCACAAACCCTAGCTAAGTCCCGAGGTATTCTTGATTCACCTAAACGTTCTCGATGTCACAAAGGGTGTCGTTTCCTGGCTCTGAGAATAGACATTATTTCAATAATCTACCCTCCTATGTCAGGTTCAACAATCTGCTCAACGGATTTAACTGACCTCACACGGTCTACGATTCATGAAACGCTCGACAAGTCGATACAAAACCTCACAATGAAAACCGAGTCTGAACAACACAGTCGGTTTTACACAGTGATCCTAGAACCCCGGCTCCCGTATCCTCTCACAAAATACATATGTATAGACGATACGTGTGATACGTTTATTAAGTAGCTAATTCAACAAACGTGATAAGAATAAGTTCTAGAACTATGCTAACATCGAGAATCAACAATCAAACATCAAGAACACCACATGAACAGGCTAAGGTTCGATTTCAAAGACTATCACATAACTCGACTATTGGGAAATTAGCTACACATTATATCAACAAAAAAAACAAGAAATCAACAATAAAGTTAACATAAACAAGATTAAAAGCAAGAACAAGAAATGAAAAAGAAATTCCAAATATATTATGCCGTAGAAAATCGAGTCTCCGAGCGAAATCCCGTCAATAACGCGTCAAGCTATCACCGAGATCCTCTGGATTACAACAATCTACAACTAAACTAAGCTAATATATCTATAAATCTAATCTAAGCTAAGAAAAACGCAGAAAAATGATGAAAAACGAGTTGGGGAAGAAAAAGTTTTGGATCTAGATCCAAAATGGGGGTATTTATAGTGTTTTATGTGTTCTGGACGCTAGGCGTGTGCCTAGGAAAGTGTAGGCGCACGCCTAGGATGTTAAAATCACGTACTGAAACTTCTGGCCAAAATTCACTGCTAGGCGTGCGCCTAGCATTTCTCAGGCGCGCGCCTAGCTGACATACACTCAGAAAAACAGTCATAACTTTGTCTGTAGACCTCCGATTTGAGTGATTCAAGATGCGTTGGAAAGCTCATTAAATTCTCTACAACTTTAATGCAGATGTACAGCCCCGAAAATGCCTCTAAGATGGATCAAAATGCAGATCAATGGAAGGTATGGTTGTAGTACCACCGCGTTTTGATCCGTTTGAACGCTTAAGCTTCGGGCACACGTTCCAATCCCCGTAAATCGCCTTCCAGACATCTCAAACACCTAATTCCTGTACAAAATCACAACAAATACCACACATAATCCCTACAGGACACTAGGGTGACCGAGAGTATAGTAAATTACACCGAAAAAGACCGAGAATCCCGGACTTTACGTCCTAGGTCCCGAAATGATAACCAAGGTGTAAATACATCAAAATACAACCAAATGTCTCAGAAAACATATAAAACAAGGTATAAATGGGGTATAATTACATAGAAAATGATAGTCAATTTGACTCCCATCATGCACCCAGCTGAATAAGTGAAGACTCGGCAGAATGCTGAGTAGTCAAGATAGTAGTTAGTTGTAGTTTGTAGTTAGAACGGTTATCATGTTGTAATATTTTATAACTACTTTGTAACGTCGCTTAACTGGTTCATGAGGTGTATGAAGCTATGAATACCCCATTATCAATACCATAATAACTTAACCTTACTGATTATTCTTTGAATAATAATACTATACGCATTTTCCTTTACTTTTCGTTGTGTTTACAACTTCAACATAGCTTCCACTTGTATTATTATGTAGCCGTTGATCAATAGTTGATCAAATGTTCGGATTTACACCTTAAATTTATCACCTCGATTTCATAGTCACTTGATTTATATTTGAATAGCTTGAGATGTCCTGGTATCCTCAATGTAATTAGTCTGAAACTTTGAGTGAATATGAATCTTCCTTGTCATCTGCTTCTGGTAAGTATTCTGACTATTACCTAGAATCAAGTCTGGTCTTCAAGTCTTCTGATGGATCTTCTTCTCTGGTCCGACTTAGACTATTCTAGTTTAAAGTATTACAACTAATAATCTGGTTGAAAACCTATACAATAAATTTTCAGACTACTAAGAAAAACTTTTACTTGGTTTCTAAATCAGCTATTTTGGTATAATAGAAACTTCAAACTAGTGGAGGGCCTAACATTCTTCATGCCGATTTGTACGATTCTGAACCAGAATCTTCACTTGCAGACACTGAAGTCTCTGCTCTTCTTCTTCTGACCTGACTATTCTGACTACGAGAAAATGCCTCAATTTCAAGATTATAATGAATGTGTGGCTATCTACCCTGGGATCATGCACTGCGAAAAGGAAAACAACAAGAAAGCAATAAATAATAAACACGACTCAGATAAAGTACTCGAGTAAAATGTGAGATATCAACTCAAATCTCCGACAACAAGCAAAGTGCCGAAAATCGATGGTCACTTTCACTACTATATATGATTATACTACCAAGTGTACTAGTTTGATCATAGTATTTCAGTGAGTACAAGGGTTATCCCACGAGGATATATTTGAATACCAATGTTATTTGTCGTTCTTATTAGGTCAACAAAAGTGTGGACTGGTTTTCTTTATCATAAATAAGATAACCGTTAAATAATAGTATAACTGAAAACACTGATTTGATGGGAATAGTCAAAATTATCACCCAACTAAATACATTTGTACCCTAGTCATTTTTCAGAAGTGAACTTAATCCGACGAACCTACCATGATGT
Organism: Gentiana macrophylla; assembly: GCA_026214975.1. Classification (NCBI taxonomy): domain Eukaryota; kingdom Viridiplantae; phylum Streptophyta; class Magnoliopsida; order Gentianales; family Gentianaceae; genus Gentiana; species Gentiana macrophylla. Next base: position 61,126,511 of record CM047811.1, read on the forward strand.
TCTTGAAATAATTACGGGTGTAATTTCTCATGTTGGCAAACTAAACACTCTCATTAATTAGCGCCCTATGTTTGATTCAGTGGTTGATCCATACAGGTCTCACTGGCCAAACACACATTAATTATTTGTGAAACGCTCAACCTAGATTGAAAACCCCATTTGAGAATTTAATCTATCTCTAGTAATTTTTACTCGACGGTCCAAATACCCCGTTCTCCTACACCATCTCGTAAATCTCGTTTATAAGCAGTGCATTTGGTCATTCGTTGATTAATTAGTTTAACAAAAGCATTAAGTGCAAGTAATGAGATGTTAAGTTAAAAAAATTAACAGTACGTTCAATACACAAATCACATATCTTGGCTATAAAGATTTAGCTACTCATATCATTGTCATGATCACAAGATTTAGAAAAATAAAAACTTTGAATGGTCTTTAAAATCTTGGAGAAAAAGATATTCACTACTCGAGGAATCACAAAATAATCTTTGAAAACAGAGTAATAAATCAAGTATCTTGGCTAATTTACTGCTAAAAAAACTGAAAAAATCGCAATAGAACTAACTATGGGTCGGTGTCTGATAAATTCCTTTTAGAGGCATAAATAGGTTGAAAATCATGATTAAAATAAATTTAGGCCGCACATTTCATGCGCCTGCGCGCATGGCTTCATTCTGCAGATTATGAGTGTGTGCGCATCACATCAAGTGTGCTCGCATTATAGCTCGACAACAGGCGTATTTTCAGCATTTCAGGCATAAAACTCAACTTTTGGAGGCTCAGATGCGTCCCCATGGCATGTAATGCATGCACATGCATGACTTACGAGAATTTCTCATATTTTTCCTTTTTCATTCATCTCCAACTTTGGAAAACCTTTGTCTTCATCAATAAAAATCAACACTTATACTACGCATCATTCATACGAGATAGGATAGGATATACAGGGCCGGCTCTGGCATATTTTGGGTTTAAGGCCAAGTCCCCGAATTGGGTCTTTTAGTTGAAGTTGTTTTTTTTTTTTCTTTGAAAAACATACTTATCGCGTTTTTAACATCCGTAATACAAAATTTAATTTATTGATAGTCTCAAAACATACCTGAAGTAGTTTTTTGGGCCAAGTAAATTTTTTTTATTGAACCCTTTTATTAGATATTTTTGTCATAAATATTTTTTGTAATCTCTTACATACGAGTTGCCGAACGAAATAATGTTATCGCAACGAAACGGGATTCGACCTAAAATACCAAGAATTCATGACAAAAATGCCTTTGACCCCCAAATGCAATCCATTGTGACTATGCATTCAAAAAGTCTACAAACCTCGAGAAATGCACTAAATAACTAGTAGATGAGCGATTATATATAGATGCAAAATGTTAACAATGATGAGGTTTAACATTTACTCTCCCCTATTCCAAAATAACTATGACACTTGCTAAAAAATTTGTTCTAAAACAACTAAGAGAATATTTTTCAATACAAAATTTAATGCATTTTTCCTTTTTTACCCTTCTTTTTATTTGTTTCCATACACTTTCTTAAATACACTAGTATTATTTAGAGAGAAGTCTAAAATCCACTTTTTAATACAAAATAAATAAACAAGACGCACAATATGAAAAATTTGCAAAAATGACAAAAAAATTCACACGGACAAAAATACCCCTACCTATAATAAGTGTTCATCAAGTCGCGTTTGTTTAGGAAGGCGTTGCCTCTTCTTCATATTTTTTCCATGCTGCTGCTATGTGTTTTTTTTAAAACAACCGTAACTTTTGATTTAGAACTCCCATAATCAAAATTCTTTCACCAAAATTCATATTTTTTTCCTCTTCATTTTGATATCTCATATGATACCTTTTCGACATAATTTTTGAAAACCGAAGTTACATTTGCATTATTCGGGAGCGTATTTTTTACAAACAACCGTAACTTTTGATTTAGATCTCCGATCATCAAAAATTCTTTCACCAAAAATCATATTTTTTTCTGTTTATTTGGATATCTCATATGATACCATTTTGACGTAGTTTTTGAAATCCAAATTGATATAAAAAATTGACATTGGACTACTAACATGAAGAATGAGAACACAATAACGTAATAATGAATGAGAATACAAGAATAGTAGCAATTTTGTTTTGAAAAAACCGTAGATTTTTAATTAAAAAAGAAGAAAATTACCAAGGTTTTCGCCTCCCGGGCCTCTTCCACTCCGTGACGTCGTCAATGTATAGTCCTCACCTCCTTAAAACTCTAGTCCGAAAAACCCGGTGTGGGGAAAAACAGGTGCTAGGGAAAGAGTATGAGCAGGTATACATTGGGAATCCCAACCAAATGAAAAGAAAGAAAAAAAAAAGGTGAACTACATACACCTGAAAAATGCACCTATCTACTGCAAAAAAAAAAAAAAAAAAAGCCACCAACATATGGGAAGAAGTATCAGCCAGACAAAATGAAAGCTCCGACAATTAACTAAAGCACCAAGAAAAAGTCTATTATCTACAACATCATCAAGTACAACATTCCCCAAGCTCTTTGCACTCCCTCAAAACGGCATCTTTGATGGGGAACAGGCTGCCCATTCTTATATATCAACTGGCTAGGAACTTTGTAAAAGTCCATTGAACCTGTTGCATTTATTCATAAACTCAAACAATGGAGCTGCATTTTTTACATTTACTTCAATTGCTTCCATTGCACAAGTTATCAACAACGCAAGCTACCAGTCAGCAGCCTGAGAAAAGCACAAAAACAACCAGAACTAGCCTCCAAAAGGTAAAAAGACATGCCAGAATCAAAGTGGGAAAGGACCACTTGTTTTCACCGCACATGCCAGAATCAAAGTGGGAAAAGAGCACTTGTTTTCACCGCACATTCAGAATGAGGAGTGCTTCAAAAAACGAGTACTAAAATGAAATACATGCTGCATAAATAACCTGCAACCGAAAAAGCACACAAGGCCAATACCAAGCTAAAACCAACAATAGGAAACAAAGAGACAAGATAATAAAGAAAAGGACAACCTGTCTGCACTCTCCATGAGTTATGAAGGGTGCTTCCAAGGTTATATTGAAGCAAATCATCGTATCAGCACAACAGGTAAATGGAGGCAGTAACAGTAACAGTCCAAGGTTCATTAGCATCAAAAGTTATGCATAGTTCAATAAGATGGTTACAAGATCCAGTAAATGATATTGGAAAATACAAAATAACACTAAGCACCAAAAAACATTTTACATTTTTCTTATCGGGACAGTGTTTCTACATAAGGAATCAGAAGCTTTAATGAAGTGGAAAAAGAAGGAACATTAAACATTCTGAATCTAAGGATCTACAAAGCTAAAGATGTGATGCAATCTAATGGATCAATGAAATCAGGAAGGAACAGAATAATGAGCATTAAGCATGTAGACTAGAAGAACAATTACAGTAACAATGCAGCAAATGGCGTTAGCAAAGCATTCAACTGATTGGAACTGATTGCTAGAGTCATATGCTTGTTTTCTTTTTAACATGTAAGTAAATGGGCATATTCTAAAACCACAACAAAATTGAAAACCCAAATTCATGAGGAACATATGATGATATGATTCATAGAACTATACCGAGCAAAAGCTATTTGTTCTTTATTCAAACGAAGGCACACAGAATTCAATGCCAATGGAATGCAATTACAAAGCCCACGAATACACAACACCAACAACTGGACAAGGGTAATGACTAACAACATTATAACTATATAAGCCCTTGGACTGCAAATACATATATAAATATATATCATTAAGCAATTAATTAGAGTACATGTATCAATCATATAAGTATTTAATACATACTCCGGTTTAATTGTTGATCAGTTTGAGCCTTGAGGCATTATTAATGCTTCCAAACCAATGAAAAGCTAGCATTGAGATTTAGTGTAATCAACATTTCGGTCATGCCTGTTTTCGATACTTGATCACGTAGATTGCCTTAAACAAATTCTTCGTAGTAATTTATCAAATTTTAACTGGTTTGCGGACAATTCCATAGTCATCCAAGGAACCAAATCTGATGAAGCCCATATGCAACATTCACATCTTTATAATCCTGCTACAAGCCTTGCAAATTGAAGTAAAGATTACGAATGGCTGCATTTTGATAGAGAATATAGATGCAATGAGCAACTTACTTTGTGAGCAGGAAGCACTTCTCCTTTATTGGATTCATGACCAGCCCATTCTATTATAATAATCATTTAATTTCCTACACATAAGTCATTATAATAATCATCAAATACAACACCATGATTAACGGTTTACCAGCCTCTCAACACCGTGGATACCCCCATGGATGGTCACTCCACGGAAGAAACCGACCACAACTCCAGCGGAGTACACGAAAATTCAAACGCCGCCATGATGATTCATTGGAACGCGAAATCCGACACCGATTTGAAAACCTTGATTCACCAGAGCCATCGATTTGGAACCAGATAGGCAGAAATTGGAAAATCAGGTTGTGTCAGGCCTGACACTTGCAAATCAGGTCATGCCTTTTCTGAAATGGAAAATCAGGTAAACGTAAGGATCTCTACGTTTAAACGTAGAGATCCTTACGTCCAAACGTAAGGAAATTCAAACCAAATCTCATACAAAATGCACTCAACACAGATTCCTTACGTTTGAACGTAGAGATCCTTACGTTTAAACGTAAGGAACGTAAGGATTCCTTACGTTTAAACGTAGCGAAATTCTTGTCCACATGAATTTTTTTTTTAATTTTTTTTTAAACAAACAATTTTCTATAGGATTCATATACGGAAATTTAATGTGATAGCACAGTGTCTATATATAATAAGTAAATGAATGTGAATTATAATGATTGATGGGTGAACATACATTATATTTTTATTTCTTTTAATGTTTTTTTATAGTTCCGGGCACATACAGTTTTTTTTAAAATAAATTTATCTTTTATGTAAAAAAAATTATATTCGTCCGTTTACTTTTTTTTTCTTTATACACAATTTTTTTTGTCAGATTACTTAATTGAGATCTTTTCTTTTGTCATTGTCCATTCTTCATGATTCTTTCCAAAACTTATCGACTTATATTTTCAGGAAAAAAAAAATAAAAAAATAAAAAAATAAAAAAAAAATCATGTGGACAAGAATTTCTCTACGTTTAAACGTAAGGAATCCTTACGTTCCTTTTACGTTTAAACGTAAGGAATCTGTTTTGAGTGCTTTTTGTATGAGATTTGGTTTGAATTTCCTTACGTTTCGACGTAAGGATCTCTACGTTTGAACGTAGAGATCCTTACGTTTACCTGATTTTCCATGTCAGAAAAGGCATGACCTGATTTGCAAGGTCAGGCCTGACACAACCTGATTTTCCAATTTCTGCCAGATAGGTGGTGTCGATGAAGATTTCTTTGAAGGAATATCCTTCTCAATCAATCCGATGGGAGTGGTGTATTCAGAGTTCGTGTAAGACAAAATGACAAAACAGGGTCATATTGGTCCAGACGAATTTTTATTTTTCCTTATTCAAACTAAAAAAGTTGTATGGATTAACACTCAATAAGTACTAAAAAGATGGATTAAACCTAATTTTTCCTATTATTTACTCAATTTTCCATATATCAGTGTATTCTAGTATTTATCTAATCAAAGTCAAAACAATAATTATTTTTTTAATCTGCGTGTTATTGGCAACTGCCAAAGTTATTATTGAACGGAGGGAGTAACGGAGGTCGAACCGGGCCTCGTCACGTGTCATCCTCTTATTGGTCAAACAATAAATGAGGACATAGAAATATAGATATTAAGGGCTAGGAGCCCCATTTCATGCCTAAGGGAAGACCAAAACCCTAGGTGCGGGGTCTTACCCGTTCGCCTGAACAGAACCACCGCAGGTTGGCTAGGTTGCTAAGGAGCTCGGGTTCACGTAGTACGGGCCGAGACGGTCTGTAAGGGCTTGACGTGGGTCGACCAGAGCTTTCCTTGTCCGATATTGCACACGTGCATAAATCGCAAGATAAACATGGAAAGAATCTCAAGTCATTAAGACTATGATCCTAATATCCATAATTGTCTCCTAAAATGTAGGGGATTAACACGGACAAATCCTTGAGGGATACGAAATAGAGTCCATAATGGACACGTCACAGGCATTCCCTGGACGAAGAGTCCTCTATATGAATAATCTCAAAAACTACAAAGAGACTTGTACACTGAATATTTATAGGATACGTGGCAACTTGGGATTTATAATCATAGGCTCAGTCTAAAATCATAAACCATCTCCCCATTTTACATCTTGTTCTAGGGTTTTAGTCTTGGATAATTGCCACTAGGGAAAACACGGCCCAAAAGTTCACCCCGATGATACCCAGCATCATCAATTTGCGCTAGAAGGAGGGTCTCCCGCTGACAGTTTGTCCAAAATCATCTTGCCACCAAAGCAGAGCAAGACCACAAAGAACACACAAGAAGGAACCACCCAGGAAGGTGGTCAAAACCCCAGAGGAGGGGTGGCAGCATATCCCACCACCACGAATCAGCCTCAACAAAGGCAAGAAGTTGCTCTGAATCTAGAACAACAGCTTTGTTGGAACAACTAGCCATCATGGCTACACCGGATCTGCGTGCTGTTATCCAAGCAACAGTCCAGGGGAAGGATCTTTAGAAGTCCTCTTCAACATATACTCCTCCTCCCCTCACTCCTAAGCAGAACGAGGCATCACATAGCTCCACTAATACGGGAAACCAACAATTTAATCTCCAAGTGCATGAAGCAGCAAAGGCAGAGCTTAATGCCATGATAGGAAAGAAGGCTGATGTGTTTCCATTCATATCACCCTTCACTGAGCAGATCGATAATTTCCTGAAGGGTTCATGGTCCTTAAATTGGACCCATACGATGGATCTAAGGATCCTCGAGATCACCTTCATCAATTGCACATGACTCTACATTGCGCCTCAGATGAGATGAAGTGCAAAGCATTCCCTGCTCTACTCACGGGCAAGGCTCGCTAGTGGTTCAAGAAGATCCCCGCCAAATCGATCTTTAATTTCCAAACTTTGGGGCAGATGTTCTTGAAAGCGTTCATCACTTCCAAGCCGTTCCATAAGAACACAATGCATCTCCTCACCATCACGCAAAAGAAATATGAGATAGTCCTACAATACCTCAGGAGGTTTAATGAAGTGTCCAGGCAAGTCCAGACGCAGATGAGAACATTCTGATAGCCTCCTTCATAACAAGGCTACGAGAATGAAGACTCTATTCTAAGCTGAACAGCAAGTTGCCAAAATCAATGGAAGAGTGTGTTGATGTAGCCTACAAGCACTGCCAGGGAGAAGAGGCCAATCGGCTAAAGAGAGGATCCCAAAGAGAGGAGTCCAAGAAGGACAAACCTGAGGACAAGTCTGATAAGAAGAGGAAGCCGGTATGGGACCGTGTGGCTGTTGGATGTAATATCGCCGGACGGATCTAGATCCTGCCCGATTACGCAGCGGAATAAACAAGAGGATCACGATCATATAAAATTAAACTACATAATTTAAGATCTACCTACAAGAAGGTGAGATCTACTTACCAATCAAAAGCGAGATCCAAAATATTGACGACGTTGAGATCCAATTTGAGATGTCACGATCTTCCGATGTGTATCTCCCAGCAACAACCGGTGGATGTTGATCCTTGATGCTTGACCTCCTTGATATGCTACCCAGAAAATCCTGAACATTTTCCCAACTCTAAAAACCCTAAGCTTGGCCGAAATACCTAGCTTATTTTGGTGTGCATATGTTGTGTATTGTGTGTTGATAGAAAAGTCTTAGGAGAACTCTCTTTATATATGAGAGAAATCCTTGTCCTCCAAGGATTTAATAATTAATACAAAATCAATTATAATAATCCTTTACCATAAAAGATACTCCTAGAATAATCTAGAATAAATCTAGAATATTTAAGGATCAATCTAATATATTTTCCTTAATTAATTATTTAACAAATAAACAATTAATCACATGACATGTAATTATCCAAGAAAACTAAGTTCTCTCTAATTACAACATGTACAAAACACGCCTATCAACCCTAAAATTAGGGTTTCACACGCCATGATCAATTATGGGCGAGTCCACTTAAAAATGTCTTTTCATGTATTTAATTATTTAGCCCACTAAATAATTATTCGCACATCAATTAAATAGTCCAACTACTTAATTATTATTGAGGCCTAATGTCAAGAAACATATGCATGTTATGAGCCACATCGGGGACCATAGACCTATAACCATTAGCTACAATAAATTAAATAAAATTATTCATCGAACAGAACAATTCTTATTCAATCTATCAATTCCGGGATTACGCCACCATAAACCCGAAACTGAACTCTATCGATTATAGATATATACTTACACTCTAATCATTGAGTAAAAGCGTCCATTGATATAATCATTACATACGGATATATCCTCCATAGACTGTTCGTTTTGATTCGGGATATTTCCGTAAACCCTTCTCAAAACATCTTATCCTTATTTACCATTAACCCCCTAGTGATCAATTAGTTCCTAACTAATATAACATGAACTGGACCCATCAATTAGTTTCTAAGATTAACAAATAAGGGAACTGTCTGTCTACTTCCCACAGGAAGGAATGGATTCCATATATGTGAAGTCACAGACTACTCACTCATTCCAGAATAGAGCCAACGAGAAGTGTTCAGATCACATGTGTCCAAGTGATCCTTAACTAACACATTAAACCCTACTTTGAACCAAGCAGTAGATTGTGATCACATCAGGATTGAGATTGATCCATATATGATCATATTGTGATTCGATAAGATTTCTCAATCACTGAATTATATCAAGAATTCAAATCAAATCGGTCCAGTCCTATATGATAGACATCATATATAAATGCCCCACTAGGTACCCTATACCGACGGTCCGGATAAGGCGGTCACACCGTTAAGTGTTCTGGGCGCATTATTGGTATATTAATCATTAGACCCATACTCTGATTAAATTCACCACGGACTAAATAGTTTTAAGCATATCATCACTAACTCAATCCTTGTGTGTATGCCATACACTGAGTTATGTGATTACATACCGATATACTTAGGGCAGTGTATTAATATAAGCATAAATGCAAATATTAAGACGAATTATAAATCCTGTCAAAAACAATTACATAAATTGTCTTTCGGGCACTACACCTAACAGTGGAAGCACCCATCACAGATCGGCTGGGAAAGTAAGAAGCCTTGCATGAGAGGGACCTTGATTACGGTCAACTTGGTATCATATTTTACCTTCAATCTACCCTGGATTTGTGTTCTAAATGGTGATAATATGTATGAATCATGGGTTAATTAGCTAAATGTGATTAAGCCACGTCCGGGGTGACTAAATTGGTATTATGCGTATTAACCTTGTATTTTATACGTTATTTGCTAGAAATAGAAGCTACTATGTGTGTTTTGGTTTTATTCACAGATGAACGAGTGTTTGGAGCATCATTTGGGGTGAATGAAAGAGTACATCGAGAGAACTGAACGGAGTTGAAGGTTGAAGTGTTTCAAGCGGAGATTGGACCCGAGAATCTGATTGGTGATTTTGAAATGTAGTTTCCGAAGCTTTACAAGACACATTGGTCTTGGACTTCTATAGGAAAGTTGTAGGGCTTGAAACAGGAATTCCATCACACATTGAATCACTTAAATCGGAGTTACGTAGGCCAAGTTATGGTCCAAATACCAAATTTGGGCCTAGGGTATTCCAGAACCTTCCAGGTTAAGTCGGTAGAAGAAAAAAATACAAAAATAAACTCGGTAAATTGAGAGTAGCCCCCGGTTTACCGAGCCCCAGAATCTTCTAGAAACGCGTTTTTTTGTCCTCCAAGGTTGGATTTATCCCTAAGTCGGTTTATACACCTATATAAAGCCATCAGAGCTGCGAAATTGTATTCATCTTCCATTCTCTCATTCATTCATAGATCTATTCATAAATTAGATACAATGTAGTCTTTGGGTTATAAATTCTTCTTTTCTTTCTTGAAAATAAGTCATGAGTCTTTCATTATTGAATTGTGCTTGGTTTACGATCATCATGGATCGATTCGAATCACCGGAGAGAGAGAGAGAATTGAGGAGTAGATCTGTTCTTCGTTATGGGTAAGATCTATTCCAATGTTTTATTTGTTTTCTTAGATTAATGATTGTTCTTGTGTTAGATCTAGATATGCTTGTATCTAATCATCTATTTAATTAAACGAACCTTAATCATTATTATTCGATTCTTTAATATGAAATGCAGAATTATGGGTTACGCTCTTCAGATCTACGGCGGTCTTTATTGCTAGATCTGAATACCTAGTAAATCCTAATTCTGTGGTTCGGCGTCAGCTACGTTGATCGACATATCTAATTTACATGTTTTTAGCTTGATCATCTAATTTCATGTCATCGTAAATTAACATGAAGGACTATTAGTGAAGTGTTAGTTGGGACATTGTCTTGATGGACCCTAGGAACGTGCTAGTCATAGTCGATAGCTGCCTAGGCGGGTTAGCGGTATGGGTTAACGCTCCATACCGGCAATTCTAGTTCTTCATGCGTATGGCCTATTACGGACCAATTAAGAAGGGTAGCTTGCGTATAGATTGTTTGCTGCCATAGTCGGAGTAGATAGGGTTAAGAGTTGCACCAGTAGCTAAATTACGCACACGAGTCAAACACAGATTAATGGGAGGTTTGTTAAGAATAGTGTGGTAAGTACTTTTTCGATATATGATTGATGATTGGTTTATTTGCATCTATGTTATTTACTTTTCTATTATGTTGGTCAATGACCACCCCTATCCGCTTGACCTATGAATTGTGGTTGTGTTTAGCATTATTAAATAATAGTCTCTGTGAGATCTACCTTGACTCGCCCTTGCTATACTACGATTGACCTAGTCCTCTTGCTAGTATTAAGCGATTTACACGCGATCAAGTTTTTGGCGCCGTTGCCGGGGATTTATTTAACTGTTAGGCATAGCCATTAATTTATAGTTAACCTTTTGTTAATTTTCTTTTCTTTTCGATAATTGAATGAATAAAATTGTGAAGGTTTTTTTTTCATCGCCATGTTCCTAAGGCTGTTGAGCAAAGGATGTGCGGGAGTTTTTTTTTACTTTGTATGATTATTCGGTTATTATTTTGAGTCTTGAGTCTTTTTATTTTTATTTGGAGGCCTATAATAGTTTTGTTGTGTTTAAGTAATAGAGTGTTATGTATTGACTTAATTTGTTTATTGCACTTTTTCTTTTAAGTTGTGTTATTTATCGCCACATGACATAATGATTTTGTTACTTATTCGCGTCTCGCGAAGACTAATGGCCTTTGTGCAAGAATTGTTTGTATTAGCTGACCTAGTGCAGATTAGTCCTTTGAAGAAGACAACTATCGTTCCAGTTCAGTGATATGATTTGCTTCAGACCGTTAGCCGAGTTATTATATTTTCCAAAACTAAGTGTTCTTCTTGGGGACAATGTTGAGTTTTAAAGTGGGGGGGGTAGGCATAACTCTTTGTTTGAAAATTGGGACACGCTTACACCTACTTTTGTGAATTTCGATTTAAAGAGTTATCTTAGACCGAGAATAGATATTTTGTCGGTGGATATACTTTAACCAATTGTTGTAGGATAAGGGTATCAATCATGATGCCACACAAGGTAAACAGGACAAAACGGGCTTATGAGTGAGAGAGAAAAAGAGTGAGAAATCGCCCAAAGAAAGAAAAATAAATGCAATAAAACAAACGAGGACCTAAGAGTGATACTCGGTCCCCAAGTCTGTTCGGCCCAAGTAAGGTTTCATGTTGTTTGCCTGAGTCTGAAGGCAGGAGGAGCGAGTCTGCACATTGATAAGTAAAGGTTGTGGGGTCGTTATAACTTCATTCTTATCTTGAATGCATTATCACAAAAGGTTTATCACACGACACATTGATGCGTTGGTAGGTGATGATTAATGGGGAACTTATGGAATGATGCGTGATATATGTTTTGCCTAAAATCATTATTGATATAATGTTATTCTGTTTGCGTCACTGTTGTTTGAGAGTTTTTGCACACACACGTCCGTTCTACCACGAGATAGTGATTAATGGATTACTATGTGTTGACCCTCATCTTATTCATCATTCTTGAATGAGAGTGTTCTTAATTAGTTTGTAATTGTTTATGGGGTTTGTTTGATTTGGTTTTTGCCCGGGACGATCAAAAGCTAAGTGGGGGGTAGTTGATGACGGTCAACTTGGAATCATATTTTAGCATCAATCTACCCAGGATTTGTGTTCTCAATGGTGATAATATGTATGAAATCATGGGTTAATTAATTAGCTAAATGTGATTAAGCCATGTCCGGGGTGACTAAATTGGTATTATGCGTATTAACCGTGTATTTTATGCGTTATTTGCTAGAAATAGAAGCTACAATGTGTGCTTTGGTTTTATTGACAGATGAACGAGTGTTTGGAGCATCATTTGGGCTGAATGAAAAGTACATCGATAGAGAATTGAACGGAGTTGAAGGTTGAAGTGTTTCGAGGGGAGATTGGACCCGAGAATCTGATTAGTGATCTTGCAACGCAGTTTCCAAAGATTTACAAACGTAATTGGGCTTATACTACTACACAAAAGTTGTAGGTCTTGAAAACAATAGAAAAACAAAAACAAACAAACAAACCCTTTATCCCAAAGAAAGCCGTAGAGTTAAGAACTAGGTTTGGCGATCCCCTTGCCGCCTCCCTTTCCATCCCCCCTCCCCGTTGAATCCAAACCACGAATGACCATGGACGCCATGGTTGTTGATCGGAGCGAAGAAGAGACTGATTTACTGCAACGAAGCAGGGAAAGACAGAAATTTGGATACTCACAGCCGCCGGATTCGATTTGGCTTCAGACGAGCGGTGTGGATGTAGTCACTGGAAGATACGCAGATTCAAGTATTTATATCGGAGAAGAGGATGACAATGAAATGTCTGAATACAATGATGTTGTGGAAAATCTCATAGGGCCTGAAGTAGATGAAGATGCAATGGTCATACCACTTGATAAATGCTTGGAACTGTGGCGCCCTTGGAAGAAAGCCCTGATAATCAAGCTTTTGGGGAAATCTATCTCCTATAATTTCTTATGCAAGCGGTTATCGGAGCTCTGGAAACATGGTGGTCGGATAGAGGTGACCGATCTGGAAGAAGGCTTTTATGTGGTACGTTTTACACGCAAAGAAGACTATGAGGTAGCTCTGGAGAATGGCCCTTGGGTGATCATGGGGCATTATTTAGCGGTTAGGAAGTGGAAACCTTTTTTCCAACCTGAGTCTGAGAAAATCACAACCACCATGGCTTGGGTGCGATTTACCAGTTTGTCACTGGAAATGTTTAGACCGCCGTTGTTGATGGAATTAGGAGACATGGTGGGACGTGCTGTGAAGATTGACCCAACCACTTCAACAAATATCAGAGGCAAATTTGCACGCGTATGTGTTGAACTGAACTTGGAACAGAGATTGAAACCTTCTGTGGTCATCAATGGGAGAAGATTCAAAGTGGAGTATGAGGGACTCCAACAAATTTGCTATGGCTGTGGTAGGTTTGGGCATAACAAAGAGGATTGTCCAACTAGAGTTGCTGAGGAAAGTCCAAATCTTGAGTCTACACTGCTGGAAAAGACAAATCTAAGGTCCAAGGTCCGACTCTTGACAACCCCTATGGGCCTTGGATGATTCTTTGCAAGGAGAAGAAAATGGAATACCCCTAAAAATCGACAACAACAGGGGCACATTCTTTGAAAAGGAAGTTGAGAGAGAGGAGAGAGTCCTGAAATAAAGCCGGTGGTTCAAGATTTGATATCTTAAATGAGGCAGATGCTGATGACTTTGAGGTGCCAGAAACTGTAAGAGAGCTTAGAGAGAATGTGCAACAAGTTGAATCCCATGGGGGACAAGCAATGGTTAAGGAGGTGCATAAGCCCATAGCTCAGAAAAGTTCATCGATCAAGCGTGATTCAGTGGCTAGTGCGAGTGGTTCAAAACAGAGTTTGAAGGGGAATAAATTGGGGGAGAGAACTACCCAAAATGTGGCTGAATCAGGTAGAAGAAAGGAGCAAATGTTAGACCTTAGTGTCCAAGGTCAGCAAATGAAGAGGTCCTCCACACATCGTCCAAAATCGACTTCAAGAAATGTGTTGTCAGATATGTCTAATAATGCCCGGAAACAACTAAATCCTGGAGACATGCTTGATCAGGTTCGACTTCTTGAGCATCAGCCCTCACACTCTTCTTTAAAGACAGGGGATAATGTCAAAGCACACCCTCCTGATAAAAATTTACAGCTGGAAAAACTGAGATTAGAACCTGAATTTGCTGGGATTAATCCACTGTTTAGTGCTGAACATTCGGCCAGCTCTTTGCTGGAACAACCTCCGCCTTCTAAATGAAGATTCTCTCTTGGAACTGCAGAGGAGCCTGCTCTAGTGAGTTCCTCCGCCATCTCAAATCTATTCTACATTGTCAGAAACCGGATGTTCTGTTTTTAATGGAGACCAGATGTTCTAGTGATAGAGCTGTGGCTATTTTGAGCAAAATTAATTTTACTAATGTGTTTGTTGTGGAAGCAAGCAGGTATCTTTGGGGGCTTTGGTGCTTTTGGAATAATGATCGACAGCTTATGAAACGTATTGCCTATACTAATCAAAGTTTAACCATGGCATGTATGAAAAGGGATAACATTGACTGGGTTTTAACTCGTGTATGCCTCTCCTATTGCTAGTGCTAGAAATGAGTTCTGGATTATCTATGTCAATTTGAGAAATGTCATCCATACCCTTGGTGTTTGATTGGTGATTTTAATCAGGTCGTCTATCAACAAGATAAACAGGGGGTAGATGTGTTGGAGGAATTAATTGGGCGAAGTTGTGGACCATGACCCAGAAGTGTGAATTGATGAGCATTCCCTTCCAAGGCCCTAGATTTACTTGGGAAGGGGGAACACATGGAGGAGGTAAAATTTATCAAAGGCTTGATCAAGCCTGGTGTAACCTGGACTGGCTGGAAAAATTTGGAAATGCTTCTGTGACTCATTTGCCTAGGGAACACTCTGATCATAATCCGATTTTGTTGAATACTGAGCTCCTGATCCCCAGAATTCATAGACAAAGGACTTTCTTCTTTCAAAGAGCCTGGCTAGAACATGAGAATTGTGAAGATTTTGTTACGGAAATTTGGGATGAGAATCTTGATTTGTTTGATATGAGTAAAAATTGGCATGAGATATGAGTAGATGGAATCATGAAGTTTTTGGCAATATCTTCACCAGAAAAAAGAACTGCTTGGCTAGAATTGAAGGAGTTGAACGAAGCCTGGAACAGGCCCCCTCAAATTTCTTATCTAATCTTCATCATAGCTTAAATGAGGAATTAGATGAGATTCTCCTTCAAGAAGAAGTGTTCTGGCATCAAAGATCACATCTGCAGTGGCTAGCAGAAGGAGAAAGAAACACCCATTTCTTCCATGCCACAGCAACCAGAAAACAACAAAAGGAAAAAATATGTTGTCTCAAAGACGACCAAGGAACGTGGATACATGAAGTTGATAAAGTCGAAACTTTGGTAAGAAACTTCTATGTCGATCTATACAAAGCTGATCCTGTTGTTTCCAGTTCTGGGTGTGATGTTACTCTTCCTCCTCTACAAAGATTGGATATCCAGTTCCTAAACAGGCCTGTGTGTGAAAAGGAGATTGAGGATGCAATTTTCGACATGGGAGACTATAAAACCCCTGGACCTGACGGGATACCTGCTGTTTTTTACAAGAAGTGCTGGCCAATCGTGTGTAAGTCTCTTATCCATTTTGTTACTAAGGCTTTTGAGACTGGCAGCTTTGATCCACGCCTTAATCAAACAACAGTTTCTTTGATTCCTAAAATGAATCCCCCTGAAAATGCTTCTCACTTTAGACCTATAGCCATGACTAATGTTTGTGTCAAACTTATTTCTAAAGTTCTAGCTAATAGATTGCAAAAGGTGATTGGAAAGTTGGTCAGCCAGACTCAATCGGCTTTTATACCAGGCAGGGGAGGTTCTGGGAATGTGATTCTTGCTCAAGAAATTTTGCACTACTTTAAGAATAAAACAGGAAGAAGGGGTGATATGATGCTAAAGGTGGACCTTGAGAAAGCCTATGATAGGGTGGATTGGAATTTTCTGGAGAAAATCTTGCATAGTGTTGGTTTTTCACAAATTCGTAAACCTAATTATGTTCTCAATGCATACTTCTCATTTGAAAGTCTGTGGAATGGGAATGTTCTAGAGCCCATTAAACCGAGAGAGGACTTAGGCAGGGGATCCCCTAGCACCTTATCTTTTGTCTTTGTGCATGGAGGTTCTTAGTCAACAAATAGAGAGTTGTGTGACGTCAAAGCTTTGGAAACCTATCAAGATTGGAAGACAGACCCCTTTGCTCTCTCATATGTTCTTTGCAGATGATTTAATTCTTCTGGGAGAGGCCTCTATAAATCAAGCTCTAATTATTAATAAAGTCCTGCAGGATTTCTGTATGATATCAAAGGTGAAGGCGAGTACTCGAAAATCCAGATTTTTCACTTCAAAGAACACAACAGTCCAGTCCAAAGTGATCATCAGTCAAGCAATGGGTATGCAACACACGGAGGATTTGGGCCAGTATCTCGGTATTCCTCTTCTTCATTCTCGGTATCAAAGAGTAAGTTCACATATATTGTTGATAAAATGCGAAAAAAGCTTTCTTATTGGAAAACTCGATGTTTATCTAGAGCAGGGAGGATGATTCTTATCAAGAGCTCCCTGGACACGCACCCTTTTTATACAATGCAAACTGTGAAACTCCCTCAAGGATGTCTAGATGAAATGGAGAAAATTTGTAGAAAATTTTTTTGGGGGGAGGAAGAAGGACAGAAAAAAATGCACTATATTTCTTGGGACAATATCTGTAAACCTCGAGATTGCGGAGGTCTTGGGTTCAAAAGGTTGAAGGAAATGAATATTGCTCTTCTCGGGAAGTTGGTGCAGCGATTTTGATGGATGACATATCTCTGTGGGTGAAAGTGCTTGTACATAAATATGGAAGTCCTTTCGACAAACCCGTAAGTTCCAGCTCTCCCACTTGGAAGAGTATTTGCTATGCTGCTGCGTTACTTAGAGATGGCTTTGAGGGAACTGAGGACATCATATCCTGGAAAACTGGTGTTAATTCCAAATATACTGTGGCCTCAGGATACGATTTTCTAACCCAGGATCAAGCAGGTGATACAGATAAGTTTTGGGAAGATCTTTGGCGTCTGAAGGGACCGTCAAGACTGAATTTTGTGCTTTGGCAGGGAGCACATGAGGCGTTGCCAACTAATTCCCTCTTAGGGAGACGACATATTATTAACACTGTGACTTGCAGTCTTTGTCAAGGGAGGAGGAAACTGTCCTGCATTCCTTGAGAGATTGTACGATGCCATCAAAGCTCTGGAGAAGCCTGCTGCATAGAGATCAGTGGAGGGAGTTCTTCGCACAATCAACTTTCAAGAACTGGGTCCGAGATAATCTAAAGGGAAGGAGAGGAGATCGCCAATGGCCTTATACTTTCAGAGATTTGATCTATTATACATGGTTTTGGAGGAACCAAATTCAGCATGGATGTCAAGTTGCCTATCCACCGCTAAATGTCTTGTTATCGAAGATGGAAAACAGAGTCAGAAATCTTCGTGTAGCCTGGGCAATAGACTAGCTAGAATACTTTTGTCGTTGGCTGTTTTGTTTTGTTTTAGCTTTATTCCTTCTCTGAACCCTGTTGTTTGGTTGGTTTTTCCACTGTCATTATAAATAAATTGATCGTTCCTCTAAAAAAAAAAAAAAAAAAAAAAAAAAAAAAAAGTTGTAGGTCTTGAAACGAGGATTCCATCACACTTTGAATCACTTAAATCGGAGTTACGTAGGCCAAGTTATGATCAAAATACCGAAGTTGGGCCTAGGGTATTCCAGAACCTTCCAGGTTAAGTCGGCAGAAGAAAAAAATACAAAAATACCCAGAATCTGATTCACCGATTTACCGATCCCCAGAATCTTCCAGAAATGCGTTTTCTTGTCCTCCAAGGATTGGGTTTACCCCTAAGTCGGTTTATACACCTATATAAAGCCATCAGAGCTGCGAAATTGTATTCATCTTCCATTCTCTCATTCATGCATAGATCTATTCATAAATTAGATACAATGTAGTCTTTTGGTTATAAATTATTATTTTCTTTCTTGAAAATAAGTCATGGTTCTTTCATTATTGAATTGTGATTGGTTTACGATCATCATGGGTCGATTCAAATCGCCGGAGGGAGAGAGAATTGAGGAGTAGATCTGTTCTTCGATATGGGTAAGATCTATTCCAATGTTTTATTTCTTTTCTTAGATTCATGATTGTTCTTGTGTTAGTGTTGGTCCCAGAGAAGGGTGAAACTATAGTCGGGGGGGGGGGGGGTGAATGACTATAGTGGAGTTTCAAAAAATTTCTTCTTCTAGTTAAAAGCTTTTGGGCAGCGGATAAGTCCCTTCTTACTATATTGTTTTCAAATCGGTTTAGACAGTCACAGATGCAAATTATGATGTATGCAAATTAAATGAATGCTGTAAAGTAAATTGCAGAAATTAAATTGACACAAGGCTTATAGTGGTTCAGGGTGGTGTAATCCCTTAATCCACTCTTCTCCTGTGATGATTGGAGGAATTCACTATTGTTTTCACAGATACAATAGTATGATTGTCCTTGGCTTCCCAAGCTTCACAATCTACAAGACTATCACTCCTTGACTGCAACAGCTTCAGTGATTCAGTCTTCCTTTTGCTGCTCCTTAAGATCAAGATCCTTCAACAGCTATCACAGATTCAACTCCTTCTCAGATTGCCTCTGATTCAGTTGCTTCAGTTTGATGTGAATGTGATTCACACACTTGCTTGATCAATCCTCAGTTCTGAGTATGACTTTGTAGCTTTGAGGTCTGAGTTGATCACTAGATGTATCCTTGTAATTTCAGAGAGAAGGCTTTTCAAATTGACAGAGTTTCTGCTAGATTTTTCTTTCTTGATTGTTTAATTCTTTTTCTGTCAATGCCTTCTATTTATAGCCTTGAATACCTTCGTTTTTGAAATTCCGTCCGTTGGCTATATTAATGAGGGAATAATCCTTGATTTTATTCTTGATTCCCCCTTAATTGTATTCTCCTTAATTTCAGTGATCGGATTCTTTCTTCAAACGTATAGCAGATAATCCGTCCTTGATTGATCCTTTAATGATTTGAGAATTTAATGCATGATCTTCTGAATCTTCATCGTATATCAATTCTGGCCTTGTAGGTGTCTCTTCGCTGTTTCTAGAACGGTCGAGTGAGCCTACTGACTTAGCCGTCACTTCTTCTTCGCTGTTTTGTTTTCTCTTTGCCGAAAGTCAGTTTACTCAGCCGATTCACTGTTTCCTTCTTTGTTCTAGTATTTGGAGAGTCTTTGAACTTCACTGATCCTTGATTTGGGTGAGACCAGTGTACACCATATTTGAACATTTGAGTTTTATCATTTAAAACATAACTTAGACTTATCCAAGGTCATCACAGACTTCCTTGGTTATAAGTCAGACCATAGTGTCTCATTTCTTCTCTCTTTGGTGCTTGGCTGGCTTTCCTTTGCCGAATATCTGTTTTTGCTTTGCCGTCCTACCAACTAGTACAATACTTGTCTGACTCAACTTATACAACATGTCAGACTCTAAGTAAAGACTTATACAGAGAATTCTAACTTATTTCAGGCTTGCTATAACAATTTAGTATGGCCATCATCAAAACATAATAAAATGTTCCTAACAATTTCCCCCCTTTTGATGATGCCAAAACCTCATAAGCCCTGAACATAAGTAATCAAGATTTTCATAATACACAAATGATAAAAAGTTCAACAATTTTATTCATCCATCGAAGGGTAATAATTTCTAAGACTTTATTCAAGTGTTACAAACTACATTTTGCTTAATTCAGCCTTGTACCTCTTGAATTTCGTAGTTTGAACCTCTTCCATGTCTTTCCAGTCAATTTTGAAACTTCCACTTCAGAGTAAGCCAAAGTCGTGTATTCAGATACACCCTGAAAAACTCTTTTGGCAAAAAGTCTGCATTGAAATCGTGCATGGTCTCATTTGCCTTAGGTTCTCTAAAATATTTTTCAAGTCTTTCCCTAGCCTCGGCAATATGTGAATCTGCAAACTTGAGGCTTTTGTAGAGACTCCACTCGCTCCTGTTTTCCATTCTCCCATAGGGTTGAAGAATTTTGCCATATATTTGAATTCCTCTTGCTTTTCAAATTTGGCAAGTCTTCCGGTCCTTGCGAGATAGTGGTATGGGTGAGCTTGGTTTATTGTTGGCTTGTTTGAGAAGTGCAAATTCTCTTTTGACTTCATTGTAATGTTTGGCCATATCGGTTCTCATCCTTTCATCCCGATAGCTTAGCCAATCAGCCCAAGCTTCATCTTGTGAGGAGTGAGGATAAAATCCTTCTCGCACTCGAAAAATTCTCTTACATGGTCCAAAGACATCCGCATCATATTCTCGCTTTGCTTTGGTGACCAGTGTAAGTTACGTCCTCACCAAAGATATTTGAGCCGCTGCTACCTCTGCTGGTGTTTCCTCTCGTGCTGAGTCTGTGTTGACTGACAGATCCTCTTTGCTGACTAGATCCAGGCCTTTGCTGTCTGCCGGACCTGTCTCTATCATCATCTCTTCTTTGCATAGGGTGAGGAAATCCAATGCAGGGTTCCTTTAGGGCCTTTTCCCTTTCTTCTCTGACCCTTCTTTGCTGTTCTTCTGCTTCATTTCTGATTCTTATTTCTCTGTCTCTTGCTCTCAATTGTTCCTCAGTGAAATTTGGAGGTCTGATTGTTGATCCTTCAGGCTTATCCAGGTTTTCCCCTTTTTGGCAAAAGATCATCCCTTTGCTTTGAGTAGGATGCTATTGGTGGCCTCTGCCGTTCCAATCAGAGAATCAAGTTTTGATTCAATAGATGTGAATCTTTTGTTATGATCATTCAATTTCTCATTGACGCTCCTAAGTCTAGTGCCAAAAGCTACTGCCAGTGATTCGTTTTATTGGGAAATGTGTTGCCTGAGGCCTGCAAGACTGTTAGTGATATTGATGTTGAGTTGCTTCATCGATTTCCTTGTTGTTGAACAACAATATTTTGTGCATCAATGTATTCTCGCAATAGCTCGAAACTTGTTTTCAATGGAGGAGCTTTTGTCATTAAAAGTCAAGTCATGGATCCGAGATACATTGCTTGTCGTTCAATTCTTCACCAACAGTCTCACGCTTTCTCAAAAGTTTCATTTGTAATGCCAGTGTTCAGCTGAGAGAGTCTGTGCCTTGTTTCAGCTGTTTCTGGATCCGTTTGCTGTCCCTTGTCTTGATGTTGAGTGACATCTACATTTACATCTTGATCTTCAAGAATTTGGGTAGATGTATATGCTGGTGTGGCTTGAGCTGCTGTTCCCCCTATCTCTATGCCGGGGGTTGTCTTGACTGGAGTGGCGGCAGCTGAGCCAGTGTCCACAATGTTTGTGCTGTTAGCTGGAACGTTGACAGACAACGGTTGAGTAATTCTCTTTGCTGGAGTTGTAGACTTGCCGGAGGCTTGTGGTTTCAAAATGTACGAAGGAGAGTAGTATCATCAATTGCATCCGTGCAGAGAGTCCTCTTCTTTGTCTTGACCAAGATCATCATCATGATGATCATTATCATCATTATTATCATGATCATCACCATCATCCCGATGATCATCTCCACCATCATCCGAGTCGTCACTTTGTCTCCCGGAGGTGGTCGTGATCAACCAATTCCCATAGTGGGATTCATCAAGTACTCCTACAAGAGTTGTGATTCCCGAGAAAATCAAATAACCATGCTTCTTCAAGAAGCATGCGGTCCGTGTCTTGAAGTTGTTGTCCGGAATCCCTTCCTTCCATTCAAGATATTCGCAATTCGATCATCTATATCGTTTATGCACAAATGTACTGACTTCTTCGGAGAGTCCCGATCGCCTTAAGTGTTTTCTTCATTTGGATGTTGTTCATCCTCACTGCATTTGCTTTTTCTGTCGTGCTTCCTCATCGTAATCCGCCTCTTCTTCTTCATCAATCAATTTCACAAAGTCTGTCTTTTCCGGACTTCGCCGGACCTTTGTTTCTTTCTTTGTCTGAGGTGTTGTGTGAGGATTTCTTCCTTTTCCTTCCCGCCTTCTTTTGTGGTTTGACATAAGTAAACATGACTTTGGATTCATGCAGTCTGTGGAGTTGTACAGTGGGGACTTTGAGACATTGCAACAGATAGTGCAACTGTATCCCGTATGACTTTTTCACCCAGAATTGTCCTTTCATTGTCTTTCCCTCTTTTATCGCTTTTTCACCTGTTTTTACTTCACCTTGGATTTGTTTTTTGATTCTCAAAAAGAAGTATTTTGACCAATTAAATTGTAGCTTGTTATAGATGATTCCCATTAGCCGCATCCTAATTTCTGTCATGGCATGATTTGCTCCCAACTTTCCTTCAATGGTTTTGCCAATTAGTGGTAATCGAACTCATTAAAAGGTCGCTTCAACTCAGATCTCGAGACGCTTGACTTTTGTGGATCCCTGGTTTGCCGTTTTGGCAATGATTGCCCAGAATTCGTCCAAGTCCTGTGGTACCAATGTCACTTTTGCTTGACCCTTATTTGAAAGTTTGAGATGTTTTCGAATTACCTTTGCTGTAATCACAACGTCTTTGCCATTTACAGATGCTACAATCTTGTCTTCTTCGAACTTGTCACCTTCTTCATGAGGAGCCCAGCACGATTGTGCGATTTCCGAAGGAAATCGACTTTCATAGCACACCTCGCTTATTGGAGGATTGAGGAAGGTGGATAATTTTAGTTTTTCGCAACTCGCCGCCAACCGCTTGGCATTCTCATCATTTCCACACGATTTGGTGTAGTGTTCGCTTGGAAGAATGAACCAAATGTCAATCGATTTTTTCGTACTCAACTTGGGTGATTGAGGAAGATGATGCCATTTTTGAGAAGGAGAGGGGTTTAAAATGAACTTGAGTTTGCAATAGAGATAAACAAGAGTAGGGTTTGTAATTTGCAAGAGAGCGTAAAGATCTCTGAAAATCTCTAAGTCTTGTTTATATAGTGCGATTTTGGGTAGTGTGAACGTGGTTTGAATATGGAAGGATTTAGTGACATAATGGCGTGATTCTCGCGTATAAAAATCGTGATATTCGAGTGGAGTGGGGGTGTGGTTTGAGGCAAGTAATGATAGAGCCCGGGGATCAAGAAGTTTATAATTAAAAAAATAATATAATTACCTCCATGATCATAATATGATCGCCATGTGTGTAATCTTTCATAGAATAATCCTCCATAATTTCCTTATTCTCCACGTGTAATCAGAATTGATTTCGTTCACACTCTTAATTTATCCAAGTCTTTATTTCGGTGAAGTGCCTTCGCTGGCCACTTAGCCGTTCTATAGGTTCTTTACTTAGCTGCTCCATTTCACTGTTCCTAACAATCAGTTAAGTTACCTTCGCTGGATGCCAGTGCCTTACTTGTCTTGATCTCTCAGAACGGCAAAGGTCGTACCAGTTAATGAAGTCACTTAGCTGATTACTCCAGTTAGCCGCTCTTTGATGCTTAGTCAATTTCAATCATCCCTAACTCAGTTCTCAACATACTAAATCTTTCATAACTGAGTGGTTTAGTGAAGATGTCAGCCAGTTGATCTTCAGTGGGTATGTATTTTAGGATGACATCTCCCTTTTCAACATGGTCTCTGATAAAATGATGTCTTACATCAATGTGCTTTGTTCTTGAATGTAATACTAGATTTTCAGTAATAGATATTGCACTTGTGTTATCACACATGATTGGAATTGTTCTCTCTTCCACTCCATAGTCCCTTAGCTGTTGTCTTATCCACAAGACTTGTGCACAATGACTACCTCCTGCTATATATTCTCGCTTCATTTGTTGATGTAGATATGGAGTTTTGTTTTTTCTGAACCAAGAGACTAGTCTGGTTCCTAGCATTTGGCAAGTTCCAGAGGTGTTTTTTTTTATATCTATTTTGCATCCAGCATAGTCAGAGTCTGAATATGATATCAATGTAAATCCTCCATCTTTTGGATACCAAATACCAACATTTAAAGTGTTTCTCAAGTATTTGATTATCCTTTTAGCTGCTAGAAGATGTGATTCTTTTGGTTGAGCTTGAAATCTTGCACATACTCCTACTTGCAAATGCTATGTCAGTCCGCTGCGATTAAGTATAATAATGATCCAATAATTCCTCTATACAATTTTTGATCAACATCTTTTCCTCCTTCATCTTTTCCAAGTATGACTCGGCACACATTGGTGTGTCTCATTTGTGCCACTTGTATCCATCCCATACTTGTGTATCAAATCTCTTGTATACTTTGCTTGACTAATGAAAATGCCATCCTTCATTTTCTTTACTTGAAGGCCAAGGAAGTAGTTTAATTCTCCCATCATGCTCATCTCGAAATTTGCTCTTCATCAGTTTGCAAATTTCTCACACGCCTTTTCATCCTCTCGATCCAAAGATTATATCATCAACATATATTTGCACTAGCAATGTGCTTGCTCCTTCCTCCAGTTTAAAAAGAGTCTTGTCAATAGTTCCTTTGTTGAATCCATTCTTGATCGTAAAGCTGTGATAATGTTTCATACTGTGCTCTAGTGCCTGCTTGAGTCCATAGAGAGGCCTTCTTGAGTTTGTATACTTTGTCTTCTTTTCCTTTAATTTGAAATCCAGGAGGTTGTTCTACATAAACTTCTTCTTCCAAGAGTCCATTTAGAATGCACTCTTTACATCCATTTGATAGACTTTGAAGTCTTTGTGTGCAAAGAAATGCTAGAAAAGTCCGATTGCTTCCAATCTTGCTCATGGAGCAAAAGTTTCATCATAATCTATTCCTTCACTTGGGAATAGCCTTTTGCAACTAGCCTTGCTTTGTTTCGACAACAGTTCCTTGCTCATCCATCTTGTTCCTCGAATACCCATTTTGCACCAATGATGTTGGTTATTTCAGTCTGTCAACAAGTTCCAGACTTCATTTCTTTCAAATTCATTTAGTTCTTCTTGCATGGTCGTGATCCAATCTACATCTTGGATTGCATCATCTATGGTCTTGTGTTCCACTTGTGATAGAAAGCGAGGTTAGCATGTGCTCCAGGTTGTCTTCCTCGGTTCGACTCTGTGTGAATGTCTCCAATGACTTGTTCTTCAGATGGTCTCTTAGCCAATTTAGATCCGGTTGAAGTTGATCTTCACTTGGTGCTTCCATACCTTCATGTTGAGCATGAACTTCAACTTGAGGAGCTTCATCCGGTGTATTGGTATGTGGCTCCTCTTGATCTTGTAATGATGATTCGAGGATAGTAGTTGGTATGGTTGCATTTGTATAGATTTCTCTTTGTGGTGCTTTTCTTCTTGATCTTGAAGATCTTCACCATTTGTGTTTGGTTCATCAAAACCACATGTATTGATTCTTCAATCCCCAAAGTTCTTTTTTATTTAGTACTCAATGCTTTCTTTGGTGTCTGAGTATCCCATGAAGATTGTTTCATCGTCTTCTCATCAAAGGTATGTAGTTGATTCCTGTTTAAGACAAAACATTTTGATCCAAACATATGAAAATATGAGATATTGGGTTTTCTACCATTCCATATTTCATATGGAGTTTTTCCATGGTGTTTGTTGATGATTGATCTGTTTTGTGTATGGCATGCTGTGTTTGCTGCTTCAGCCCAAAATCTCTTTGGTAAACATGCTTCTGCTATCATTGTCCTGACTGCTTCCTTGATGGTTCTGTTTCTTCTTTCTGCTACACCATTTTGTTGTGGAGTTCTGCTGCAGAGATAGTTGATGTAATACTCCATTTTCTTCACAATAGGTTACGATAATTTCATTTAGAAATTCGATTGCCTCTATCTGATCGATCTTGATAATCTTTAGTTCTTTCTCATTCTGGAGTCTTCTCAACAAATCTGGCAGCTTCTTGAGTGTTTCTTTCTTCTTATTCATGAAGATGGTCCAGGTGTACTTTGAGAAGTCATCCACCACTACAAGAGTGTATTTCTTACCACTCACACTCACTGGTGTGACTGGTCCAAACAGGTCCATGTGTAGCAGATGTAGAACTCTTGTTGTAGATTGATGAGGCTTTGACTTGAATG
The DNA here is from genome assembly GCA_026214975.1 of Gentiana macrophylla. Lineage (NCBI taxonomy): Eukaryota > Viridiplantae > Streptophyta > Magnoliopsida > Gentianales > Gentianaceae > Gentiana > Gentiana macrophylla. The sequence continues at coordinate 61,152,856 of CM047811.1, forward strand.
AGCTTTTTATTTGTTTTCCTTTCTGACAAGCATCACATAGACTTTCCTTTTTGAATGTGATCTCTGGCAGGCCTTCAACTAACTTGCTCCTTGATAGTTTGTTGATGGTCTTGAAATTCAGGTGATTTAATCTTTTGTGCCAAATCCAAATTTTTGTTGATTGTTTATTCTTGACAAGTAGACATGTTTCGCCTTTATCTGTTTCTCCAATCCACCACATACATTTTGTCTTGTCTTCTTCCTGCAAGAACTATTGTGTTGGTTTGACTGTGAATCACTTTGCATCATTCTTTGTTGAAGTGCACATTGTAGCATTTGTCACAAAATTGACTGATGCTCATCAGATTGAAGTTAAGTCCCTTGACATATGCCACATTCTGAATCTTTAGATTGTTCTTGATTATTGTGCCTTCCCCCTTAATTTTGCCAGGGTTTTCTTTACCTCCAAATGTGACTTTGGGTCCATCAAAAGCTTTGAAGTCAGTGAGCCATCTCTTGTTTCTGTCATGTGTATCGGAACATCCACTTGTCTATGTACGGACATCCTACAAAAGCAGATTAATTAAGTTTAAGTACCCAACACCTGTTTGGGTCCATACTCATAGCAATCATGCCTCCCATACCAAGGGTATATCCAAAAGGTCTTCTTTTGGATAATTGAAGTCATCAACTTCATATGTATAAGGCATGGCAGAATAGCTTCTAGTATTTTTACTGAAGGTATTCTGATACTTTTCTCCACCTTTTGGTGCATTTGCATCCTTCTTTACTTTCCAAAATGCAGTAGGAAACCTTTCTTGCTTCATGTGTCTAGAATGCAGATTGGTTTTTCTTAAATACATGATGCATTTTGTGGAATGGTTTCTTCTTGTATTTTGCAGAGCAACATTCCAATCATCCTCTGAAGGGTAAAGTCTTCCTTTTCCTTTCAGATGGTTTTTGTTCTTGATTGACTGGAATGAGGATTTAGTTTGCTGTTTCACTACACTGGGTTTTGACTTCACCGGAACAGGATGATCTGTTGGAGACATGGTCTGTCTCTTTCTAAATTTTGGTCCACTAGTGGTCCTCAATTTAGAATTGTGTTGACCATTATTCTTACGTTCATCCTCGATCACAGTAACAAGACGAGGCTCGATCCAAACCTTTTTGGGGTTTGTAAGGTGGTGCCTTTAGTAGTGCAGTGGATACCTTCACTGGTGAGGAGATTTCCTTAACTGATCTGTTAATAACAGATGTATGATCATCTGCTTTTTGTTGATCATTTAAGTAGGTCTACTTACTAGTTAATTCAGCTTTTGCTTTATCCAGTTCTTTCTTTAACCTCTTATTCTCTTTCCTTAGATCCTTGCATTCCTTTTCCAGAATTTCATGATTCTTTTCAATTTCATCAAATTTAGTCATGAGATTTTGGACTAGGTCTGCTGTATCTAATGGAAGACTAGAGGATTGTGCAGTGTTAGATGTGGATGCATTAGATGAAGAACATGAACTAGATGTTACCTCAGTTTCATCTGATTCTTTAGCCATTAAACATAGGCTTGTTTCCTCAGTGTCTGAGCTATCACTTTTATCTTCATCCAATTCTTTGGTCATGAGACATAGGCATGCTTTTTCATTTTCTGAACTGTCTTCTTCATCACTATCATCTGAGTCATTGTCAGATGATTCTTCATGCTTTTCACTGCTGGATTCTGCCTTAAGTGCCTTCTTGCTCCTTTTCTTTTCAGATGCTTTGTATTTCTTCTTTTCATCATCTTTGTCATTTTCTTGGGACAATCAGCCTTGAAGTGACCTTTCTTGTTGCATTGAAGCATCCTGTATTCATCATCTTTCTTCTTCATGTCTCTGGTTGAGCTTGACTTTTTGTTTGATGATGAATTTCCTTTGAATGGCTTCTTTTAAACTGTCAAAACATTTAACTAATAAAGCTACATTTCTTTTAGTTCTTGTGTCTCTTTGCTGATGCATTCAACAAAGTTACTTTGCTTTGGTGCAATGCTAATGCGATGATTTTGTGTATCTCTGCCGGAGCACCATCTTCGCCGCTCAATTCGAATTCATGAGCTTTTAATTGGGACATCGATTGTCGAGTGTCGGTGCTTGCAAGATTTGTTGTTCCTCCGACATCGATGTTATGATCTTCCATCTTTCAGGTAATCCTCTCAAGATTTTCAAGCAAACTTCTTTTGGGGATATGTGTGACCAAAGTCGTTGCGATTCATCGATGATGCTTGAGAATCATTGTCCATCCGATCAATGGATTCACCGCCTTCATCTTGAAATTTTCAAACTTCATTTTGCAATGAGATAGTTTATTTTCTTTGATCGCTTGAGATCCTTCATTGATTAGTGCCACTTGTCCCACATCTCCTTTCTTTGTTTTGCAATCCTTTATTCTCATGAACATGTTGCTTCGTCTAGAGTCTTTAAGATCATATATTTTGCTACAAAGTCTTGGTTTTCTCTTCTCCGTCATCTTTGGTCCAATCTTTCTTGGGTTTGTTTATCTCCTTTCTTGATCTCGCTCCCTGTGCCTACCAAAGAGTGATCATGATTGGGCCGTCGTTGATTACATCGGCAAGATCTCCTCATGAGTTGTCGCAAGATGAGATAACATTCTTATTTTATATTCATCAAAATTATTAACATTGAAAACATGTATTTTTGACAATAAGTTTGAGGAATCCATCGATTGCAATTGAAGATATAAATGACAAAGTGAATGAAAAACTCGATTTGAAAACTACTTTGAAAATATGTGATCTCCTTGTTACGTAAATTAGATCCAAGCAGTTCGATACTAGGAACACCGCTCCGATACCAATTGTTGGTCCCGAGAGAAGGTGAAACTATAGTCGAGAGGGGGGTGAATGACTATAGTGGAGTTTCAAAACTTTTCTTCTTCTAGTTAAAAGCTTTTGGCAATGGATAAGTCCCTTCTTACTATATTGTTTTCAAATCGGTTTAGATACGATCCACAGATGCAAATTATGATGTATGCAAATTAAATGAATCTTTGTAAAGTAAATTGCAGAAATTAAATTGACACAAGGCTTATAGTGGTTCAGTTGGTGTAATCCCTTAATCCACTCTTCTCCCGTGATGATTGGAGGAATTCACTATTGTTTTCACAGATACAATAGTATGATTGTCCTTGGCTTCCCAAGCTTCACAATCTACAAGACTATCACTCCTTGACTCGCAGCAGCTTCTTGATTTGATCTCTTCCTTCGCTTGTTCCTTAAGATCAAGATCCTTCAACGGCTATCACAGATTCAACTCCTTCTCAGATTGCCTCGATTGATTTGCTTGAGTTTGATGTGAATGTGATTCACACACTTGCTTGATCAATCCTCAGTTCTGAGTATGACTTTGTAGCTTTGAGGTCTGAGTTGATCACTAGATGTATCCTTGTAATTTCAGAGAGAAGGCTTTTCAAATTGACAGAGTTTCTGCTAGATTTTTCTTTCTTGATTGTTTAATTCTTTTTCTGTCAATGCCTTCTATTTATAGCCTTGAATACCTTCGTTTTTGAAATTCCGTCCGTTGGCTATATTAATGAGGGAATAATCCTTGATTTTATTCTTGATTCCCCCTTAATTGTATTCTCCTTAATTTCAAAGTGATCGGATTCTTTCTTCAAACGCATGAGATAGATAATCCGCCCTTGATTGATCCTTTAATGATTTGAGAATTTAATGCATGATCTTTCGAATCTTCATCGTATATCAATTCGCCTTGTAGGTGTCTCTTCATTTGTTTCTAGAACGGTCGAGTGAGCCTACCGACTTAGCCGTCACTTCTTCTTCATTTGTTTTGTTTTCTCTTTGCCGAAAGTCGGTTTACTCACCGATTCACTTTGTTTCCTTCTTTGTTCTAGTATTTGGAGAGTCTTTGAACTTCACTGATCCTTGATTTGGGTGAGACCAGTGTACACCATATTTGAACATTTGAGTTTTATCATTTAAAACATAACTTAGACTTATCCAATGTCATCACAGACTTCCTTGGTTATAAGTCAGGACCATAGTGTCTCATTTCTTCTCTCTTTGGTGCTTGGTGGCTTTCCTTTGCCGAATATCTGCTTTTGCTTTGCCGCCCTACCAACTAGTACAATACTTGTCTCGACTCAACTTATACAACATGTCGACTCTAAGTAAAGACTTATACAAAGAATTCTAACTTATTTCAGGCTTGCTATAACAGCTAGTATGGCCATCATCAAAACATAATAAAATGTTCCTAACAGATTAGATCTAGATTATTCTTGCATCTAATCATCTATGAATTAGTTAAACGAACCTTAATCTTTATTATTCGATTCGTTAATATGAAACACAGAATTATGGGTTACACTCTTCAGATCTGCGACGGTCTTTATCGCTAAATCTGAATACCTAGTAAATCCTAATCTGTGGTTCGACATCAGCTACGTTGATCGACAGATCTAATTTACATGTTTTTAGCCTGATCACCTAATTGCATGTCATCGTAAATTAGCATGAAGGATTGTTAGTGAAGTGTTAGTTTGGACATTGTCTTGATGGACCCTAGGAATGTGCTAGTCATAGTCGATAACTGCCTAGGCGGGTTAGCGGTATGGGTTAACGCTCAAAACCGGCAATTTTAGTTCTTCATGCGTATGGGCTATTACGGACCAATTAAGAAGGGTAGCTTGCGTATAGATTGTTTGCTGCCATAGTTAGAGTAGATAGGTTTAGGAGTTGTACCCGTAGTTAAATTACGCACAAGAGTCAAACACGGATTAAGGGGAGGTTAGTTAGGAATAGTATGGTTAGTACCTTTTCGATATATGATTGATGATTGGTTTATTTGCATCTATGTTATTTACTTTTCTATTATGTTGGTCAACGACCACCCCTATCTGCTTGACCTATGAATTGTGGTTGTGTTTAGCATTATTAAATAATAGTCTCTGTGGGATCGACCTTGACTCGTCCTTGCTATACTACGATTGACCTAGTCCTCTTGCTAGTATTTAGCGACTTACACGCGATCGGACCTCAGCCCTCTAAACAGATCACGTGAGCAAGTTCTCGCAATAATGGAAAGAAAGGGCCAGGCCCAAACTCCACCTCCAATGCGGGGGACTCCGGAAAGGAGGGATCAAAGCTAATTTTGTGCCTACCACAAAGATGTTGGGAACGACTTAGAGAGCTGTAGGGAGTTGAAAAGAGACATCGATGCAGCCACTATGGAAGGAAAGCTAGATGAGGCCGTGGACCGACCTCAAAATGCAGAGCCATGAGGTCATAGGGACTTCAAGCGTTGGAACTACAACCAAGACCGGGGGAGGTAGGACAAGTCCCAACAAAGAAGGGACCGATCTCCAGACCCTGATCGGAAACTAGACAACAGCCCCAACACTATTAACACCATCGTGGGCGACCCCAACAATGTATTTAGTGAAGTCAGCAAGCAGAACAACCGATCTACAGATTCTGTTGCACCTAGCCGAAGTCAGAAGTCAGTCGACGAGGTAACCTACTGTCCCAGAGACCCACTCCCTCTTGTTTCAAATAATGAGGGCCTAGTCACAAAGGCCATGGTGCAGAAGCATTTAGTCAAGAGGATTTGTGTTGACATAAGAAGCGCCGTCAACGTCCTTTAGTACTCTCTCTTTCAATCCATGAAGCTGAAGGACTCAGAGCTAATAAATGTTTCAGCACCATTGTTCGGATTCGTAGGACCCCCAGTTCATCCCATGGGCATGATACGGCTTGCAATAACGTTTGGCCGGGAGCCAAGAGGAAGGACCCTTATGGTGAACTATGTCGTTGTCAAAGCCCCATCTGCATACAATATCATCATGGGGACCGTTCTTGATCGATCTCTGAGCTGTGATTTCTCCAGCTCACATTAGTTTGAAATACCCCACTGCTGAAGGATCGGTTGAAATTAAAGGGGATATGGAAGAAGCCAGGAGCTTCTATGCAGCCACTGTCAAAAGAAAAGATGTAGTGCAACAGGTCCTGATGAAGGAATCAACTTTGAATGAGGAAGGAGCTGATCGAGAGGAGAGGAAGAGCCTGGCTAGGGAGATCGGTCAGGGCGTCTAAGACAGGTTCCAGACATGAAAAAATTGTTTTTTACGTTCTAGTAATGTTATTTTGACACAGTTTTTTTGATTAAGCAATAAATTTCAATAAGTTGTAATACAACAGATGTCATTTCAATAATATTTGATTTTCCATTCTATGCAAGGCAAATGGTTTATGAGTTTGTAAGTTGGCCATAAATAGTTTTCGAAAGACAAACTCAATTAGTCCGTAAGACGGACATCGAATCAAGCTCCGTGGGTCGGTCTCAAAATTTTTGCAAATGCCAAGTTTATAATTCCGTATGACGGACCCTAAACTGGGTTCCACAAGTCGGACCCAAAAAAGTTTGCACAAGGCAAACGCTTTCAGTCTGCATGACAGACATCCAAAAGTTTGCACAAGACAAACGCTCTCAGTCTGCAGGACAGACAACCAAAAGTTTTCCCAAGACAAATGCACTCAGTCTGCAGGATAGACGACCAAAATTTTGCACAAGGAAAATGCTCTCAGTCTGCAGGACAGACAACCTTACTAAGTCTGTAGGGCAGACAATCGAAAACTGAGTTCTGCAGGTCAGACTCAGACACGAAAAGAGTTGCAAAAGTTCAACTCAACAAGTCTGTAGGACAAACCTTCAAGCAATGAGCTCTGCAGGCCAGACTCGACTATACAAGTTGGTAAATACTCAACTCCTTAAGTCTTCAAGATAGACATCAAACTAAGTTCTGTTGAAATAGTGTCCTAAACCCAATCGGGTTGGACCGGATCCGACCGGGTCAGATCATTTCTACTATTTCTTTATGTTTATACATATATTAAATGGCTTTTCTGTTGTCATATATATGTTCTTTTAAAGAACCAATTATGAATTGTTATATGATAACATCCTTAGTATTAAACGATGATAGAGAAACCATGATAGGCGATTATGGTTGATGAGATCTCTAATCACTTTAATAAGTTTGATACTTAAATGTCTCTAGGCTGATGTACTATTAAACATGGCATTGATAGTATAAACATACTAGCACGTATTAGATATCTTCTGTCTTTAAGGGCAGGGATAGATCTCGTCTATCGAAGTGTAGAGACACTTGGACTGTACGTGGACGTGTATTAGAGAATGCGTACGTTATACTGACCCACTTACACGGTTAAGTGTCGCACTATGTGGCGGTTGTGTAATCATGCTTTGGACCGGAGTCTTCATGGCATCATGGTGTGGATTGTCATGCTTTGACACTATTGAGGTTTCCCCTAGCCATAGGGCGATCATGCGGTAGTGATTGGGTATGATATTGAAGCATGCAGAGTATACATGATTGGTCGTCTGGGAATCGCGTATCCTATGATTGGGATCGAATATCCGAAATGGCCTTCTTATAAGGAATGTCTTACTCTCGTGAATCTTTGCAAAGTGGAAGTAAATGATTTACTTCGAGAGAGCTTGATATCCAGATTATAAGATACAATCATTAATGTATCGACACTCGAGATACGATCGTATGGATATTATTACAGCGATAGAATTGTAAGTTACACGGTAACAGTTTCACATGAAAGGTAGTAGTCATTGCATTTGACTCTTCCGATGATTGGGGGTCACGGTGTGTTGCTAGACGATATCCCGTGATCGTTAGGCATGAAGGGCATTTTAAGTAATTTGCACTTTGTGTCTACGGCCAACATATTCGAAGCCTATCGGGTCACACACACCTATGAACATCTAGCGGATCAAAATGTGGTTATAGTTGATAACCAAATAAGGAAAGTTTTATCTCACGACTATAAAGGTTATAGTGGTAAATTAATATGGTGGTATTTATTTATTATGAATAAATGAAAAGATATTAATTATGTTGATTAATTAAATATGTATATTGATACATAAAATTCGAAATATATATATATATATATATATATATATATATATATATATATATATGAATACATATATTTTGTGAATTAATTAATCATAGCATTGTATTAATTAAAGAATATTTCGGATGCCAAATCTTTGGCATATGGGGCGCCACTTCTACTATAAATAAGAGGTGTGTGTCAAGCTCTTTTGAACATCACAATCCCAAGAACTAATAGTTCTTGTGTAAAATAGAGAGCATCCTATAGAGAGTTGGAGAGAGGGGAAAAAGGCCGGTCTAGCAACCGGAGTTTTCCAATAGCAATCCATGATGGGATTCCGGCGGGCTGTTCGTGTGGACTAGCGGTAGAGGCCGAACACTTGGGCGGCTCTATGCAGAACTACTCTCCTTAGACGGTCAAAGCGTCGATCTTTTAGATCAACCAAGGTAACCACCGTCTTTAGCTTATTTGTTTATTGCTTAAACGAAGTCGATCTTGGGTAAAAGGAAATCAAAATTTTGAATTCCGTTGCGTTCCCGCGTAGATTTCCTAACAGTGGTATCAGAGCGAGCTTCGAGCTTAAGCAATAAGCATGTTAATTTGCGTAGTTAATTTTATCGTTTAAATCACGTAATTAAAAGATGAAAGATTTTTTATTCGCAAAAGTGATACATGAAAAGAAAAAAAAAAGGAGATCGGGTGGTGCTCGGCCGACCGGCGGCGGCACCACCACCGGCGGCGGCAGCAGGCTTCTCGCGCGGTAGCCGGTTGACCGGTCAATGCTGGCGGATCTCCAAATTTTTGTTTTGTGTATTTTGTGATTCAATATGGTTCATAGTTGTGATTGGTAATTCGTCCTTTGTTTAGTTGTGTCATGTGGCTAACCAATGGTTCAAATAGTTTGGGCCATTGGGATGTCACATGGCATTAAAATAATAATGGCATTTCCAAACTTTGTTTGGAATAGGCCTAGGCCCTTTCCAAATATTTGATTTGGGAAAAGGCCTTGGCCTAGGCCACTTCCAAAATTTTGATTTTGGAAAGTGGTCAGGCCTAAACCAAAATTATTTGGCATTTCCAAATATTTGATTTGGAATAGGCCTAGGCCCTTTTCAAATATTTGATTTGTAAAATGCCTAGGCCTAGGCCACTTCCAAAATTTTGATTTTGGAAAGTGGCCAGACCTAAACCAAATTTGGTTTAGGAAGATGCCTTTTGGTTTAGGAAACCAAAGGCATCCCTTTTGATTACGAATCAAAAGAAAAGAAATAAAAGTGACTTAATTTTAATTTTGATTTATTTTTAGAATAGTTCTAATTAATTAAAATTAAAATTAAAATCGTTTAAAATTAATCGTTAATTTTATTTCGATTAAAATCATTAATTAATTAAATGTTAATTATTTAATTGATTGGATAAAATTATTTAATAGATTAAATTTTAATTGATTAATTAAGACGCATGTAGTTAAATTTTAATTTTATCTTTTTCATAAGATTTTATTGTATGGATTAGATATAGTAGATATAATATGATTATATGGACCCCGATTGATCATGGACTCGACCGATAGGATAGATGTGAATGATTTAATTTTTCTGTTGGTTTAAAAATTGTCCTAGGCCGTTATGAAGAACGTGACCTAGTTTATTTTCTGCATTTATCCCATTCCCATTGGCTCCTCCCGTGTGCGGCGGGTGTATTTATTTTATTAGATAGAATCAAATGTAACAAGAACTGAGCAGAAGATGGAGACCAAAGAAAGAAGAATAAAGATCCCATTCGAGATGGCGCATTAAAGATCCTATTGGCGGTTGCAGCTACCCTTAGATTGTGACCAGCGGTTTAAATCGATTTGTATTCGAAACCGCACTTAGGAAAAGTCCATGATCATACCGGTTACTTTACGCATTTGTTTATTTTGTGCTTGTATTTATTTTATATGATACGATAGATGCATGACTAGGCATGATCTAGATAAATGTGTAGGATGCAGGTCTATAGAGATAGATATATTTGATGAGACCGTAATTAAAATTAATTAAGTGAATTAATTTACGAAAATACTTCCACAACAAAAATCAAGTCGAAATATTGTCTCCCAATATTATAACGACGGTGAAGAGCCTGTGTTCGGATCCAACTGATCGACCACCGCCGGGAGTTGACCTACATCGGGTATATCGTCGTTATTGAGATATGATCGTATGAGATCTCGGGAATATTGGGTTATGACTTGACTAGAGTCTTTCGGTGATTGGCCACCGTCAGGGCCGTCTGACTTTAGAGACAAGGGGTTGACTAACACATAGTGATGTGTATCACCAAAGAGTTGACTAGTCAACCACTGAGAATCACATAGAGATGTGAATGGTAAAGGTGTTACCTACCTTTCGAAATTATCTTGGTTGATCGACCACCGCCGGGAATCGAGGTAACAAGATTGGATCTCAGCCACTAAAGAATTTTGGAAAATTCTTGAAAGTCAATTGGAAGTAGTTGACTAGTGGGAGCAAAATCATAAACTAAAAGACCATTTTTGATTTTGCGTGTATAAACAACAACACTCTATTATTTTCATTTTTATGTTGTAGTTTTAGCAAACTTTATATTTATGTTTTTTCTCGATTAGTAAAAACCAAATTATGACTGTTACCTTTTGAGAAACGTTCTCAAATATGGTTAAGTAATTTCAATCCTTTTAAAATAAGCAATGACACGAGAGATCCCATTATAGTATTTAGAGACAAGGAGACTACATATTTGATGGAGTGCACCAAGGCTTTAATTATTAATGAAAGCGGAAGCTCATGATATGATTGATTCATTTGAAATAAGTTTCAACGAATTAATCATATATTGGATATGATCCAAGATGATCATTCAGTCATACGATGACAATTAATTCAAACGTTGGATAAGAATGACCACATCTAATTTTGGAAAGGTTGTTTTCAAAATTGTAAGATTTAAGTATCGACTTAATTCTATCATTGCTTAAAGGTTAATTAAATAGTCAATGTTTTGAATACGATTCAAAAGGTTAAATAAACTATTTAATAAACTTTAGATTTTCTTTATGAAAGAAAATCAAAGACATAGCTCTTGTGATCTTTCTTAAGTCTTATGAAGACTACACTAAGAAATATTTACAAGTGCTTGAAGGATTAAAAGGGAAGTTAGGGCATGTGCTTAAATAGAGAACTTATTGAAGTTTCTATTCTAGGCAAGTGAGTTGAGATAAATCTAAGTTCAAAGTCCACTCTAAGATATATGATACCTTACGAGTGTGATTAAATTAGAGAGATTAAATGCAGACATGGAAGGTGAAGCAAACGTTGTGACACTTACCATACTCTAGATCTAGTAAACTGATAAGGGAGCTAAATAAATGTTATTATGTTCCGGTTCTTATGAAGAACATACTTTCAGTTATTTGTTAGGATTTAGTAGACATATTCAATTGTAAAGAATAAATGTTATTCCGATAAAGTTGGAAGGTCACTGAATCTAACATACTAGATTGTTGTCACTATATAGTTGATATATGTGATGAGATCTCAACTAAATATTTGTGTGGCTGTTATCCTTAATATTTGTGGTTGTTCTAGACATAGTCTCTCTGGAAGGGAAGCGTGTAATTAAATGTCATTCTGATGATGTTGAACCATATGATTATGAATCATGTGGGTAATACATATCTTATCTAAAGATGACTATAATACCCTTTTACGAAAAAGGTTGTAAATTCTAGAAAAATTGTCTAAAGCCTAAACATACCGATGTTTGTTGGCTTATGACAATTAATGCCACAAATAATTGTTTGTTAATCTCTATGACTATTTTTAGAAATAGTTGAATGTACTTATTGAAGTACAACAATTCGGAAAGCCTGAAAAGTTCGAGCAAATACGAATATGAGATTGATGAGCTACTTAGGAATTAACCTTCAATTAGATTGAAGTAATTAATACCTGAAGGGTGTTTTGAAGTAAATACGAAAGGAATAAGATTCTCCCTTGAAAGATACCATTTTTGGGATACATAATTGGATTGTGCTCTTGAAATGGAAACAACACTTTATATGATAAAGGTGTGATGCAAGCCATGCGAAGTATCCCTTACCCATTTCGGGATAGTGCCCTTATACTTATCTGAGTTCCAAAGAGTAAAGGTTGAATAAATTCCATATTAGATATGGACGAAGATAAGGTCGAATCTATCTTAACCGATGATTTGAAGTTGTCATAGGCAAAGTCAAAAAGGCTTGGAGCCTAGTACGACATATGCAACTTTGTGGAATGTCTTAGCAAGTATGCTGGATATTATCTACTTGTCCGTGGAGCAAAATGTTTGTCTCCAAACATGATGTCTTCTAGAGGAAGTGTTTCTTCCAAAAGAAACAGTGGGAGTAGATTTAGATCTCAAATGTAGTTTGAGAACCATAAAGATATATTCAACCAATGGAACATGCAGAGCGCGCCATATAGCGATGAGGTGTAGATCATCGCTGCTCAGTGAACACAAAGTTCTCAGTAAGTCATGGATAACCTCAAGCCCAAAGAAATTTCTTTGGTATGTTCATCTCGATGAATGAATATCTCACGACTTATAAAAGAATGTTTGAAAGGTAAGATTGAAAGATATGGCCAGGAGCCATAATATCTGAATTAGATTCCATCAGTGACAACCAAGTTATGAACCTAGTCTGTCTCACCAAGAGAGAGTGTCCCTGTAAGGCTGAGCCCAGTTCTGTTTAGATGATGCTTGTTATAACTTGATATCATGGCTATATGATAGTGTTGAAGACGTTGGGCATATAGCTCGATGTTCATGGACGTTAACATGATATGTAAGCTCATGAGATCCATTTATGGACTTAAACAAGTTTCTCTAGACATTTCTTTGTTTGATAATCAAAGGATTTTGATTTAGTCAAAAGAAGGATGTGCCTAATGTGCAAGATGGATAGTGGGAGTGTGTTACGATTTTTGAGTAAGGTATTGGATATATCTCTCAAGAATTGTCACCATATGTCACAGTCAATTAATGTTTGGTAGTTCAAGGTCTTTACGAAAGCACTTGGATTGGCATGTCTTATTTTTGGAAATAAGAATCTATAGCGATAGATTTAACTACTGTTAGATTATAGTTTACCTATATAGATGTGATGCTAAAAGAGTTTAGCATAGATCGCGTAAGGAGATGCTACTAGCCGGTGTTCTCAAGATCTATCTATGTTAGGACGTTAGTCCTAAAGATAAGGTGAAAGATGATGATAACTATGAAGGTTTCCTTCGCGACTGCGATAGGAACCATCATAAAGGTAATGCCGGATGTTCATAGTCCATGAATAATCATTAGCAAGTATGAAAGTAAATCTGGTGAATGTCGAGACTATCCTTTAACAAGTTAAGGATGGTTTCCTAATTTATCGAAACTTGGAATTAGATAAATATAGTTATACAGACGTATATCCTGAGTCTTATGAAGGCGAGTGGGAGCTACAGTCTAGGTTTGTAGTCACTTTGATTAAGTGATACAGTGAGCTGGAAATGTTCTGGGCTATGGGTCACTGTAAATTCTACAACTGAGCCAAAACACAGTAGTGCCTTAGAGGCGCAGCGGGAGCAATACATGGATCTAGAAGGTTCATTCCTAAACCTTGTATGGTTCTTCCACCTGTTCTATATAGTTGATATAGTAAGTGGATTCATTGCTTAAAGCAAGGACCAGGGTATCGTCATAGATCCGTGTGTGTGTTGAGGCGGTTCCTTTGACTTGATCATTTGGAGCATGTTATGAAGATAGTCTGAGTCCCCATGGATAGCGATCCGTTCATGGCTAAGGCTAGTTGCGAGTATTGCATGAGATTCTTGTGTTTCAACTTGATCTTGTGTGTGCGAGTGATTGGTTTTAGGCCAAGTGAGAGATTGTTGAAATAGTGTCCTAAACCCAATTGGGTGGGACCGGATCCAACCGGGTCGGATCATTTCTACTATTTCTTTATGTTTATACATATATTAAATGGCTTTTCTGTTGTCATATATATGTTCTTTTAAGAACCAATTATGAATTGTTATATGATAACGTCCTTAGTATTAAACTATGATAGAGAAACCATGATAGGCGATTATGGTTGATGAGATCTCTAATCACTTTAATAAGTTTGATACTTAAATGTCTCTAGGCTGATGTACTATTAAACAAGGCATTGATAGTATAAACAGACTAGCACGTATTAGATGTATTCTGTCTTTAAGGGCAGAGATAGATATCGTCTATCGAAGTGTAGAGACACTTGGACTGTACGTGGACGTGTATTAGAGAATGCGTACGTTAGACTGACCCACTTACACGGTTAAGTGTTACACTATGTGGCGGTTGTGTAATTATCCTTTGGACCGGAGTCTTCATGGCATCACGGTGTGGATTGTCATGCTTTGACACTATTGAGGTTTCCCCTAGCCATGGGGTGATCATGCGGTAGTGATTGGGTATGATATTGAAGCATGCGGAGTATACATGATTGGTCGTCTGGGAATCGCGTATCCTATGATTGGGATCGAATATCCGAAATGGCCTTCTTATAAGGAATGTCTTACTCTCGTGAATCTTTGCAAAGTGGAAGTAAATGAGTTACTTCGAGAGAGCTTGATATCCAGATTATAAGATACGATCGTTAATGTATCGACACTCGAGATACGATCGTATGGATATTATTACAGTGATAGGATTGTAAGTTACACGGTAACTGTTTCACATGAAAGATAGTAGTCATTGCATTTGACTCTTCCGATGATTGGGGGTCACGGTGTGTTTCTAGACGCTATCCCATGATCATAGGCATGAAGAGCATTTTCATAATTTGCACTTTGTGTCTACTGCCAACATATTCGGAAGCCTATCGGGTCACACACATATGAACATCTAGCCGGATCAAAATGTTGTTCTAGTTGATAACTGTTGGTCCCTTGAAAAGGCTTTGGTTAAGTTTAGAGAGAGGGGGTTGAATAAACTTTAACCCTTAAAACTTTTGGAGTTAACAAACTCTGCAACTTCTTGACACTTCGCTTATACTTGATGAGTCTGCTTTGGCCTTGAAGAGTCTGTGACTATTGAACTTACTAAATTTGTGCAGCGGAATTATATAAAAAATTAAGCCTTATTACTTGTTGTAAAATATGAAACTAAGTATTAGATACTCAGTAGTGTATGTGTGTGATTTCAGTTGCTAGATTCCGTAGGTTGATGTGTGTAATAAACAAAATGCAGAATGTAAGTGCATAAAGTAAGTAGGCAGATTTTATAGTGGTTCCAGGTGGTGTAATCCTGTCAGTCCACTCTTCTCCTGTGATGTTGGAGGTAATTCACTAGATATCTTTGAGATAGCAGTTACAAAGATTCCTATGTTGCTTGTCCTTCACCAATAACTATGGCTTCACAAACTGAACACTTGGAACAGGTAGGATTGCTGCTCCAAAGTCTTCCACTGGTCCTTGAAGGGTAGGATTGCCTCTTCACCAGCTCCACCACAAACAACAGTCTTTCACACCTCGAAGATGCTTCACTGTCTTCAGTAGATTCTTGTAAAAGGAAGATTCAATCAAGTAAATGATTCAGTTGCAGCAGCTTGATCAGGATGATATGATCAGCAGCTTGCAATCTTCAAGTGTGTAAACTTGATGTAGCTTGAATGTAGATTACACTTGAAGATTTTCTCTGGATCAGTAGCTTTAAGCTCAGTAGGTTCAGCAGGGTGTTTTTCTTGAAAAGAAAATGCAGCTCAGAATTATCTCTTGTATTCCCTTAATTTTCATCATCTTTTTCTGAGTTGAAAGTCCTCTATTTATAGGTAGGAGTCATTGTGACTTGTATTTGAAATTCAAATATAGCCGTTCCAGATTTTGTCCCATTTGACTTGCTTTCACATCACTTTGTTCATAATCTTGACACGGTCGGACTACTTTTGACAGAATGCGGTTTGTCCACATTTTGATTTGTAACCATTGGATAAAGTCTGAATCATCCTAACGTCCTTTTAATCTCAACCATTGATTTGTTTGATAAATCGAGAGGTTGTTAGTTATCATTATCCTTGTTTTCTTGAATGTAATCTTGAATAAATCGAGATATATGTATCAATGAGAGTTCATGAGTCTCTTTGAAGTACATATCAAGAAGTCGAACTAGTTTTGTTGTGTTTAAAACACAATGCTGACTTACTTCTTTTATCTAACTTTTATTTATGAAGTTAGATTACACCTTTTGCATATAACTAAGTTCCAATCACCATCCAACTTGTGGAACTTAGACCTTGTACACAAGGTATATCTAATCGATTTAGGTCATCATGGACTTCCCTAAATTCTGATTCCATATCCTTGACTTTAACCACTAAGTTTGATCCCTTAGCCTTCATTAAGCGAGTTTGATCCCACGACCTTTGGTCTTCAAAGAGGTTCTCGACTAGTCTCATCGACCTAGCTACCCTACTGATATAGACTAGTCTGTTGATATAAGTCAGCTGATCATTACAGTGCCTGTTTGATCAAACCTATAAAAAGATCAAACTCTAATAAGCCTATACATTTGATCGAGACATCTTTTTGCCTTTGCACTATAACAGCTAGTCTGGCACTCAACACCAAAACTTAAAAATATGGTTGAGAACTGTCAGAGCACGTACTGTGCATTAACCACGATTAAATCTGAGTGAATGCGGTCTTGACACGTGGTCCATTACTCCTCCATAACGTTTGTAACCGTTAGATCGTGTTAACTATGGTTATAAAGGATAGAATAAATATCCCGCCATTTACTTTTTGACTTTTATAAGTTTGGTGAGTAACGTTTCATTCATCACCTTGTCATCGGTAGGGTTGGCTCAAGCTGACTGGCCGACAAATATGCCTCAATGAACTCTTGACGTGATGTAACTCTGCTGATCTTTGATTCTTTCTTGTTTTGTTCAATTGATAATACAAGATGAAGTTTAATACCAATGACTGATCCATTAAGTGAGCTCACCCAACATGACAAAGACCAATCCCTTGGCAACTTCATTTGCTCAATTGTCCAAAAATAAGTACATGGAATTGTTGATACCAATGACTAATCACGCTAAGTGAGCTCACCCAACATAGCAAAGACTAATCCCTTGGTGAATTCCGGTACATTTCTGATTATCAGCCAACTTTGATAACTCCAAGTTCAGTCCTTAGTTTAGCAAATCTTTCACTATCCGGTGGTTTAGTGAAAATATCAACAAGTTGATTTTGATAGGGATATAAAGAACCACCACATCTTTCTTTTCAACATGATCTCTTATAAAATGATGTCTTACATCAATATGTTTGGTTCTTGAGTGCAATACAGATTTTTCGTGATTGCAATTGCACTTGTGTTGTCACACATGATTGGAATTTCTCTTTTTCAATTCCATAATCCCTTAATTGTTGTCTTAACCACGGTATTTGTGCCACAAACTTCCAAAGCGAAGAATGTATTCGACTTGGCGGTGGAAGTTGATATTGAATTACATTTCTTGCTCAACCAGAAACCAGTCTATTTCCCATTAAGCGACATGTTCCTGTGGTGCTTTTTCTATCAATCTTTCATCCAGCATAATCAGAATCTGAGTAGGATATAACTTTGAAGCTTCCATCCTTGGAATACCATATCCCTACTCCCAAAGTCTCCTTTAGATATTTGAGAACTCTTTTGACTGCACCTAAATGACTTTCTTTAGGTTTAGATTGAAATCTTGCACAAACACCTATAGCAAAGGATATATCAGGTCTGCTGGCAGTGAGGTACAACAGACTGCCTATCATCCTTCTCTATAAAGTCTGATCAACATCTTTGCCTTCTTTGTCCTCATCCAATCTAATATTTGTGCTCATAGGAGTTGATATTTTGGTGCTGTTTTCCATACCAAATTTCTTCAGTAACTCCTTGGTATACTTGGTTTGATGAATGAAGATTCCATCTTTCATCTGTTTAACTTGCAATCCCAAAAAGTAGTTCATTTCTCCCATCATACTCATTTCAAATTTACTCTTCATTAGATTTGCAAACTTTTCACATAGCAATTCATTTTCAGAACCAAAGATTATGTCATCAACATAAATATGTACCAGCAGAGTGCTGTTTCTTTCATTGATTCTGAAAAGAGTCTTATCAATGGTGCCTTTTGTAAAACCATTGTCCACCAAGAATTGGGATAGAGTCTCATACCATGCTCTTGGTGCTTGTTTCAAACCATAAAGTGCTTTATTGAGTCTATACACTTTATCTTCTTGATCTTTAACTTCAAATCCAGGAGGTTGCTGAACATACACTTCCTCCTCTAGAATGCCAATCAAGAATGCACTTTTGACATCCATTTGATATACTTTGAATTTTTTATAAGCAGCATGTGCCAAGAATAATCTGATAGCTTCCAATCTTGCAACAGGGGCATATGTCTCATCAAAATCTATCCCTTCTGCTTGAGAATAGCCTTTTGCAACTAGTCTGGCCTTATTCCTTACAATGGTACCAGATTCATCAAGCTTGTTTCTGTATACCCATTTAATTCTTCTTGCATAGCAATTATCCAATCCGGATCTGAAATTGCTTCTTCAACAACTTTAGGTTCAACTTGAGATAGAAAACAAGTAAACATTGCTTCTAATTGTCTTCTAGTCCTCACACCTTGCTGTATATTGCCAATGACTTGTTCAGCAGGGTGATCCCTTAACCATTATGGATTCTGGTTAGATTGATTCCCAGGAACCTCATCTTCAGTAAGGTCTGTTGTTTCTTCAACAGGGGGTTCAACAGAACCTTGAACTGCTTTAGTTGTTGCATTAGTAGTATCACCAGCAGGGTGTTCAGCAGGGGCAGAATCAGAAACCTTTAAGTCATTGTAGATTCTCAGCAGGTTCACAAGCTTCATCTTCCGTACCAGTGAACTTAGGTTCATCAAACACAACATGGATTGTCTCCTCATGTTTCAGTGACATCTTGTTCAGTACCCTGAATGCCTTGCTGACAAAAGAGTATCCTAAGAAAATTCCTTCATCTGATTTTGGTTGGAATGTCTTCAAATGTTCCTTATGATTCAGGATAAAACACTTGCTTCCAAATGGATGGAAGTAGGATATATTAGGTGTTCTTCCATTCCAAATGTCATAAGGTGTCTTCAGCAGCTTCTTGTTCACTGAGGTTCTGTTTTGTGTATAGCATGCTGTATTGACTTATTCAGCCCAATATCTTTCAGGTAGCAATGCCTCACAAATCATAGTTCTTCCTGTTTCTTTTAGAGTTCTGTTTCTTCTTTCAAAGAACCCCATTTTCTTTGAAGTGTGTACCACCAATGACAAGATGATGTAGTACACCATTCATTCTGATATTCTCTTATAACTTTATTGAGAAATTCAGTACCTTTGTATGCGTCGATCTTTACTACTATGTCAAACTTTTCTCATTCTGTAATCTCTTCAAAAGTTCAGGCATCTTTTGAAGTGTTTCACTTTTCTTGTTCATAAATATCACCCAAGTGTACCTTGAATAATCATCCACAACCACTAAGGTGTATTTCTTTCCTGTTACACTTGTTGGTGTCACTGGTCCAAAAAGATCCATATGCATCAGCTCCAAGACTCTTTTAGTTGATTGCTTAGTTTTTGATTTGAAGCTTGATTTTGTCTGTTTACCTTGCTGACAGGCATCACATATAGCATCCTTTTTGAATGTGATCTCAGGTATACCAATCACCAGTTTCTTCTTCACCAACTGATTGATATTATCAAAATTTAGATGATTCAACTTCTTATGCCATAACCAATTAAGTTTTGATTTGGTATGCACAATCAGACAGGTTTCTGGAATTGCAGTAGACCAATCCACAATGTACATGTTTTGTTGTCTTCTTCCTGCTAATACAACTTGATCACCTCTTTCACTAATGACAATACAATTGCCTTTGTCAAAAGTGAATTTGTATCCCATGTCACAAAATTGTCCAGTGCTCAGCATGTTGTAGTCCAGTCCTTCCACATATGCAACATTTCTGATTGTTAGTCCATTCCTCACAAGTGTGCCATATCCTCTTGTGTATCCAGGTGTATTTTTGTTGCCAAAATTCACCCTTGGACCATCCTTTGCCACATAGTTTGACAAACAGTGCTTATTCTTTGTCATATATCTGGAACATCCACTGTCAAAATACCAGACACCCTACACAGTTAATGCATTTTAGGTACCCAAAACTGTTTGGGGTCCATAATGGTCAGTTGTAAGCATGACCCCTGGCATGTTTCCATAAGGTCTTCTTCTAAAAGTGTCATACTTTGGTTCATACATGTATTCTACACATCCATAAGGTCTAACAATTGGTTGTGTAGGATTCACATATGCTTTCTAGCCTTTTGGTATGTAATGCTGTTTAAAATGATTTCTGTTGTTAGAAGCATTAGTATAACCATTGGATCATTTGTCTGTTAGGAAAACACAGTAGTATGGAGTCTCTTTGAGGTCCCCGAGGTCTTGTATAAGTCCTCTCACGAGTCCATTGCTTAGGTTTTACCTACAAAGATTGTTATACTTGTTGTTTCTAGCGAAGTAGTGCGAGGAATATTCCAATCATCATCAGTAGGGAACAATTTACCTTTCCCCCTGAGATAAGTATCCCTAGAATGATTAACATTTTTGGGTTTAGGATTCTTATCCTTGGAATATTTCTGGTTTTTCCCTTTTGTGGTCCAGCAGACTTGGTAGTAGGTCTGCTATCAGTAGGTCTAGAAGGTCCAGCAGTCCTACCTTTGGATTTACCCTTTTTATTAGGTACTGATGTCATTTTAGACTTCTGATTTTGCCTCTTTGAAGCATTCTCAGTAGGATTCACTGCCTCAGCAACCCTTTTGGGAGTTGGATCTTGTGCAGGCACAAACATAGGACCAATTCTGGTACTAGGTTCAGTGACCTTACTGGATCCACTCTTATTGGATTGTTGAGTTACAAATCCAAGCCCTGTCCTATCATCATAAGGCTTTCCAGATTTGAATGCAGTGGATGAACAAGATGGTTCAGCAGACTCAGTGTTCAGCAGGCTTATGCTGATTCTGTCTAACCTCTTTTTCCTTACCTTTGAGAATTCTTAATTCAGCATTTAATCTTTCAACTTCTAATTGAAGAGCTTCTTTTTCAGCCTTCACAATCTCATAACCAGATTCTATTATCCTCAGTTGATTAAGGATGGCATCCAAATTTTCATCATTGTCAGAATTTCTAGGATTTGAACCACAAGTTGATTCACAATCACTTCCAGTAGAGTGTTTATTGATACTGATGATTGTATACCTCCTCGATTTCATCCATATTAGCCATTAAAGCATAATCTTCCATATCAAGAACTTGATCTTTGTGCCATCGATTCATTTCCTTTTTCTGATTCCACTTCATAACCTGATTCATCTTCAGCAACCATGGCCTTCTTGCCATGTCTTCTTTGTTGACTCTTGGTCTTCAATAGGTCTCGACAATCAGTCTGAAATGTCCAGGCTTTTTGCAGTTGAAGCAAAGATAATCATGTTCCTT
This sequence comes from Gentiana macrophylla, assembly GCA_026214975.1. Classification (NCBI taxonomy): domain Eukaryota; kingdom Viridiplantae; phylum Streptophyta; class Magnoliopsida; order Gentianales; family Gentianaceae; genus Gentiana; species Gentiana macrophylla. The sequence goes on from CM047811.1 coordinate 61,174,368, forward strand.
ACTTTGTTTTAACTCGGGATGACGGTCCAGTTTGAAGTGTCCTGTTTTCTTGCATTGAAAGCACAAGTAATCATTGTCTTTTCTGGAATCATCCTTCTTCTTTTCACTGAATTTCTTAGTGAAATTCCTCGGAGAACCCTTTCCAGATTTCATCATCCTGATTTTCTTGCTCAGTAGGGCAATATGCTCTTGCATTTCATCCAGCAGATCATCTTGAGCTCCTGATGTTTCTTCTTGATGTTTGGTTCTTCCTTTTCAGTGGTAGGAACCAATCTCTTGCTGAATTCATAAGCTTTAAGATCTGAGAATAATTTGAAGGTATCCTCTTCATGTAACTTCCTCATTTCTTCTATGGCAGTGACTTTCATCTCCCAAACTTCTTTGTCAGGTAATGCTTCCAAGATTTTTGAGTTGATTTCTTCTTTGGAATAACTTACACACAGTAGTGTAAGTTCATCCAGGATTGCATTGAATCTTGATTCCATTTGCTCAATGGTTTCATTTGGTAGCATTTTGAACTTTTGAAACCTCTTTTTGGCCACACTGATTTTGTTTTTCTTGATAGCATCAGTGCCTTCACAAATTAACTGTATCTTGTCCCAAAGTTCCTTTGTAGTTTTGCAATCTTTCACCTTCATATACATATTGCTATCCAGAGTTCTGAATATGATATCAATAGCAATATTGTTAAGATTTGCTCTCTTTCTATCTTCAGCATTCCATTCTCTTTTTGGTTTTGGAATGTACTGTGTCTCATCTCCCACTGTTACTGCTTTGGTAATCTCCAGTGGCCCATCAGTCAGTACATCCATCCTTTCATCATGTGTTGCAGCTAGATAAGCTTGCATTCGACGTTTATACTCATCAAATCTATCTAAAGAACACATCAGCATGGTTCTAGCATACTGGTTGTTATCCATGATGCAAAGTTTTGAAAATCAATAACTTGAAAAAGTTTTCAATGGATTTTCACAAGCTCAACAAGTAGGATTACTTTGAATAGAAACCACCGCTCCGATACCAATTGTTGGTCCCTTGAAATGGTTTTGGTTAAGTTTAGAGGGGGTGAAAAAACTTAACCCTTAAAACATTTGGAGTTAACAAACTCGGCAACCAAGTGACTGCGATACTTGATAGTCTGGCGACTATTGAACTCTTGAATTTGTGCAATGGAATTATATAAAAATTAAGCCTTATTACTTGTTGTAAAATATGATACTAAGTATTAGATACTCATGAGTGTATGTGTGTGATTTGATTGCTAGATTCAGTAGGTTGATGTGTGTAATAAACTAAATGCAGAATGTAAGTGCAGAAAGTAAGTAGGCAGATTTTATAGTGGTTCCAGGTGGTGTAATCCTGTCAATCCACTCTTCTTCTGTGATGTTGGAGGTAATTCACTAGAGATCTGTGAGATAGCAGTTACAAAGATTCCTATGTTGCTTGTCCTTCACCAATAACTATGGCTTCACAAACTGAACATTTGGAACAGGTAGGATTGCTGCTGCAAAGTCTTCCGCTGGTCCTTGAAGGGTAGGATTGCCTCTTCACCAGCTCCACCAAAAACAACAGTCTTTCACACCTCAAAGATGCTTCACTGTCTTCAGTAGATTCTTGTAAAAGAAAGATTGAATCAAGTAAATGATTCAGTTGTAGCAGCTTGATCAGGATGATATGATCAGCAGCTTGCAGTCTTCAAGTGTGTAAACTTGATGTAGCTTGAATGCAGATTACACTTGAAGATTTTCTCTGGATCAGTAGCTTTAAGCTCAGTAGGTTCAGCAGGGTGTTTTTCTTGATAAGAAAATGCAGCTCAAAATTATCTCTTGTATTCCCTTAATTTTCATCATCTTTTTCTGAGTTGGAAGTCCTCTATTTATAGGTAGGAGTCCTTGTGACTTGTATTTGAAATTCAAATATAGCCGTTCCAGATTTTGTCCCATTTGACTTGCATTCGTCTTTGTTCATAAATCTTGACGGTCGATTGCTTTTTGATGTAATGCGATCATCCACCCTTTGATTTGTAACCATTGGATAAAGTCTTGAATCATCCCAACATCCTTTTAATCTCAACCATTGATTTGTTTGATAAATCAGAGGTTGTTAGCTGTCATTATCCTTGTTTTCTTCCAATTTAATCTTGAATAAATTGAGATATATGTATCAGCAGGTTCATGAGTCTGCTGAAGTACATATCAATAAGCTGAACTAGTTTGCTGTGTTTAAAACACAATGCAGCTTACTTCTTTTATCTAACTTTTATTTATGAAGTTAGATTACACCTTTTTGCATATAACTAAGTTCCCATCACCATCCAACTTGTGGAAATTAGACCTTGTACACAAGGTATATGTAATCAGTTTAGGTCATGACAGACTTCCCTAAATTCTAATTCCATATCCTTGACTTTAACCACTAAGTTTGATCCCTTAGCCTTCATTAATCGAGTTTGAGCCTCTCCTTCCGGTCCTTCAAGAGTTCTGACTAGTCTCACTCGACCTAGCTACCCCTCTCGATATAGACTAGTCTCACGATATAAGTCGGTGATCATTACAAATGCTGTTTGATAAAACCTATAAAAAGATCAAACTCTAATAAGCCTATACATTTGATCTAGACATCTTTTTGCCTTTGCACTATAACAGCTAGTCTGGCACTCATCACTAAAACTTAAAAATAAGTCCAACAATTTCCCTCTTTTTGGTGATGATGCCAATACCCTCTCCTAACAACAAAGCAAAAGATTAAAACAAAACAAGATACAAACTTGGTCATTTCTCATTATAATCATTTGTTCAAAGTTATTACAGTCTAGAATCAGCAAATGATAAAACATATAAAGTGTGATGATCTACTGTCTTCTTTCTCTTTCTTCTCTAGCATTCTCCACTTGTTCTTGGTAAGCTCTTATCTCTCTGATCATATCTCTCATCCATTCATTTTCAATCAGAGAGAAGTCAACATGAGGATTCACTTGTTTCCACCAATGCCATGCTTCAGGTAGAGTTAGATTTATCTGATGTACTCTAAATCCTACCGTATGTAAACTTATTTGAATTCATTGAGTGACTCCTTTGCATTTGTGGTAGGCAAACTCCTTTCACCTTTACCACCTCTTCCACCTCTTTCACCTCTCTTTGAAGCCCTCATGGCTTTAACTCTTGCTTCCCAAAATTTTAGTCCAAGAAAGGAATTTAGTCCCTCATGGAAACCTTTATCATGATAAGGTCTCCTTTTGCTGTTGTAGACTCTCTTGTATTCCTTGAGAAGATCATCAGTGAGTGGAAGTCTGCCAGGTGCAGGTTCCCTAAATGCATTAGTATCATCTTCCCATCTTTTCTTGCCAAAAATTCTAGCAGCCTCTTTTGCTACTGCTGTTTGGCTCTCTTCCCCCTTATTGACATCATCAACAAAATGGGACATCAGGCCATGCACACTCTCTTGAGTCAACACTAGATTATTCATCTGAGCTTCAATAATCTCAGTCCTAGTGTCAATTGTAGTGATCCTTCCTTGCAGTGTTTGCTCCAGCAGGTTTATCCTCTCGGTAATTCTAGGATCAAGTACAAAGAGTTGAGGTGCAACGGCCAGTGCAAAGAGTCTTTGTGCCTCAAAGCAAGGTTATCCGACCACGATGAATAGAGGCAAGTTGATCTTTCAAAAATTTGTCTTTCTGTGTATTACCTTGCTTTATCCCTCTTACATTTTGAGTAAGGTCAGCAAGAGCATATTGACTGGAGGTAATATTAGAAACACTTGATTTGATGGTTCTTTCTCTATTCTCCCCTAAGTTCATTAAATCTTCAAATCTCTGCTCTTGCCTGTCCAGTTGAGTTCTTAAGTTTGTTATGTCATTCCTGACAGCCCTCAACTCTTCCACAACATGTACTGGTACCCCACCAGCCATTCCTCCAGCAGGCTCTTCTACATTGTATTGTTGCCTCTGTCTGCTGATAACTAAAGCATAGTTCATATCCCTTCCAGCAGGGTCAGGTCCTTAGAATTCTTCCAGAATGGGATCAAGAGCAGGCTCTTCAAAAATGGGTACAAATGCCTGTTGAGGTTCTTCATCAATAGGGTCTTCCTTAGGCACTTGAAACTCATCATCACTGTAGTCATAATCCAGCAGTTCATCCTCCTCATCAATAACAGCAGTCTGTTGACTATCTTTACCTACAGTGGTCTTGTCTCTAGTAGGCTCCACTACAGCAGCCTCTTCAACAACAACAGCAGGGGTCTCCTCCAGACCCAAATCTGGTTCCAATCTTTGTGCAGGTGCTGTTTGTACCTCAGCAGCCTGTAGCTCCTGTTCCAATCTGTGTCCAGGTGCTGTTTGATCCTCAGCAACCTGTACTTCCACTTCTTTCCTTGGTTCTGGAGCAATTTGTGCCACAATGAATTGATCAGGGAATATATCCATATTTTCTTTTTGAAATTCCCCAATGTCATCAATCCTTCTCAGAAAATTTGCAGGTTTGGTTAGGGTGTTCTCAATGTCAACCCAGTCTTGATATTGAATGGAATTCTCAGAACCGACACTGGGTTCACTGTGGTTAGTAACCCTCTCATCATCCAGATCTACTGTCTGCTGATCATCAACATGTGCAGCAGGTTCTACAACAAATAAATTGTCAATCTCACCAACCATCCTGTTTGCACCAATAGATATTCCCTCATTGATTTGTGCCTCAATATCATCTATGGTGAGATTTTCCAAATCCTCATCCATATGTCGCTTTGATGTCTTTCGATTGGGTATCTCAAACATCGATGAGAGCGCCTTACACTTGATTGATAATCATTGCGATCCCCACTGGTTTCTCCTGGATATGATGGATGATCATCTCCAGAATCAGAAGATGATGAGTCATCACTATCACCTCTTGGATCCCTGAACTTGATACCCTCCTCCTTCTATTGTTCATCAAATAAATCCATCAATCTTGATTGCAGTAAGGTGGTATAAACCAGATCCAGCAAACTTTCCACTCCCAATTTCTCAAAAGCCCATTCTTCAAAATATGTCATTGGTTCTGCAGCTGGCTTTTGTCTCTTATAGAAACCAAACTTCCATTGGAAGTAATCAGCAACCAATAGGAGTTTATGGTCAACAAACTCCTCTTTCCTTTTCTTCTCATGCCTCTCAAATGGCATGGTTGGCTTCCTAAGAGCTTTTTCAGTACCTTGCTGACCTCCAAAGGTCTCAACAAGTAAGTTCAAAGTCTCTTCCACAGATGCTTCTATGTCAGTATACTTCTCAGGTTGTACATTTGTCCCTACTACCTCCATCTGTACCACACTTGGTTCCCCCTGACTTATATGCTCAGCAGCAGGGTTAGCAGCAGACTGCTCTTCCCCCTGAACTATTGCAGGACTTGCATGGTCTTCTATCAACTTTTCCACTTCCACAACAGGTGTAGACTCAGTTGTTTGTTGTGGTTCTTCTACAAGTTGCTCAACAACAACTTGTGCAGCTTCAGTAGGCTCAGCAGCCTTTGCAGGGGAGGATTCAACATCTTCAACAGCAGGCTCGGGGTTAGTAGTCTGCTGTGATTCTCCATCAGGTTTCTCAGAAACAACCTCTACATCCTCAGTAGGCTTGATAATAGTTAAGGGCTCAGCCTCAATAGCCTCTCCTTCTTCTTCTTCTTCTTCTTCTTCTTCTTCTTCTTCTTCTTCCCTTTGAGCCTCCAAAACTTAAACTGCTTCCCTTTGCCATGTTTCTTCTTTTTGGCAATTTCTTTCATTCTCTTGGAAAGATCTTCCTTTTCAATTTCAGCAGCTTTCCTCTTCATTGTGATTTCATTTAAATCAATAACTTCAACAGCCTGCTTCTTTGTCTTCTTAGGCTTTAGTATTTCAGTGATTTTCCTTATATCAGTAGCCTTTCTTTTCTCAGTAAACTTCTTTGGTGCAGTAGGTTTAACAGTTTGCTTAACCTGCTCACCACCAGCATCACCATCATCTCCACCATTATCACTATCGCTGACCTCAAGAACACCTTCTTCATCATCATCGGACCAGGATAGGATAGTCAATCTCTTTCTTGTATATCTGGATTTATTTATCTTTTGGTGCAACATCATCAATTTCCAAATGATTCAGAAGGGGCTGAACCAGTAATCCTAAGGGTAAGGCCTTGGATTTCCTTGTCCCTTCTTTTTCTTCTTTTGCAACCTTCTTCATGTAGTGGATGAAGTATCCAGCCCAATCAAACTTCATACTTCTGCAAATAATCATTAGCAGTTCTATTTTGGGTCCTGATAGTGTATCCATGCTTCCAATGAGCCCTAAGATATTCTTTGCAATAATCTTGCTCAGCAGGTTGTACTCATAACCAATGTGTCTACATTAATACCTAAACTTGATTTGATGGCATCATTGGTTTTGATTTTGTCAACAAAATCCATCTTTGACAATCCAATTTCCTCAGGATTTGTTGGAGCATCTATTACTTTTTCAAAACCAAAAACTTCCCTCAGCAGGTTTGAGGAAACTTCAACCTCCTAGGCATTTACTGTTGTGGTGAATGCCTCTCTTCCTTCTCTTATCACAATATTCCTCTAGAAGTTAACAACATTAGTGTATGATATTGTTTCCAATCTTAAATTGAGTACATTTTCCAGACCTTCATATCTTCTTATTCTTCGACCAATATTGATGGCTAACTCTGTTTTGTTAGCATCAACAACAAAGCTTCTCACACTTTGACTAGTTTCGATTTGAACATCATCCTTTTCTGCCGTTGTTATAAGAATAAGATGAAGAAAAGAGTGTTTGAATCTGTGTTCACACAGTGTATATGCAGAGAGAATCGATCTGAGATTTTGTAAGTAGCCTTTGTGTATAGGTCTGTATATATATAGACAGATATGGTTGAGAACTGTCAGAGCACATACTGTGCATTAACCACGATTAAATCTGAGTGAATGCGGTCTTGACACGTGGTCCATTACTCCTCCATAACGTTTGTAACCGTTAGATCGTGTTAACTATGGTTGTAAAGGATAGAATAAATATCCCGCCATTTACTTTTTGACTTTTATAAGTTTGGTGAGTAACGTTTCATCAAGTGACCTTGTCATCGTAGAGGTTGGCTCAGAGCCTGGCCGACAAATATGCCTCAAGAAACTCTTGTGAGTGTAACTCAACTGATCTTTGATTCTTTCTTGTTTTGTTCAATTGATAATACAAGATGAAGTTTAATACCAATGACTGATCTGTCAAGTGAGCTCATCCAACATGAGAAAGACCAATCCCCTTGGCAACTTCATTTGCTCAATTGTCCAAAAATAAGTACATGGAATTGTTGATACCAATGACTAATCTGCTAAGTGAGCTCACCCAACATAGCAAAGACTAATCCCCTTGGTGAATTTCAGTACATTGCTGATTATCAGTCAACTTTGATAACTCCAAGTTCAGTCCTTAGTTTATCAAATCTTTCACTATCCGGTGGTTTAGTGAAAATATCAGCAAGTTGATTTTCAGTAGGGATATAAAGAACCACCACATCTTTCTTTTCAACATGATCTCTTATAAAATGATGTCTTACATCAATATGTTTGGTTCTTGAGTGCAATACAGGATTTTCTGTGATTGCAATTGCACTTGTGTTGTCACACATGATTGGAATTTCTCTTTCTTCAATTCCATAATCCCTTAATTGTTGTCTTAACCACAGTATTTGTGCACAGCAGCTTCCAGCAGCAATGTATTCAGCTTCAGCAGTGGAAGTTGATATTGAATTCTGTTTCTTGCTCAACCAGGAAACCAGTCTATTTCCCATTAACCCGGCGTGTGTTCTGTGGTGCTTTTTCTATCAATCTTGCATCCAGCATAATCAGAATCTGAGTAGGATATAACTTTGAAGCTTCCATCCTTGGAATACCATATCCCTACTCCCAAAGTCTCCTTTAGATATTTGAGAACTCTTTTGACTGCACCTAAATGACTTTCTTTAGGTTTAGATTGAAATCTTGCACAAACACCTACAGCGAAGGATATATCAGGTCTGCTGGCAGTGAGGTACAACAGACTGCCTATCATCCTTCTCTATAAAGTCTGATCAACATCTTTGCCTTCTTTGTCTTCATCCAATCTAATATTTGTGCTCATAGGAGTTGATATTTTGGTGCTGTTTTCCATACCAAATTTCTTCAATAACTCCTTGGTATACTTGGTTTGATGAATGAAGATTCCATCTTTCATCTGTTTAACTTGCAATCCCAAAAAGTAGTTCATTTCTCCCATCATACTCATTTGGAATTTACTCTTCATTAGATTTGCAAACTTTTCACATAGCAATTCATTTTCAGAACCAAAGATTATGTCATCAACATAAATCTGTACCAGCAGAGTGCTGTTTCTTTCATTGATTCTGAAAAGAGTCTTATCAATGGTGCCTTTTGTAAAACCATTGTCCACCAAGAATTGGGATAGATTCTCATACCATGCTCTTGGTGCTTGTTTCAAACCATAAAGTGCTTTATTGAGTCTATACACTTTATCTTCTTGATCTTTAACTTCAAATCCAGGAGGTTGCTGAACATACACTTCCTCCTCTAGAATGCCATTCAAGAATGCACTTTTGACATCCATTTGATATACTTTGAATTTTTTATAAGCAGCATGTGCCAAAAATAATCTGATAGCTTCCAATCTTGCAACAGGGGCATATGTCTCATCAAAATCTATCCCTTCTGTTTGAGAATAGCCTTTTGCAACTAGTCTGGCCTTATTCCTTACAATGGTACCAGATTCATCAAGCTTGTTTCTGTATACCCATTTAGTGCCAATTATATTTGCATGATTAGGCCTATCCACTATTGTCCAAACTTGATTTCTTTCAAATTCATTTATTTCTTCTTGCATAGCAATTATCCAATCCGGATCTGAAATTGCTTCTTCAACAACTTTAAGTTCAACTTGAGATAGAAAAAAAGTAAACATTGCTTCTAATTGTCTTCTAGTCCTCACACCTTGCTGTATATTGCCATTGACTTGTTCATCAGGGTGATCCCTTAACCATTATGGATTCTGGTTAGATTGATTCTCAGGAACCTCATCTTCAGTAGGGTCTGCTGTTTCTTCAACAGGGGGTTCAGCAGAACATTGAACTGCTTTAGTTGTTGCATTAGTAGTAACACCAGCAGGGTGTTCAGCAGGGGCAGAATCAGAAACCTTTAAGTCATTGTAGATTCTCAGCAGGTTCACAAGCTACATCTTCCATACCAGTGAACTTAGGTTCATCAAACACAACATGGATTGTCTCCTCATGTTGCAGTGACCTCTTGTTCAGTACCCTGAATGCCTTGCTGACAGAAGAGTATCCTAAGAAAATTCCTTCATCTGATTTTGGTTGGAATGTCTTCAAATGTTCCTTATGATTCAGGATAAAACACTTGCTTCCAAATGGATGGAAGTAGGATATATTAGGTGTTCTTCCATTCCAAATTTCATAAGGTGTCTTCAGCAGCTTCTTGTTCACTGAGGTTCTGTTTTGTGTATAGCATGCTGTATTGACTAATTCAGCCCAATATCTTTTAGGTAGCAATGCTTCACAAATCATAGTTCTTCCTGCTTCTTTTAGAGTTCTATTTCTTCTTTCAAAGAACCCCATTTTTTGAAGTGTACAGCAATGACAAGTTGATGTAGTACACCATTCTGTTCACAGTATTCACTTATAACTTTATTGAGAAATTCAGTACCCTTGTCTGATCTGATCTTTACTACTGTCAAACTTTTCTCATTCTGTAATCTCTTCAAAATTTCAGGCATCTTTTGAAGTGTTTCACTTTTCTTGTTCATAAATATCACCCAAGTGTAACTTGAATAATCATCCACAACCACTAAGGTGTATTTCTTTCCTGTTACACTTGTTGGTGTCACTGGTCCAAAAAGATTCATATGCATCAGCTCCAAGACTCTTTTAGTTGATTGCTTAGTTTTTGATTTGAAGCTTGATTTTGTCTGTTTACCTTGCTGACAGGCATCACATATAGCATCCTTTTTGAATGTGATCTCAGGTATACCAATCACCAGTTTCTTCTTCACCAACTGATTGAAATCATCAAAATTTAGATGATTCAACTTCTTATGCCATAACCAATTAAGTTCTGATTTGGTATGCACAATCAGACATGTTTCTAGAATTGCAGTAGACCAATCCACAATGTACATGTTTTGTTGTCTTCTTCCTGCTAATACAACTTGGTCACCTCTTTCACTAATGACAATACAATTGCCTTTGTCAAAAGTTACTTTGTATCCCATGTCACAAAATTGTCCAGTGGTCAGCATGTTGTAGTCCAGTCCTTCCACATATGCAACATTTCGGATTGTTAGTCCATTCCTCACAAGTGTGCCATATCCTCTTGTGTATCCAGGTGTATTCTTGTTGCCAAAATTCACCCTTGGACCATCCTTTGCCACATAGTTTGACAAGCAAAGTGCTTATTCTTTGTCATATGTCCGGAACATCCTTTGTCAAAATACCGGACACCTACCACGATTAATGCATTTTAGGTACCCAAAACTGTTTGGGTCCATAATGGTCAGTTGTAAGCATGACCCCTGGCATGTTTCCATAAGGTCTTCTTCTAAAAGTGTCATACTTTGGTTCATACATGTATTCTACACATCCATAAGGTCTAACAAAAGGTTGTGTAGGATTCACATATGCTTTCTAGCCTTTTGGTATGTAATGCTGTTTAAAATGATTTATGTTGTTAGAAGCATTAGTATAACCATTGGATTGCTGTCTGTTAGGAACAGCCCTGTAGTATGGAGTCTGCTGAGGTCCCTGCTGATGTCTTGTATAAGTCCTCTGCTGAGTCCATTGCTTAGGTTTTACCCTAGTAGCATTGTTATACTTGTTGATTCTAGCAGTAGGTGCAGGAATATTCCAATCATCATCAGTAGGGAACAATTTACCTTTCCCCCTGAGATAAGTATCCCTAGAATGATTAACATTTTTGGGTTTAGGATTCTTATCCTTGGAATATTTCTGGTTTTTCCTTTTGTGGTCCAAAGAGACTTGGTAGTAGGTCCGCTATCGGTGGAGTCTAGAAGGTCCAGTGATCCTACCTTTGGATTTACCCTTTTATTGGAATCGATGTCATTTTAGACTTCGATTTTGCCTCTTTGAAGCATTCTCGGTAGGATTCACCGCCAAAGAACCCTTTTGGGAGTTGGATCTTGTGCGAGCACAAACTTAGGACCAATTGCGGTACTAGGTTGGTGACCTTCTTTGGATCCACTCTTATTGGATTGTTGAGTTCCAAATCAAGCCCTGTCCTATCATTATAAGGCTTTCAGATTTGAATGCGGTGGATGAACAAGATGGTTCAATGAGACTCATAGCTCTTGAATGTTCATCAGGCTTATGCTGATTCTGTCTAACCTCTTTTTCCTTACCTTTGAGAATTCTTAATTCAACATTTAATCTTTCAACTTCTAATTGAAGAGCTTCTTTTTCAGCCTTCACAATCTCATAACCAGATTGTATTATCCTCAGTTGATTAAGGATGGCATCCAAAGTTTCATCATTGTCAGAATTTCTAGGATTTGAACCACAAGTTGATTCACAATCACTTCTAGCAGGAGTGTTTATTGATACAGTATTGTATACCTCCTCTGTTTCATCCATATTAGCCATTAAAGCATAATCTTCCATATCAAGAACAACTTGATCTTTGTGTCATGATTCATTTCCTTTTTCTGATTCCACTTCATAACCTGATTCATCTTCAGCAACCATGGCCTTCTTGCCATGTCTTCTTTGTTGACTCTTGGTCTTCAGTAGGTCTGGACAATCAGGTCTGAAATGTCCAGGCTTTTTGCAGTTGAAGCAAAGATAATCATGTTCCTTACTTTGTTTTAACTCAGGACAGTCAGGTTTGAAGTGTCCTGGTTTCTTGCATTGAAAGCACAAGTAATCATTGTCTTTTCTGGAATCATCCTTCTTCTTTTCACTGAATTTCTTAGTGAAATTCCTTGGAGAACCCTTTCCAGATTTCATCATCCTGATTTTCTTGCTCAGTAGGGCAATATGCTCTTGCATCTCATCCAACAGATCATCTTGAGCTCCTGATGTTTGGCAGCCAAAGCAGTTGTCTTTGGTTCTTCATTTTCAGTGGTAGGAACCAATCTCTTGCTGAATTCATAAGCTTTAAGATCTGAGAATAATTTGAAGGTATCCTCTTCATGTAACTTCCTCATTTCTTCTATGGCAGTGACTTTCATCTCCCAAACTTCTTTGTCAGGTAATGCTTCCAAGATTTTTGAGTTGATTTCTTCTTTTGAATAACTTACACTCAGTAGTGTGAGTTCATCCAGGATTGCATTGAATCTTGATTCCATTTGCTCAATGGTTTCATTTGGTAGCATTTTGAACTTTTGAAACCTCTTTTTGGCCACACTGATTTTGTTCTTCTTGATAGCATCAGTGCCTTCTCAGATTAATTGTATCTTGTCCCAAAGTTCCTTTGCAGTTTTGCAATCTTTCACCTTCATATACATATTGCTATCCAGAGTTCTATATATGATATCAATAGCAATATTGTTAAGATTTGCTCTCTTTCAATCTTCAGCATTCCATTCTCTTTTTGGTTTTGGAATGTACTGTGTCTCATCTCCCACTGTTACTGCTTTGGTAATCTCCAGTGGCCCATCAGTCAGTACATCCATCATTTCATCATGTGTTGCAGCTAGATAAGCTTGCATTCGACGTTTATACTCACCAAATCTATCTAAAGAACACATCAGCATAGTTCTAGCATACTGGTTGTTATCCATGATGCAAAGTTTTGAAAATCAGTAACTTGAAAAAGTTTTCAAAGGATTTTCACAAGCTCAACAAGTAGGATTACTTCAGAATAGAAGCACTGCTCCGATACCAAATGTTGGTCCCTTGAAAAGGCTTTGGTTAAGTTTAGAGGGGGGTGAATAAACTTAACCCTTAAAACATTTGGAGTTAACAAACTCAAGCAACTTGACCTTTTGATACTTGATGAGTCAATCGACCTTGAGAGTCTGTGACTATTGAACTTACTGAATTTGTGCAGCGGAATTATATAAAAAATTAAGCCTTATTACTTGTTGTAAAATATGATACTAAGTATTAGATACTCAGTAGTGTATGTGTGTGATTTCAGTTGCTAGATTCAGTAGGTTGATGTGTGTAATAAACTAAATGCAGAATGTAAGTGCAGAAAGTAAGTAGGCAGACTTTATAGTGGTTCCATGTGGTGTAATCCTGTCAGTCCACTCTTCTCCTATGATGTTGGAGGTAATTCACTAGAGATCTTTGAGATAGCAGTTACAAAGATTCCTATGTTGCTTGTCCTTCACCAATAACTATGGCTTCACAAACTGTACATTTAGAATAGGTAGGATTGCTGGTCCTTGAAGGGTAGGATTGCCTCTTCACCAGCTCCACCACAAACAACAGTCTTTCACACCTCAAAGATGCTTCAATGTCTTCAGTAGATTCTTGTAAAAGAAATATTGAATCAAGTAAATGATTCAGTTGTAGCAGCTTGATCAGGATGATATGATCAGCAGCTTGCAGTCTTCAAGTGTGTAAACTTGATGTAGCTTGAATGCAGATTACACTTGAATATTTTCTCTGGATCAGTATCTTTAAGCTCAGTAGGTTCAGCAGGGTGTTTTTCTTGATAAGAAAATGCAGCTCAGAATTATCTCTTGTATTCCCTTAATTTTCATCATCTGTTTCTGAGTTGGAAGTCCTCTATTTATCGGTAGGAGTCCTTGTGACTTGTATTTGAAATTCATATATAGCCGTTCCAGATTTTGTCCCATTTGACTTGCTTTCGATCACTGTTCATAGTACTGACACAGTCAGACTGCTTTTTGACAGAATGCAGTCTGTCCACCCTTTGATTTGTAACCATTGGATAAAGTCTTGAATCATCCCAACGTCCTTTTAATCTCAACCGTTGATTTGTTTGATAAATCAGAGGTTGTTAGCTGTCATTATCCTTGTTTTCTTCCAATTTAATCTTGAATAAATTGAGATATATGTATCAGCAGGTTCATAAGTCTGCTGAAGTACATATCAGTAAGCTGAACTAGTTTGCTATGTTTAAAACACAATGCAGCTTACTTGTTTTATCTAACTTTTATTTATGAAGTTAGATTACACCTTTTTGCATATAACTAAGTTCCAATCACCATCCAACTTGTGGAACTTAGACCTTATACACAAGGTATATGTAATCAATTTAGGTCATCACAGACTTCCCTAAATTCTGATTCCATATCCTTGACTTTAACCACTAAGTTTGATCCCTTAGACTTCATTAACTGAGTTTGAGCCCTCAGCCTTCAGTCTTCAGCAGGTTCCTGACTAGTCTACTGACCTAGCTACCTAATTGATATAGACTAGTCTGCTGATATAAGTCAGCTGATCATTACAGTGCTTGTTTGATCAAACCTATACAAAGATCAAACTCTAATAAGCCTATACATTTGATCTAGACATCTTTTTCCCTTTGCACTATAACAGCTAGTCTGGCACTCATCACTAAAACTTAAAAATAAGTCCAACAATAACCAAATAAGGAAAGTTTTATCTCACGACTATAAAGGTTATAGTGGTAAATTAATATGGTGGTATTTATTTATTATGAATAAATTAAAAGATATTAATTACGTTGATTAATTAAATATGTATATTGATACATAAAATTCGATATATATATATATATATATATATATATATATATATATATATATATATATATATATATATGATATACATGTATTTTGTGAATTAATTAATCATAGCATTGTATTAATTAAAGAATATTACGGATGCCAAATCTTTTGGTGTATGGGCGCCACTTCTACTATAAATAAGAGGTGGTGTCAAGCTCTTTTGAACAACACAATTCCAAGAACTAATAGTTCTTGTGTAAAATAGAGAGCATTCTATAGAGAGTTGGAGAGAGGGAAAAGGTCGGTTTAGCAAGCGGAGTTTTCCAATAGCAATCCATGATGGGATTCCGGCGGGCTGTTCGTGTGGACTAGCGGTAGAGGCCGAACACTAGGCGGCTCTATGCAGAACTACTCTCCTTAGACGGTCAAAGTGTCGATCTTTTAGATCAACCAAGGTAACCACCATCTTTAGCTTATTTGTTTATTGCTTAAACGAAGACGATCTTAGGTAAAAGGAAATCAAAATTTTGAAATCCACTGCGTTCCTGCGTAGATTTCCTAACAAGTTCTGCATGTCGGACTCAGTAGGGTCGCAGAACAAACGCATTAAGTCTGCAGGACAGACAATCACAAGTCAAGACCTGCAAAACAGACTCATAAAGTTGGCGAAAGCCAAACTTCCTAAGTCTACAGGACAAACCATCACACACTAGGTTCTGCAGGTCGGGACGACAAAGCTTACATCAAACAAATTTCCTAAGGACATATTTCGGACTTGCCGAGCTTTGCAGGTCAGAGTCATTAGCTAAAATCATATAATCACAAAGTATGCCATCAAAATACTCTAAATTTATGCATCGCATACTAGGGGGCAACATACCCCACCGACAAAACTAGAAGTGCTTAAAATAAGTATTGATAGTAAAGCTAAGGTAAAAACACTTAGTAAAAACTCTTGTATATATTATGAGAACGTTGTACAAGGTGCAGCTTGAAATTCAAAAGAAAAAATTGCAAAATCTCTCAAAATAAAGTTACAAGCTAAAGACTTAAGATGTATTAGGGCCAGAATTTTTTCCAGACCCCACAGTTGGGGAAGACTCCCTGGAGTAGTACTGGAAGGAGACAGCCCGGTGGGAAGGACAGAAGCAGAAGGCTCGTTCAAAGAGGCTGATCGAGCTATAGCACATTTATTGTACCTAGTCATGATATACACCCCTTCTGAAACTCCCTCAAACGAGCATCATAAACTGCATCCATGCCGGACTTGTACAATCTTTTGTTGGCAAGGTTGCCAACATCAAGCTCAGGAAATTTGGCCTTGGATTCATCCACTCCCAAAGAATAACTGTTGTTCACTGATGTATGATAAAAATATAACTATATTATATGACTTTTTATATCGTATTTACGATAATATCGTATAAATTCTATAAAAATATATCTAAAAACTCATAAAAATCTAAATCGTTATAAATAGATATTATCGTTATAATTTTAGTAAAACTTATAGTTTTGTGGTCGAATTATTGTGGCTCGTGTTTTTGATTGTTTTTGAGTGCGTGTGATGAAAAGCGAAGAATTAAGATCGAAGCAATGAGAAAACCGAGACGGATATTTTTCAAAATACGGCCCGAACCGAAGAAGACCGGCCCGAGCCGAATCTCTCTGCAATCGGCACGTGGGCTCGACACCAAAGAATCTTCATCTGTTTGACCGGCCCGCGCGGTGCATGCCCGCCCGCACCGCCTACTTCGCCTTGGCCTATAAATACAGCTCATTTGCAGGCTTTGGGGAGTGTACCAAATATATATATATATATATATATATATATATATATATATATATATATATATATATATTATCTTAATCTAGTTTCTAGTTATGTAAATACCGTAAAAGGCATTCTCACTAAATAATAATGTAGTATAAGTCTCGTGTAATACTTAGAAGGATTATCAAGGCTCGTTGTTGCTAAAGGAGTTGTTATTTCCGGAGAATACGGCTCGACGCTACAATTGTAATCAGTAACTTTTAATGTATTTATGTTTGTTTATTTATATTAGTATCTATATATTAGTTATAATGATATTAGACTAACTCTATATCTAGCCAAGATATGAAATTGAATTAGTTCTATCTTTTTAGGGAAATAGATGATGACTATGTTAAAATTGAATTAAAATCGATTATAATGAATCTCTTTCTATTTGTGCTTAATGAAAAGTTAAAATTGAATTAGCTACTCGATTTAACAAGAATCGTAACCTAATGATGAACTGACCAGAGAAGTTAGGATACGCGATCACGAATAGAAAGACCGGAGGGTAAAAATGGCCACCTGACAAACGGAATCCTATTTCCTACCCGGGGGCAGATTTGTCCTAGAAAAACAAATCTTACTGAAAATTGGACTCAAGATATTATCACGTTAAAATCACCTGTTTAATTCAGCAATACTCAAAATACCGGCCGTATGACAAAACGGAGTTCCCGAGCTTGAGGATGACATTGGACAGAGGACTTTTGACATATGACAATTTCATACGCTCGTGTGAGGAGGAGTTGTCTAGCTTAGGAGTACACCGGTTTATATATAATTGATTAACCTTAAAATAAGGAAAGATCAAGCACATCTATTTCTACTAAAAGAGATCTTGATTGATGACATATTCTTGGCTAGTTTCTAATAATATTACTAGTATTTATATCCTATATATTGTATTGGTACCTATATATATTTATATCTATATATATATGTATTTATATATATATATATATATATATATATTTATGTATCTATATATATCTGTTTTAGTTTTATGCATTTATTTACTGTTTTAATTTTATTTACTGTTTTACGGTTACTAAAAAGGAAAAGGAAAAACTGCGACTTAGATTGAGTTAATAACAGCTTATTGGTGTTTAGCCACACTCTAAATTACATTTTGTTCCCTGAGGATTCGACACCTGACTCACCATATTACGCTACAATTTGACCCGGTACACTGCCGGTTAAGGATTGTAATAGCACTAGTAAAGGTCATGTCAGCTTTCTGGCGCCGTTGCCGGGGACACGACGCTTTTTCATTGTGTCTATGGTTACTACTTGTATTAGCTCAAAATTCTCGAGGATAAGTCAACACTCTTCTTATCACATTTCTTTTTTTTTTTTCGTTGGTACCTACCTTATAAGTAAGTTACCAATTTTTACTACTATCAATTTCGTGTTATTTTCTATTTTCGATAGTTGATGACCAGAAGCGGTAAGGCCCCACTCACTCCTTATAAGCCTGACATAAACACTTATGAAAGGCATTAAGAGTAGAGAGTAAACGAGGTCATACTAGTCAGGGAAATCCTGACCAAGAATCATCTTCAAATCGAAATACGGGAATGGCCGAAACTAATGATGAAACACCTGAACAAGGGATTCCTCATGCCCAAGGACATGGACAAAACTTTAATCAGAATCTACCAATACCAAATAATCAAAATAGAAATAATCAGAATCGGAACCAAAATAATTGTAATAATCCTAACATACCAAACCCGAGACCTATCTGTGATCAAACCGTAAGGAGAAATCAGACTAATAATCCTATTCTTTTACCTAATGAAGGAGCGAACAATTTCAAAATTAAATCTCATCTTTTTGGTTTAATTGACACAAGAGCCCAATTTCTAGGAGGAGATGATGAAGATCCGCATCATCATCTCTATCTTTTCGAAGAATTGTGTACTACAGCCAAAAGTCAGGGTGCTCATCGTGAATTAACGAGGATGTCTATGTTTCCTTTTTCTTTAAAAGGAACAGCACGAGATTGGTTTATGTCACTCCCACATCATTCGTTGACTAGTTGGGAGGAGATTCAAACCGAGTTCTTAAAGCGATATTTTACTCTGGTAGAAACTTGGAATTAAAAGTCGAGATTGCTAACTTTAGACAAGGATCTCAAGAAAGCGCCGGGAATGCTTGGGAAAGATTTAAGAAGCTATTAAGAGCTTGTCCCGATCATGGTTATTCCTTTGATATGCAAATCCAACTTTTCTGTCGTAAGGAAAGACTCACGTGCGAGATGTAGATCATGCATGTGGTGGTTCTTTAATGATGAGTGAAGCCCAAGTAGTTCACGATGCTATTGAAAAGATTTCCAAAAATAATCGAATGTGGGAAACCGGTTCTAGCACCGAAAAGTAGCCTTTGCAGGAGAATGTTCATCGAATCACGGAAGTTCTAGCACACTTGGAGAATTTGAGTAGGAAATTTGACGGCCTACAAGCCGAGAAGAATAACTCGAAACTATCATAACAAATGAATACTCGAATCATGATAATGTGTCGTTAGGAATAGAAGAACCAGAAGTTAAAGGCTATTTGAGGGAAGAGGTAAGTTTTCTTCAACAACATAGGAATTTGAACAGCGCGTATTCAAACTCTTTTAATGCTATTAGAAGAGATCACCCTACTTTATGTTGGTTTGAAAACCCTAGTAAGCAAGGACAACCACCGTATCCAATTCAGTGTAAGAATTCATATAGTAATCATGTTTATCAAGGAGATGCCGCAAATCAAAATCTACAATCATTACCTAGATCGTATCCACAACTAACTACTCAAAGCATACCAGTCACCCAAAGTTCAACTCAACCTAAAGGAATTGATAAATGGGAGAAACTAATGGAAAATATGATGGGTGTAGTATCTACTCAAGCTCAAAATATGGAAACAATGATGACTTCTATAGGGTACAGTCACTAAGGATATGAGAACGTTGAAAACATCCATAGTGGACATGATACCAGAATGAGAACTATAGAAGCATCAATTCGAAATATGGAAGATCACTTGAGTAGAGAAGGAGAACGTAAAAAAGCGAGAAACCTCCAGGAGGATTACCAAGTAATCTTGAAAGAAACCCGAGAGAGGTGAGCATTTGTTGTTACTGAAGTAGAAAACTCGTGGGATCTTGAAGCGAGAAAATTCAGGAAATAATGAAGTAGAAAATGATTTAAATGGTAACTTTATAAAGGAAAAGGACGAACTTGAATTTACTGATGAGGAAGAAGAAATTATTGAAGATTTCTTAAGACAAAATAGTAATGTTGAACTGAAAGTAAGAATGAGGAATGGGTTAAAGTCCCTAGGATTCTAAAAGATCCAATGGATAAAGACCTAAGAACCTTATTTAAGGAACATGTTAGAGAAAACAATCTTTGAAGAAAAGAAGGAAGATTTGCCAATAACCGAAAAGGAAAAATTGATCTGAGAAGATGTTTCAAAAGAAAGATCGTATGATAATGAAACATGGCGACCAGTTGATTCTCAAAGATTTAAGGAAAAAGGAAAAGGAAAAATAACTTCAGAACCTAAGGTTATAGATTTGGAATCTTTACCTTACCCACCTAAAGATCAAATTAAAAAGATAAAAATTGATAAGAAGTATGCTCGTTTCCTTGATAATTTTCGTCATATTCATGTCAATATTCCTGTTATAGAAGCATGAATCAATATGCCTACCTATGGAAAGTTTCTTAAAGATATCCTATCAAACAAAAAACGGTTAGAAGAATATGAGAATATTTGCCTTAATGAAGAATATTCTGCAATATTACAACATAGGTTACCTCCTAAACTTAAAGATCCTGGTAGTTTTACAATTCCATGTGAAATTAGAGGATTTTTGTTTAAAAGAGTGCTATGTGATCTTGGAGCAAGTATTAATCTCATGTCTTATAAGGATTATAAGAAACTAGGTATAGGAGAGCTTACAAATACTGAAATGACTCTTCAAATGGCAGATAGATCGATTAAACATCCTAAAGGAGTCATCGAGGACGTATTGGTTAAGATTGACAAATTTTACTTTGCAGTAGATTTCGTGGTTATGGAAATGGAAGAAGGATATTCAGCGCCACTTATTCTAGGTCGTCCATTTCTAGCTACAGGAAGAACGTTAATCGATGTTCAAAAAGGAGAACTAATAATAAGAGTTAATGAAGACGAAGTTGCTTTCAATATCTTTAAGGCTATGAATCATCCATACAAATCACGTAATCATGTTCTTTTATAGATAAATTATCTACTATCTCGTGATGTCAAATTACAAGATTATGAAGATAGACTAGAAGAATGTTTGGAATTGTCTATCTATAAAGAAGATGAAAATGATCTTTGAAATGAGAGAAGTAATCCTTTATCTTAATAAGGGACTATTTTCTAAGCATCCATGGCATAAGTATTTGGAATTAGAACTAGAAGGACCGGTTCTAAAACCTTGATAGAAGATCCACCAAGGAATGCGGAATTGAGAACACTTCCTTCTAATCGAAATATGTTTTTACGGAAAATAATAATCTACTTCGATTATTATTTCATCAACCTTAACAAATGAACAAGAAGATCAATTACTAAGAATGTTAAGAAATCATAAGAAAGCATTTGGATGGACGATTGGCGGATATTCAAGGAATTAATACGAGATATGAGTTCATAAAATTATTCTAAATGAGGAGCTAAACCTTGTATTTCACCCACAACGCCGCCTCAACCCAAATTTGCAAACTATTGTTAAGAAAGAGGTTATTAAGCTATTGGAAATGAGGATAATCTTTCCCATATCGATAGTGAATGGGTAAGTCCAACTCAAGTGGTACCAAAGAAAGGAGGTTTCACAAGAAAGGAAAATGATAAAAATGAATGGATTCCGACAAAGGAAATTACAGGATATCGAATGTGTATTGATTTTGAAGCTCGAACGATCATACTAAGAAAGATCATCATCCACTTCCATTCATAGTACGGATGTTGGAGCGATTAAGTGGACATAAGTATTCTTGTTTCTTAGATGGTTATTTAGGATATTTACAAATATTCATTGCGGCGAGGAGATAGAGAAAAGACTACTTTCACTTGTCCCTATGGAACTTTTGCTTATAAACGAATGCCCTTTGGCTTATGTAATGCACCAGCTACATTTCAGAGATGTATGATGGCTATATTTTCTGACATGGTCGAGAAGTTTTTAGAAATTTTTATGGACGACTTTAGTGTATACGGAGATTCATTTGATGAATGTTTATCGCACTTAGAACGAGTGTTACAACGCTGTGAAGATACCAATTTAGTTTTAAACTGGAAAAAATGTCACTTAATGGTATCAGAAGGAATTGTTCTAGGTCATAGAATCTCTGAAATAGGTATTGAAGTGGACAAAGCTAAAGTCGAAGTAATTGAAAAATTACCTCCACCGGTGAATCTAAGAACTCTAAGAGGATTTCTTGGACATGCTGGATTTTATAGAAGATTTATTGCAGACTTTTCAAAGATAGAAAAGCCTTTAAGCCATTTGCTTGAAAAGGAAGTACCTTTTAACTTTGATGATAAATGTATGGAAGCATTTAAGACCCTAAAACCGAAGTTGACTACTACACCAGTCCTGGTATCACCAGACTGGGATTTACCGTTTGAAATTATGTGTGATGCAAGTGATTTAGCTGTAGGAGCTGTTTTAGGTCAAAGATATAACAAAGTACTCAAAGCAATCTATTATGCATCTCACACGTTAAATGCGGCTCAACTAAATTCCGCAACTACAGAAAAAGAAGCATTATTGTAATTTTTGCCTTAGATAAGTTTAGATCATATATTGTTGGTTCTAAGGTTATAATTTATACAGACCATTCAGCTCTGAAATACCTTTTAACTAAGAAAGATGCTAAACCACATCTTCTTAGATAGATTCTCTTACTTCAAGAATTTGATATTGAAATTAAGGATAAAAAAGGAAGTGAAAATGTAGTGGCAGATCATCTAAGTAGAATGGAGAAAGATAAGGGAATAGGAAATGAAATACGAGATTCCTTTCCAGATGAACAACTTTTTAGAATCGATACTCCCTCAACCATGCAATTATTAAAAAAAATAGAAAACCATCAAAGGAAAATTCGCCATGGTTTGGGAATATTGTGAATTACCTTACCTGTAATTACATTCCGTCTCCTTTGGACTTGGCAAAGCGTGAAAAAAGTTCTTTTATGACTTAAAATTTTATTATTGGGAAGAACCAGACCTTTTCCGTAAATTTTTGGATGGGATAATTAGAAAATGTGTGCCTGATAATGAGATTTTAAGTATTTTATCGTTTTTCCATGATCGTGAGGCAGGAGGTCATCATGGAGGATGGAAAACTGCTTTCAAAGTTTTACAATGTGGTTTTATTGGCCTACACTATATAATGATGCATACAAATATGCAAAATCTTGTGAATCATGTCAAAAATGGGAAACATATCTAAAAAACAT
Organism: Gentiana macrophylla; assembly: GCA_026214975.1. Taxonomy (NCBI): domain Eukaryota; kingdom Viridiplantae; phylum Streptophyta; class Magnoliopsida; order Gentianales; family Gentianaceae; genus Gentiana; species Gentiana macrophylla. Next base: position 61,197,353 of record CM047811.1, read on the forward strand.
GAAATGCCTATGCAACCGATCTTAGAATGTGAGTTATTTGATGTATGGGGCATAGATTTCATGGGACCTTTCCTATATCTTTTGGAAAAGATTTATTTTAGTAATGGTTGATTATGTTTGAAATGGGTAGAAAGTGAAGCTCTTCCCACTAATGATACCAAAGTTTGTGCTAAGGTTCCTTAAAAGAATATATTTACAAGATATGGCATTCCAAGGGCTATCATTAGTGATAGAGGATCACACTTTTGTAACCGACCATTTACTAAGATAATTGAGAAGTATGGTGTAACTCATAAACTTGGAACACCCTATCATCCATAAACTAGTGGATGCGGTAGAGGTATCTAATAGAGAAATTAAAAGAATTATGGAGAAAGCAGTGGACTCAAATCGTAAAAGCAAGGCGGAAAGACTAGATGATGCATTATGGGCATCTGAGCGACCTTTAAAACACCGATTGGTTGTTCCCCTTATAAATTAGTTTTTGGTAAATCTTGTCATCTCTCAGGTTGAATTAGAACACCGAGCTTTACGGGCTATTAAATTTCTAAACTTTGATCAAAAAGGCGTCGGTGATCATAGATTACTTGATTAAATGAACTAGAAGAATTTCGCCTCGATGCTTATGAAAATGCTCGAATCTACAAGAACGCGTCTGAAAGCTTTCCATGACAAGAAAATCTATAAATCGTGAGTTCCATGTAGGTGATCGAGTACTCTTATACAATTCACGTTTAAAGTTATTTCGAGGTAAACTTAAATCAAGATGGGCGAGTCCATATGACATAACTAAAGTCTATAAGTCCGGAGTACAGTGTAGAACTAAGCGATGGAAAAACAACTTTCATAGCCAATGGTCACAGGTTAAGCTTTTGTAGGCGAAGGGGTAAAGCAGAAGAAATATTATTGCTTAACGACCCTCCAACAGATTAAGAAGCGAGAATTCTAAACTCGGCCGATTACGGGTACTATCTTTTAATTCACTTTTTAATATGCAATTTAATTAGTTTCGTCTTTTACCGGATAGAGCGTTAAAGAAGCTGGAATGCCTTTTATAGATAGAATAGAAGTTTTTATTTTACTTTTAAAATTAGGTTTAGATAAAGATGTTGCCTTTAGAATAGAAGCCTTAGTTTTTAATTTAAATAAGGAGCTGATAAGCGAAATCAGAGAAAGAGATCTTTGTAATAGAAAATCGAGAAGTGCTATAAAGAGAAGGGCAAGATTTCTAATGAGATGTAGAATCTGTGGAAAAAGTGAACATAATGGAAAATGTGAAGACAAAGACAACCAAATCCAGGATGAATGTTTGAAGGTAATTAAGATGGGAACGACTAGGTGGTTATCCGAAAATCGATGGACAACAAAGAGAGAATTCAAACGCATCATTTCTAGGAATTAGGTTGATGGACCGTTATTATAGAAATCTTGAAGATTTAAGAATGATAGGAGTAGAATTAGATTAAGTTTTATGTTTTTTCAAAAAAAAAAAATTTATATATATATATATATATATATATATATATATATATATATATATATATATATATATATATAAAATTCTCAAAGATTTCATAAAAATTTATGATAAACTTATTTTTATATCATATATATGATTTATATGATATAATTAAGGATTATCATACCAAAAATATTTTTAAGCTTTTATAAAAAATTGTAATAATTTATTTTATCATGAAATAATTTTATGATTTTTATAAAAATATTTCTATGATATAATTTAAATTATTACACACAAAAAAAAGAATCGAGTAATTACTAACGGTTCGAGTCGATAAGAGTTCGGTTCGATTCGTTAGCTTTATAACCTAAAAAATCACAATTCCATCATCTTCATCTTCTTCTTCTTCATTTTTTCAAGAGCAAAAGCCGCCCCACCCCTTTTCCCCTCTTCAAAAATTTCATCACTTTTCACCAATTTTTCTATCCCAAACTACTTAATTAATCATCTTCTCTTCCATTACACTACATAAAATCATCACCATTGCATAAAAGGATAGATTTTGCAAGCAAAGCTCCTCTTTTCAACACATTCAGCGACCACCATACATTCCGGCAACTATCTACTTTTTCTAGCTTTATACGGTAATAATAATAATATATATATATATATATATATATATATATATATATATATATCAATCATTTCAATTTTATTAAGCTTTTAGTTTTATAAATTTTATTTTTGAATATTTTGGTCTAAGTACTTATTGGTTTTTGTTGTTTATTGTTGATTTTTGTTATTATTTTGTCATACCATTATCGTAGATGGCATCATCATCTAGGAAAACTTCTAAGAAAAGAAAGCCAGATAACCCTGTTGTAGTACCGGTTCATGAACCGCGAGCCCTTAAACGAACTCGAAGAAGCCGTTTCTTTTGAGAAACCCGCTAGTGATGAAGCTAAGAATGCCTATAATGGATATTTTAGTAAGCTGGGGTTACTTTTAGAACATGGTATTGGTTTTTTGTGTAGGAGAAGAAGTGAGAAAAATCTTTCAAGATAGGAGTGGATGGAAATTGCAATGGAGCATGACCGATAAGATAAATGTTACAATGGTAGCCGAGTTCTATTCTGTTTTGTCTACTTATGATAAGGCTACTCTTGAAGAACTGGAATATATCCCTCTTAGGACGGTTAATGTCACTTTCAATCCTGTTATGATTAATACTATTTATGGTTTACCTGAGATACTTGATGAGGATGATTATCATGCTGTTTGGAATTTAGACCAACCTGCTAGACTACTGGCTAAATCATATGAAGCTCAGGCTGCCTTTGATTCCACAGCAGTATGGAAAGATAATAGATTTCCTTATGGACGTTGTATAAGAGACATAAGGGCTATTAAGCAATTTATAGGACTTAATGTTAATCCTTCGGCTCATTTATGTGCTTATGGTCGTGAATATGTTGTTTTAGCCTGGGCTATGGTTAATGACATTCCAATAAATCTGGGGAAACTAATCTTTACCAAGGCATGTGATTTTGTTAAGAATAGACCTCGAGGGGGACGTTTGCCGTTCCCTAATCTTATATCTGCCTTGTGTGATCTTCTTGAAGTACCAAAATTACCCTCAGATAGGATTATGTCACCTTATGCTCCACTTATCGGTCAAAATCTAACCGTCTTGCCTGCTGGTACAATCAATTACAATAATAATCGCCAAAGAAGGCCGGCGGCCACCACCACCTACTACTAGACCCCACCGGCATTTACTAGATCTTCTAGACAGCCACTCAGAGCCATAATAGCGGATATCGAGATATGATCAAGCATATCATTGAGCCGCAGGCTCGTCTTGATGCCAACATAGCCTTAGCTGAAAAAGAATAGAGTGGCGGGAAAATTTGAGGATTGGTCGGCCAAGGTCTAAGAGATTATGTCGGAAGTCCGAACCCATCTTATCTCGACACATTCCCACGGTGTCGATCCCGAGCCTTTCACTATGCCATTTGGATTCCACCTATTCCACCTCCAGTTATTTATCGAGGATTATACTCCGTCATCTCTAGGACGAGGAGGTATGTTTACTGAGTTCAAGAGAGATATCCATGGGCATGGGAGGAGTCACTTGATTCTGCGAGATGTTACAATTGGTCTCGATTCGATTGGATTGGAAGGTTCGGTGACAATGACGACTAAGCGGACTCGAGCTACATTTCAAGCATCTACTTCAAAGAGATCCACACAGTTCAACTATGATTTGATTCGACTCGATCTCTAGGGGCTGAATTTACTTCTAGCCCATTATTTGGATCATCGTCGATCTTGATATGATTCGTCTTTTGACGATAATGTCGATTACAACCCGTATGATTGACTTTTATTATCTTTTACATTTGCCTTGATGTATGACGATATACTATGGTTTGATTTTTTGTTTTAGACTGTTTGATGCACTCTGTGGTTAGTGCACTTCATAGTTTTACGTTTTTTTTCGTTGTTTCTATTTTATTAGACTTTTTCCCCCACGTTTTAGATAAAAATGCATATCTACACACTGAAAGAACCTGATGGAACATCTTGAAATGAAAAATCTCGATCGGACGCTTTGTAGCACCGGCCCGCGCTGCATCTTGACCCGCCCGAGCGGTCTGGTGTACTGCCGACCTTCTTCAGGTTGTTTCCTATCTGATTCTGTCATTTCTATAAATGGAAACAGATGCATTATTCCTCAATTGCTAATTCACTGAATAAAGCTTCTTGTTTTCTTATAAAGACCGTATAAAATGTCTGATCATTCGTCCGTTAATAGTTACTCTCCTCCTCATACCCCAAATTACGTGCTTCCAAATCCGAATATTATTATCCGACTTTTCACCCAATACCTTATAATTATATGAATGACTCAACTCCAAATCCTTTTATCGGTAATTTCAATCGAGTCACGGTCTTTGATTGAAAAGGGTTTAAATTTTCGGAAAGTGGATCATTGGGCGTTCATACGGATGCAAGGTGATGGGTGGGAACATTTTTGTCGTGTGCCAAGAGGAAGTGTTAACGTTACGTTGGTTAGAGAATTTTATTCTATGTTGTCGAAGCTACCACGGTCGGAGCAACACAGTTTATTCTGATTAGAGGTGTTGTTGTTCCTTTCACATCTATTATCATAAATAGCGTTTTCATATACCACCGGTCCAAGCGTCACCTACTAGTCATTTTGAGTATCATTAGAGACTTGATCTGCTGCTTGGATTCATTAACAAGCGGGAGGAATCTTACCAAGTCATATTCTCACAGTATAATAATAATCAAGATATTTCCACATTTGCCTTACTTCCCCATCTTAGAGCGTGGAAGCGTTTCATCAATTCCAGTATACCCTCTGCTTTGATTTTTGAGAGATCAATGATGATGAAATGTTGTTGTTATATGCCATCGCTTGTGGAGTTGTTATAGATTGGGAGTCTTAATTCAAAAGGTCTTTGTGATTTTTGCCTTTGGGAGACGACCAAACCGTCGACCAATGCCTTTTGCATGGTTGATATCCCGAATTTGTACTCATTTGGCTAGGGTCGAGAAAGAAGCGACAGATGAAATCTTCCCTGCTCGCCTTACTCGAGTTGGGCTATTTACGGTCGGTATCCCGAGGAGGTTCATCAAGTGAAGAAAATTAGATGTTTTATGACGAAGAAGTAAGTTGAGTTAAGTAAGAGTAAGTTAGTTTAAGAAAGAATAAATTAACTTAGTTTCAGTTTTTCTGTTTAAAGTAGTATTTTAGTAGTTAACTTGTACTTTCTCTTAATTTTGTAATATATTTGTGTGTTGTTTTACTATGTTTTGCCTTTATGCTATATTATATAAACGCTTGTCTGTATGACACGTAAAATATTTAACCGTTATAAAATTCATTTTATTTTCTAAATGTTTACTACCCATTAGACATCGGGACGATGCCAATTCGTAAGTGGGGAGTAGAGATTGGTTAGTAAATAAATTGAATTTAATATATCAAATGCTTAAACACTTAGTTTAATTATTCTTAAGGAAATAAACGAAATAATATATAATTATTATAATATGGATAGTATATTTGGATAGAATAAATTTTTTTTTTTTTAACTAAGTAAAGTAATCTCGATATATTATTTCTATATTATTTATATCTATTTTAGATTTTTATCAAGATTTTAAGTATGTATACCTAGATAAATAGTATGAAATATTATTTTTTTGAAATTAGACAAAAGTTACTTATAATTATAATAAAATTTTAGAATGATTTTCTTTTCAAGACAAGTATGAATTTGGAATCGGATTAGGAATGATGAGATTTTTGGCATTACTTTGACTAACTATGGCCAAATAAGCCTACCCGAACGTAATTTCCAATTTTTGTCCCCACCTCAGCCTTGTAGAGTGATCAATACCTCACTCGAAATTAGCCATTATGATTAACTAGATATAACCGACCCTTAACTTAAAATGGTCTACATTTCCTTGAAATCCCATAAGTTTAGTATATGCTTATGGATAGTGGTGGCGACATCGAAATTCAATAGTGGTATATGCTGAGATTGGAATAAATATTATTCGGAAGGCAATCTTTTATCAAATATTGTTATTCTTTAGAAAAAGAAAAAGTTGGAATAGTTAGGTCTTTGATGTATTCGTTTCTCACCTCATGACGCTTGAAAGATAGTTGATTCGGCAATGAGTTCGGATATGTTAGTATTCTATAAAAAAGAAAGGAAAAATGAAAAATATGGTTATTAGAATTAAATTTTAAAAGCGATTATCGAGGATGTTCTTGATCAAGATATTTTTATCAAAAGTTGAAGGTGTAAAAATGCATGCGGCTTGCTTCTATTTCTTTTGATTTTCCTTTGTTATCCTTTCGATTAGCCAAACACCTGAGCACGAGCGTTATAAGCCATTTTGCCAACTACTTGACTTAGTCCTTGATTCGAGAAATTTCATATAGTGGCGATTACAAAGTTATTCTAAGTATTTTATTTTATATTTATTAAGTAATTCATGTAGAATTTCATTTAGATAATATTTTATAACTAATTTATTAAGTTATACACACTTTTTATCTTTTTAATAATCTTAGATAGATAAAATTAATATAATTATAATATTGACAGCATACGTTACTAAGTTAGAAATTTAGTCTAGAAGAACTATATTATTTGCATTATAACATTTTATATATTATCGCTTATTTTGCTCGAGGACGATCAAAAGCTAAGTGGGGAGTAGTTGATGTATGATAAAAATATAACTATATTATATGACTTTTTATATCGTATTTACGATAATATCGTATAAATTCTATAAAAATATATCTAAAAACTCATAAAAATCTAAATCGTTATAAATAGATATTATCGTTATAATTTTAGTAAAACTTATAGTTTTGTGGTCGAATTCATTGTGGGCTCGTGTTTTTGACTGTTTTAGGGTACGTGTGATGAAAAACTGAAGAATTAAGATCGAAACAGTAGAAAACCGAAGACGGATATTTTTCAAAGTCCGGCCCGAACCGAAGAAGACCGGCCCGAGCCGGAATCTCTCTGCAATCAGCACGTGGGCTCTGACACCAAAGAATCTTCACTGTTTGACCGGCCCGCGCCGGTGCATGCCCGGCCCGCGCCGGCCTACTGCCTTGGCCTATAAATACAGCTCATTTGCAGGCTTTGTGGAGTGTACCAATATATATATATATATATATATATATATATATATATATATATATATATATATATATATATATAGTTTCTAGTTATGTAAATACCGTAAAAGGCATTCTCTGTCTAAATAATTATGTAGTATAAGTCTCGTGTAATACTTAGAAGGATTATCAAGGCTCGTTGTTGCTAAAGGAGTTGTTATTTCCGAGAGAATACGGCTCACGACGCTACAATTGTAATCTAGTAACTTTTAATGTATTTATGTTTGTTTATTTATATTAGTATCTATATATTAGTTATAATGATATTAGGCTAACTCTATATCTAGCCAAGATATGAAATTGAATTAGTTCTATATTTTTAGGGAAATAGATGATGACTATGTTAAAATTGAATTAAAATCGATTATAATGAATCTCTTTCTATTTGCGCTTAATGAAAAGTTAAAATTGAATTAGCTACTCGATTTAACAAGAATCGTAACCTAATGATGAACTGACCAGAGAAGTTAGTATACGCGATCACGAATCGAAAGACCGGAGGGTAAAAATGGCCGCCTGACAAACGGAATCCTATTTCCTACCGGGGGCAGATTTGTCCTAGAAAAGCAAATCTTATTGAAAATTGGACTCAAGATATTATCACGTTAAAATCACTGTTTAATTCAAAGCAATACTCAAAATACCGGCCGTATGACAAAAGCGGAGTTCGAGCTTGAGGATGCCATTGAATGAGAGGACTTTTGACATATGACAATTTCATATGCTCGTGTGAGGTGGAGTTGTCTAGCTTAGGAGTACACCGGTTTATATATAATTGATTAACCTTAAAATAAGGAAAGATCAAGCACATCTATTTCTACTAAAAAGAGATACTGATTCAGTGACATATTCTTGGCTAGTTTATAATAATATATATATATGTATTTATATATATATTTATGTATCTATATATATCTGTTTTAGTTTTATGCATTTATTTACTGTTTTACGATTACTAAAAAGGAAAAGGAAAAACTGCGACTTAGATTGAGTTAATAACAGCTTCTTGGTGTTTAGCCACACTCTGAATTACATTTTGTTCCCTGAGGATTCGACACCTGACTCACCATATTACGCTACAATTTGACCCGGTACACTGCCGGTTAAGGATTGTAATAGCACTAGTAAAGGTCCTGTCATTCACCACAGGGGCAGGCAGTATTGTCAGGGTTTGGGTAAAATCCCTAGAGGCCTTGGACTCCCTGACGGCCTGGGCAAAAGCCTCCTTAAGTTAAGCCGGGTGAGTCCAGACAATTGTTTCTAGCCCGACCTTCTTAGTTCGGAGCTTCTCAATGGCCTGCTCCAGCACAGTCTTTTCCTCCAAAGACTTATATGTTGCAGCTTGGAGGCTCTCAACATACCTTGCCTTCAGCGCCTCCAGATTAGAATCTTGGGCCTGGAGTTGTTTTTAGAGATCCTTGATCTCCTCATCCTTAGATTTAAGCCTCTCCCCACAATCATAGGACTTCTTCTCCAGGTCGGAGATCTTTTTCTTGAACTTTACCGTATTGGTAGCAGATGCGGCAAGTCTTGAAAATACCTCTTGACCGACAAGAGTTCCCTACTCCGACAGGATATCAATTATAAACGCTTTACCAAGTAATGAACAAAGAACAACGGGAAACAAGACTTACATATTCCCTGGCCTTGAAGCCAGCAATAACTAGCTCCAGGTTGAATATCCCCGTGATCAATATCATCAGGTTGAGCCTCAGGTCGGCTCCTCTTCTTCGATCTGTCACATTGGGAATTCACCGCAACATCAGTTTCCCTGAGCAGGGGGGCGTCTCCGGGTGTAGTATCATCCAACTCAATGAGAGTTGAATTCCCCTCCAAATCAAGATGAGCCTCAGCCTCATCTAGTTGATTGGCCAGTGATTAGACTGCAGCTGCATCCAGGACCAAGCCCGCAGATCGGGTAGCAGGGATGTCCCTGCTCTAAGTTTGTTTAGTGTCAGTGCTCTCTTTTGCATGCTATTCCTCCTCATCATCTTGATGTAAGTCAACTAGATGATGCATTTCTAGACCATTTATCCCTATTTCTCACATATTTATCAGTATTTCGACATCAACTCAAGCAATTATTGTGATAATTTGGATCATTTTGTGTATATAGTAAATAGCTTAGAAAAATTACCTTTTGCTTATGATATAGGCTCATTAGCCGATTTTGTTATCAGTTTTACGCATGGTATCCTCGTGTCTGTTTTGTAGCATAGGTACCAGGGTAGAAAGCTTGGATTTTTGATGTGTTGATGTTTAGAGGTTGATTGAAGGATGATTCAAGGCACTATGGAGCATGCCAAGAAGTATTGACCCGCGTCAGAGGTGATTAAGAATAAATAGAGGATATTTCATGTGCATATGGCGTACGCCATGTGACATTGACACATGCCAAGTGAAAATCACAAGTACTGATGAAGAATTTAATGCGTGATGTCACCCAACCACCAGTCAGAGAGTGGCGCGCGTCATTGTTTTTTACCGACACCATGAGACCACAAAAGCCATATGACGCACGCCATGAAGAATGACGTACGCCATGAAGATGAGTCAGCAGCCTTAGATTGGATTTAATCACTAAAATGTCCATATCACAAAAGTTACATCATCTTCTTCCCTCTTTTTTCTCTCTTGCAGACAACTCCCACCCAGGCTCCTCTAGCCGAAATTTATCCAAAATTTAGCTTTTAATCTCTATTATTGTTGGTCCCAGAGAAGGGCAAAACTATAGTCAGATGGGGGGGTGAATGACTATAGTGGAGTTTCAAAAACTTTTCTTGTATTTAAAAACTTTTGGGCAGCGTATAAGACCCTTCTTAAAATGTTGTTTCAAAGTAGATTATGCAATCACAAATATAGAGTATGCAATGAAATAAAATGTTGTAAGGTAAATTTCTGAAAGTAAATAGACATAAAGGTTTATAGCGGTTCAGGGTGGTGTAATCCCTTAATCCACTCTTCCCTGTGATGATTGGAGGAATTCACTATTGTTTTCACAGCCACAATAGTACGATTGTCCTTGACTACACAAGCTTCACAATCTTCAAGACTATCACTCCCTGGCTTCAAAAGCTTCAGTGACTCGGTCTCTATCACTGCTCCTTGAGAACAAATCTTTCAGCAGCTATCACAAAGGTTGCAACTCCTTCTCAGATTTCTCTGATTCAATTGCCTCAGTTGATGTGAATTGGATTCACAAATTTGTTGATCAATCTCAGAGTTTGATTTGCAATTGAAGTTCTGATTCCTGAGTTGATCTCTAGAAATTTCTTTTTGTACCGATGGAAGGCATTTTACTTTGATAGAGTTTCTGCTTGTTATTTTTCAGACATGATCCTTTTCTATCATTGCCTTCTATTTATAGCCTTGATGATCCTTGATTTGAATTCCGTCCATTGGCTATTTAATATGGAGAATAATCCTTGATTTAATTTTTAATTCCTCCTTAATTATATTCTTCTTGATTTCAGTGATCGGATTTTTCTTCAAACGTTTATCAGAAAATCCGTCCTTGATTGATCATCAATTGATTGTGCATTTAATGCTTGATCTTCATCATTTGAAATCTGAATGAGTAATGTTTACTTGATCGTACTGCAAATTCTATATCATGTCTACTTGCTGTTAAGTAAAGTAGGGATCCACTGATTCCTCTATAAAGCTTCTGATCTACATCCTTTCCATTTTCATCTTTTCCAAGAATAACTCTTGCACACATTGGTGTATCTGATGTCCTACTTGTGTCCAAGCCATACTTGTGTATCAAGTCTTTTGTGTACTTGGCTTGATTGATAAAGATGCCATCTTTCATTTGCTTGACTTGTAGTCCAAGAAAATAATTCAGTTCTCCCATCATGCTTATCTGAAATTTGCTGTTCATTAAGTTAGCAAATTTCTCACATAGCTTTTCATCTTCTAATCCAAAAATGATGTCATCAACATAAATTTGGACTAATAGATTCCTTCCTCTAGTTTGAAGAGAGTCTTGTCAATGGTTCCTTTGTTGAATCAATTGTTGGTCAGGAATTGTGATAGTGTTTCATACCAGGCTATGGGTGCCTGTTTGAGTCCATAAAGTGCCTTTTTGAGCTTGTACACTTTATCTTCTTTCCCTTTGAGTTGAAAAACCAGTAGGTTGTTCCACGTATACTTCTTCTTCCAAAAGTCCATTTAAGAATGCACTCTTGACATCCATTTGGTAAACTTTGAAGTCTTTGTGGGCTGCAAAGGCCAGAAATAGTCTGATTGCTTCCAATCTTGCTACTGGAGCAAAGGTTTCATCATAATCTATTCCTTATGCTTGAGAATATCTTTTTGCTACTAGTCATACTTTGTTTCTGACAACTGTCCCTTGTTCATCCATCTTGTTTCTGAATACCCATTTTGTTCCAATGATGTTGGCTATGTCTGGTCTGTCAACAAGTTCCCAGACTTCATTTCTTTCAAATTCATTTAGTTCTTCTTGTATTACTGTAATCTAGTCAGCATCTTGGATTGCATCTTCTATTGTCTTGGGTTCCACTTGTGATAGAAAACATGTCAGCATATTCTCCAGTTGTCTTCTGGTTCTAACTCCTGTGTAAATATCTCCAATGACTTGATCTTCAGGATGATCTCTTTGCCAGTTGAGGTCAGGTTGGAATTGTTCTTGACTTGATGCTTCCACAACATCAGTTTTATGTTCTTGTGCTGGTGCTTCTTCTGTTGTGTTGACTGGTGGCTCATCTTGAATTCCAAAGCGTGATTCGGTAGTAGCTGATGCTTGTTGTATTCATATAAAACTTGTCTTTTTGATACTCCTTCTTCTTGTTCTTGAAGGCTTTCACCATTTGTGTTTGGTTCATCAAAGACTACATGAATTGATTCTTCAATCACCAAGGTCCTTTTGTTTAGCACTCTGAAGGCTTTGCTGGTGTCTGAGTATCCCATAAAGATTGCTTCATCAGCTTTTTCATCAAAAGTATGTAGCTGATTCCTGTTCAAAACAAAGCATTTAGATCCAAACATATGAAAATGTTAGATGTTAGGTTTTCTTCCATTCCATATTTCATATGGAGTTTTTCCACGATGTTTGTTGATGATTGATCTGATTTGAGTATAGCATGCTGTGTTTGCTGCTTCAGCCCAAAATCTCTTTGGTAGGCATGCTTCTACAATCATTGTTCTTACTGCTTCTTTGAGTGTCATGTTTCTTCTTTCTGCAACACCATTCTGTTGTGGAGTCCCTGCTGCAGATAGGTTGATGCAGTACTCCATTCTCTTCATAGTAGGTTCTGATTATTTCATTTAAGAACTCTGTGCCTCTATCTGATATGATCTTTATGATCTTAAGTTCTTTTTCATTTTGAATTCTTCTTAGAAAATCTGGCAGCCTCTTGAGTGTCTCTCTTTTCTTGTTCATGAATATGGTCCAGGTGAATTTTGAAAAGTCATCCACCACTACTAGAGTGTATTTCTTTCCACTTACACTTGCTGGTGTGACTGGTCCAAACAGATCCATATGCAATAGATGTAAGATTCTTGTTGTTGACTGATAGGGCTTTGACTTGAAGGAACTTTTAATTTGTTTCCCTTTTTGACATGCATCACATAGACCTTAAATGTGATCTCTGGTAGGCCTTCAAATAGTTTGTTCTTTGTCAGTGTGTTGATGGTTTTGAAGTTGAGATGATTCAATCTCCTATGCCAAATCCAGCTGTTTGACTGCTTGCTTTTAACAAGCAAGCATGTTTCTGCTCTTGCTGTCTTCCAATCTACCACATACATGTTGTCCTCTCTCCTTCCTGCAAGTACAACTGTGTTGGTTTGACTGTGAATAACTTTGCATCCTTCCTTGTTGAAGTGCTCATTGTAGCCTTTGTCACAGAATTGACTAATACTTAGTAGATTGAAATTCAGTCCTTTAACATAAGCCACATTTCGAATCTTCAAGCTGTTTTTGATCATTATGCCTTCCCCCCTTAATTTTACCAGGGTTTTCTTTGCCTCCAAAAGTTACTTTGGGTCCATCAAAAGCTTTAAAGTCAGTGAGCCATCCCTTGTTTCCTGTCATGTGTCTGGAACATCCACTATCTATGTACCAGACATCCTACAAAACAAATTAATTTGTTTAGGTACCCAACATTGTTTGGGCCCATACCTGTTAGCAGTGATGCATCCTACTCTTAATGTGTATCCAAAGGATCTTCTTTTTGGATAATTGAAGCCATCAACTTCATATGTATAAGGCATGGCAGAATATCTTCTAATATTTCCACTAAAGGTATTCTGATACTTTTCTCTACTTTTTGGTGCATTTGCATCATTTTTCACTTTCCATTATGTAGAGGGAAACTTATTTTCATGCTGCTTCTTGTGTCCAGGAATATGCCTAGGCTGGCTTTTCTTGAACACATGTTGCATGTTATAAAACGGTTTCTTCTTATATTTTGGGGGTGTAATGTTCCAATCATCCTCAGAAGGGTAAAGTCTTCCCTTACCTTTCTGAACTCCTTTGCCTTTACTTGGCTGGATTGATGATTTACTCTGCTGTTTCACTGCACTAGTATTTGACTTCACTGGTGCAGGATGAGTGGTAGAAACTATGACATGTCCTTTTTCTGAATTTTGGTCCATACTTGGTCCTTGATTCAGATTTGAGTTGACCATTGTTTCTATTGTCATCCTGACTGTTGTAGCCAAGACCAGATTTGGATCCAAACCTTATTGGGGGTTTGTAAGCTGGTGCACTAAGTGGTGCAGTGGTGATCTTAACTGGTAGGGAAATTTTCTCAACTGGTCTTTCAACATTGGATAGGTGATCATCTGCTGCTTGTTGATCAGTTGAGTGGATCTCCTTATTATTTTTTTCAGCTTTTACTTTGTCTAGTTCTTTCTTTAGTCTTTTATTTTCCTTTCTTCGATTCTCACATTCTTGTTCCAGAATCTCATGATTCATCTTAATTTCTGCAAATTTACTCATGAGATTTTGGATTAGTTTTACAGAATCTAGTGGGAGAATAGAAGATTGTGCGATGTCGAGATGAGGATGCACTAGATGATGAGTGTGAGCTGGATGTTACCTCGGTTTCATTGGATTACTTAGCCATAAGGCATAGGTAAGATTTTTCATTGTATGCATTTGTCGACTTCATCATCATCTCTGAAACATTTTTGAGATGATTCTTCATTCTTTTTCACCGCTTGTTTAAGCTTTGAGTGCCTTCTTTCTTTTCTCTTATCAATTGTCTTGTATTTATTTTTGTCCTCATCTTTGTCCTTTTCTTCAGGGCAGTCAGCCTTGAAATGACCTTTCTTCTTGCAGTTGAAGCATCTGTATTCGTCATTTTTTTCTTCATGTTTTTGCTTGTGCTAGATTTCTTGTATGATGATGAGCCTCATTTGAATTGCTTCTTCTTGCTAAACCTACCAAAACGTTTTACTAGTAAAGCTACTTGTTCCTTCAGTTCCTGTGTCTCTTAGCTGTTTGCATCAGCTGTGTTACTTTGCTGGGGTGCAATCAGTGCACTGGCCTTATGTGCCTCTGCTGGTGCACTGTCTTTGCCATTCAACTCAAACTCATGAGCCTTTAGTTGAGACATTAGAGTTAAGGTATCAGTGTTTGCAAGATTTGTTGTCCCTCTGATTACTGATGTAATGATCTTCCATCTTTCAGGTAAGCCTCTCAAGATCTTCAGGCACACTTCTTTCTCTGATATGTATGTCCAAGTTGTTGTAGTTCACTAATGATGCTTGAGAATCTGTTATCCATTTGATTAATGGTTTCACCAGCCTTCATTTTGAAGTTTTCAAATTTCTATTTTGCAACAGATAATTTATTTTCTTTAACTGCTTCTGATCCTTCATTGATCAGTGCCAATTTGACCCACATCTCCTTTGCTGTTTTGAAATCTTTGATCCTCATGAACATATTATTGTTCAGAGTCTTCAAAATCATGTCTTTTGCAACAATGTCGAGATTTTCTCTTCTCCTGTCATCCTTGGTCCAATCTTTTTTGAGTTTGTCTATTATTTTTCCTTGATCTGCTCCTGTGGTTACCATAATTATGATCTCGATTGGGCAATCATTGATTACATCCAGCATCTCCTCATGAGTTGCTGCAAGATGAGACAACATTCTTATATTATATTCATCAAATTTATTAACATTGAATATAGGTACCTTTGACATAAAATTTGAGGAATCCATCAATACAAAAAAGATATAGATATAGATAGATAGATATATATATATATATATATATATATATATATATATATATATATATAGCACAAATTTGAAAACTACTTTGAAAATATGTGATCTCCTTGTTACCAGAAATTAGATCTGAACAGGTTCTGATACTAGGAACACTGCTCCGATACCAATTGTTGGTCCCAGAGAAGGGAAAAATTATAGTCAGAGAGGGGGGGGGGGGGTGAATGACTATAGTGGAGTTTCAAAAACTTTTCTTGTATTTAAAAGCTTTTGGACAGCTGAAAAGACCCTTCTTAAAATGTTGTTTCAAAGTAGATTATGTAATCACAAATATAGAGTATGCAATGAAATAAAATGCTGTAAGGTAAATCGTTGAAAGTAAATAGACACAAAGGTTTATAGTGGTTCAGGGTGGTGTAATCCCTTAATCCACTATTCTCATGTGATGATTGGAGGAATTCACTATTGTTTTCACAGATACAATAGTACGATTGTCCTTGACTGCACAAGCTTCACAATCTTCAAGACTATCACTCCTGGGCTTCAAAAGCTTGGTGACTCGGCCTCTATCATCGCTTCTCTTGAGAACAAATCTTTCAAAGAGACTATCACAAAGGTTGCAACTCCTTCTCGCATTTCTCGATTCAATTGCCTCAGTTGATGTGAATTGGATTCACAAATTTGTTGATCAATCTCAGAGCTTGATTTGCAATTGAATTTCTGATTCCTGAGTTGATCTCTAGATATTTATTTTTGTACAGATGGAAGGCTTTTTACTTTCACAGAGTTTTTGTTTGTTATTTTTCAGACATGATCATTTTCTGTCAATGCCTTCTATTTATAGCCTTGATGATCCATGATTTGAATTTCCGTATGTTGGCTATTTAATGTGGAGAATAATCCTTGATTTAGTTTTTGATTCCCCCTTAATCATATTCTCCTTGATTTCAGTGATCGGATTTTTTTTTCAAACGTTTATCAGAAAATCCGTCCTTGATTGATCCTCAATTGATTGTGCATTTAATGCTTGATCTTCATCATTTGAAATTTGAATGAGTAAAGTTTACTTGATCGTTCCCTGAACGATTAAGTGATTCTTTTGACTTGGCTGTTTGGTTCTTCCTTCACTGATCTGTCTTTACTTAGCCGAAAGTCAGTTTACTTTGCCGGTTTACTGCATTGTTGTTTTCTCTCATTCTTTAGAGTACTTTTTGTACTTCACTGATACTTGATTTGGGTGAGATCAGTGTACACCATATTTGATAATATATTTCATTACTTAGACTTATCCAAGGTCATCACAGACTTCCTTGGTTATAAGTCAGTCCATAATGTCTTCATTGCTTCTCTGCTGGTACTTGACTGGCTTCACTCTGCCGAATATATGTTTTTACTTCGCCATCCTACCAACTAGTACAATATTTGTCTGACTCAACTTATACAACATGTCAGACTCTAAGTAAAGACTTATACAGAGAATTCTAACTTATTTCCGGCTTACTATAACAACTAGTATGGCCATCATCAAAACATAATAAAATGTTCCTAACAATTGTAACATTAAAGAATTCCTAGTTGTTGTTCCTATCACTTTGTTGGATTTGGAGAACATTTGTCTATCAATTCCATTGAAGCCTTGGAGCTCTTATGAAGGTTCCATTTCGAGTTTCTAGCTGGTTATTGGTATAATTCTTTATCTTTACTTTGAATTAATTGCTCTTATGATTATGAATTCTTACATTGACAAATTTGTGTTTTTAAGCATGAGTGGCTAGTTCATCACTAGCCAAGATGATGTTGTAGTAGTAGTATAATCTCGTATGTTGATTGGGAATGATTGGTTGTATTGTTAGTTTCATTTGTTGTGAATCTTTTCCTACTTTTTATGTATGATTGCTTGCATTGGAGTAAATAACTAGTGCTAGCATTTACACACTTGATGGAGACCGAAAGGAGATATTAGGTGTGAGAAGAGCGTTGGAGAACTGGAAGGTAAAATCGACCTCTTGAGGCATTCGATTTCTTATTTGAGGATTGTTGACCTTGTCATTGCATTCAATTTCTTATCATACCAATTCATTAGGTTTAGGACACCTAGGCCAATGAGGAGGTATAGAGTAGTTTCATACACTCGTATGAGGGGGATGCTTAGGAATGCATCGTTTCACACTTTTGAACACCAACGGCAGGTTCGAAGAAAGTCATTCCTATGATACTACGAGAGATTTACTAGTCTACGCATTGTCTTGGTTAGGTTTCTTTTATCATTTTTCATCTTTTTACTATTAGATCACTTATTTCAAGTACTTACTATCTGTGAAATTGCGACCTAGATTGAATTAATAGAAGCTCTTTGGTGTTTAGCCTCACAAATCCCTGTGGGATACGACCTTGACCACTGGACTACACTACAGTTGACCCGGTACACTTCCGGTCAGAATGGACTCTAGAAAAGCCGCATCAAGTTTTTGGCAATGTTGCCGGGGATTTTTGTAATGGTTAATACATGTACTAGCTTTAAAATTTTTGAGAATAGGTCAAACTTTTCTAGTCTCATTTCTATTTTGTTTCTTTGGTGCTTACCTCTTGGTGAGCAACCAAGTGTTAGTTATTGTGTTCTTGCTGTTTCTATCTTGTAGTGGATGACCAAGACTGACATGGTAAGGCACCACTTACTCCTCTCATTCCGGATATCAATACGTATATTAGAGGACGAGTTGCTGAGAACAAAGTTGGTCAAGCTCATCATGGTTTGGAACTTAGTGGAGAATCCTCCTAAGGTTTATCTACCCAAGGAATAGAAATGGACGAGGACATAGCAAATGCACAAGTCGATCAAGGGCATGAGGATGCCCAAAACCATGAACAAAACCCAAACCTTCATATCCTTAACCCTCAAAATCCCAACAATCCACCACCACCAAACAATAACCAACAAAACCGCAACCAAAATAACCGTAACAACAACAACAACCCCCCAAACCCAAGACTCATTTGTGATCAAGCCGTGAGAAGGAATGAAACCAAAAATCCAATTCGTTTACTAAATGTGGGGGCAAATAATTTTGAGGTTAAAGCTCATCTTTTTCGATTGGTTGGAACAAGAGCTCAATTTCATGGGCATGATGATGAAGATTCACATCACCATCTCCACAACTTTGAGGAATTATGTAATACGGCCAGGAGGTGCTAATAGAGAATTAACAAGAATGTCCATGTTTCCTTTCTCCTTTGATGGGAAGGAAAATGATTGGTTTATGTCGCTTCCACACCATTTCCTGACAAGTTGGGAGGAAATCCAAAATGAATTTTTTGAAGCAATACTTCACACCGGGCCGAAATTTAGAGTTGAAAGTTGAGATTGCTAGCTTTAAGCAAGGTGAGCATGAATCACTTGGGGTTGCATGGGAGAGATTTAAAAGGTTGTTGATAGCTTGTCCCGATCATGGTTATCCATTGTATATGCAAATTCAATTATTTTGTCGGAAGCTTAGAAAGGAATCACGTGCCGATATTGATCAAGCATGCAATGGTTCATTGATGATGAGTGCGGCACAAGATGTGTATGATGCTATTGAGAAGATTGCGAAAAATAACCGAATGTGGGAAACCAGTTCAAGTACAAGAAAAATTGCTTTTGTGGGAGAATCTACTGCTCAATCGGAAGTGTTAGCTCAATTGGCCTCTCTTAGCAAAAAGGTTGATGAAATAAAGGGAAGTAAAGGTTTGGAGGGAAATTCGTCCAATGACATGAGTAGTGTGGAAATGAAACGTGAAGATTATGCACTATTGGAGATGACAGAGTCCGGTGAATATTCCAATGAAGATGTGAGTTTTATATAACAACACCGAGCCTTGAACAATGCTTACTCCAATGCATACAATACTTTGCAAAGGGATTTCCTTACTCACCGTTGGCTTCTACACACCAACAAACAAGGATCATCTTTTGTTCCTCAACAAAAAACTTCCTTCAACACCAACACTCCAACCCAAAATTTCCAAGGTCATTCTTCATATCAACCACCACAACCACCTACACACTCTTACCAACGACGTCCTACACAAAACATCCCCATCACTCAATCTTCAAGATCATCTATGGAAAAGGAAGAAGGATGGGAAAAGTTAATGGAAAATCTTATGGGTGTTGTCTCAACTCAAGCCGCAAATATGCATACAATGATGACTTCTATAAGCACGGTGAAAAAGGATGTTGGAACCTTGAGGACCTCGATGATTGGTCATTACATGTGAATGAAAAACATAGAATCATCCGTGCGAAACATGGAAGAGCACTTGAGTATGGAAGGTGAGAGGAATGCTAGTAGACCACCGGGTTGATTACCAAGCAATACCGAAAGAAACCCAAAGGGACTGAATTCCATCATAACCCGAAGTGGAAGAGTTTGTGGAAATAGAGAATTCTATGAGAACCAAGTGGGAAACGAGGATGAGAATGATTTGCATGACACCGATGAAGAAAAGGAGTTGAGTGAAGAAGAAGATGAGATTTCATGAAACTAGGGATAGGAAAGTTGAAAAACACGGAGATGACTCTCCAACTAGAAGATAGGGCCATAAAACGTCCAAAGGGAGTCATTGAAGACGTGATAGTGAAAGTTGATAAGTTATACTTCCCCATTGATTTTGTGGTTATGGACATGGAAAAAGGGTATTCAACGCCCCTTATTCTCGGTCGTCCATTCCTAGCCACGGGAAA
The DNA here is from genome assembly GCA_026214975.1 of Gentiana macrophylla. Taxonomy (NCBI): domain Eukaryota; kingdom Viridiplantae; phylum Streptophyta; class Magnoliopsida; order Gentianales; family Gentianaceae; genus Gentiana; species Gentiana macrophylla. Next base: position 61,217,478 of record CM047811.1, read on the forward strand.
GACTCTTATTGATGTTCAACGTGGAGGGTTTATTTTAGGAGTCAATGAGGATGAGGTCAAGTTTAACATCTTCAAAGCTATGAAGCATCCTTACAACTTACTAGAGTCTTGTTCTTTTATAGATACATTATCTTTTGTTTGTGTGAAGAATACTAACTTGTAGGTCTATGAAGACAAGCTTGAGGAATGCATAGCCTTGCCTATCTTTGACGGTAATTGTGATGATGAGGAGATGCAAGCCGTGATTTCTCATTTAGAAGCCGGTCGCACATTCAAAAAGCAACTGTGGCATCGGTATCTAGAATTGGAACACAATGGTCCGATATTGAAACCTTCGGTGGTGGAGCCACCAAGGAAACCTTGAATTGAAAACTCTTCCTCCTAACTTAAAATATGCTTTCATTGAAAATGATAATCTCCTTCCCGTTATTATTTCTTCGTCACTAACCAATGTGCAGGAAAATTTGCAATTGTGGATGCTTTGGAAGCACAAGAGGGCATTTGGAAGGACTGTGGCAGATATTAGAGGGATTAGTCCCGAAATTTGTGTTCACAAGATAATTTTGAATGTTGATGCCAAGACATGTGTTCAACCTCAACGCCGTCTGAATCCTAATATGCAAGAGGTGGTAAAGAAAGAGGTCATCAATTTGCTAGAGATGGGTATTATTTTTCCTATATCGGATAGTGTGTGGGTGAGTCCTAGCCAAGTTTTTCCCAAGAAAGGCAGATTTACAGTAAAAGAGAATGACAAACATGAATAGATCCCAACAAGGGAAGTAAAAGGGTACCACATGTGCATCAATTTTTGATGAATCAATGACCACACCAAGAAAGATCATTATCCATTGCCGTATATTGTCCAGATGTTAGAATGGTTGTGCGGTCATAAATTCTGTTGTTTTCTTGATGGTTATTCGGGATATTTACAGATATACATTGCAGCGGGAGACATAGAAAAGACAACTTTCACTTGTCCATATGGGACCTTTGCTTATAAAAGAATGCCTTTTGGTTTGTGTAACGCTCGGCTACATTCCAAAGGAGCATGATGGCTATTTTTTCTGATATGGTAGAGAAATTTCTAGAAATCTTCATGGATGATTTCAATGTTTTTGGAGACTCTTTTGAGGAGTGCCTCTCTCATCTAGAGCGCGTCTTACAATTATGTGAGGATACAAATTTGGTACTCAATTAGGAGAAATGTCACCTTATGGTTTCAGATGGTATTGTTTTTAGGCCACAGAATTTCAGAAGAAGGCATAGAGGTGGACAGAGCAAAAATTGAAATGATTGAAAAATTGCCTCCCCCGGTTTTTTTTTAAAACTTGTAATTTTATTAATAAGAATATTACAAGTTCTTGCCATCCATGGCCTCCTCCCTTCTAAAGATGTCTTTAATGTGCTACCCCACCTCCTTAAAACCCTGGTCCGAAAAACCCGGTGTGGGAAAAATCGGGTGCCAGGGAAAGAGTATGGGCCTCACATTGGCAAAACCCAGCCCAACTAAGGAAAATACAATGAAAACAAAAAAGAAAAAAGCAAATAAATCCTAATTCTATGCCTTTTGATGCTCCTCCAAAGCTGCAGATCCAAGACTTGAAAAACAAATTTAGACAGCCTTCCTTCTTGTGCTTCTCCCTGCTGCAGGGATTTTCCAAGCAATAATCCATTGCAATCTTGGTGTCTCATATCCCTCAAGTTGGCCAGAAATAAAGGTTGAACAACATCTGCCACAGACAAGTGCAAACACACATGATTTGCTCATATAAAAGAGAGGCATAGCACTTAAAATTATGAGAAAGGTGTAGACACAACCTTGTTTGCACCTTTCAGAGTATGAATACTGAAAGGTGCTTTCAAGGGTGACAGGCATTTGTAAGAGCATCTCCATCAATGATATCTTATGTGTGGCATTTGCATCTTATCCTCTTGAAGAATATCCATCAGCTTCCTATCTGCACCGCCCCTCCATATGATATTGGAATGTTGTGTTATACTTGCCATTTTAGCTAGATGATCAGCAGCCATGTTCCCTTCTCTAAAGATATGTTTCACCCGATAATGCCTCCCCCGGTTAATCTGAAGACTTTGAGAGGATTACTTGGGCATGCCGGTTTCTATAGGCGGTTTATTGCTGATTTTTCTCGTATTGCCAAGCCTCTCAGTCATCTCCTTGAGAAAGAAGTACCGTTTGTGTATGATGAAAAATGCATGGAAGCCTTTGTAACTTTGAAGAAGAAACTGATTAGCGCACCCATCTTGGTGGCACCATATTGGAATTTACCCTTTGAGTTAATGTGTGACGCGAGTGATTTGGCGGTTGGGGACGTGTTGGGCCAACGCCATGAGTGCTGGATATACAGAAACCCGAATCCGGATCCGATCCATGATTGGATCGTCAAATCTGATTCACAACACCGATCGAGACGCTCGATCATGCACAGCGGAAGCTACGAATTAAATTCGCATGCGATTTTACCACGATTTTAATTCACATAATTAATTAACAATCTACAAGAAGGTTAGTAGATTTACCTCAACGAAAAGAGATGAGAAATTCGACAAAAGGGAGAAGCCACAATCTTCCGGATTGTATCTCCAAGCGACGACTAGTGGACGTCGATCCTCACCGTAGAACCTCCTCGAATATGCACAAGAAAAACCCTAGGTTTTCTTCTCTAAATGACTAAGGCAAGAAACTAATTTTTCTTCCTTTTATTTTGGTGTGTGGCGTAATTATTGTAGTGTAAATTGTGTTAGGAGGAACTCTCTTTATATAGGAAAATAACTAGCCAAGAGAATTATCCTTTCACACCACAATTACCTATTCCCATAAGGAAAGATATTTTGCTACAAAAATAAGAGATAATTCCAAAAAAATCAATCTCTTTATTTTTCCATTAATTATCCAACAAAAGATAATTAATTAATTACACATGTGATATAATCTAGAAAAATTTCTTTTTCTAATTAATCACATAAAATGGCGCCAATATAGTCATTAATTTTAATAGAAAATGTCTTTTCTATTTTACATATTATTTACCAAATAAATAATATTCGCATATTCATTAAATAGACCAACTATTTAATTTATTCTCGAGGTTCCATAAAACGAGAGAACACTCGCGTGTTAGGAGCCAACCCGGGACCATGGACCTATAACCAATAACTACAATAAATTGAATAAAATATTCATTGAGCGTAATATTTCTACTCAACTCATTAATTACGGAATTACGCCACCATAAATCCGGCCCGAACTCTATCGATTATAGATATAACTTATTCTCAAAACGTCAAGTCGAGTCGATAAGTGTCCATTGATATAATCATTACATATAAACTAACCCTCCATAGATTATCCGTAATGAAGTGGGATTATTTCCGTAAACCTTCTTCAATACATCTTATCATTATTTACCATTAACCTACTAGTGATCAATTAGTTCATAACCAATAAGAACTCCGCGGATCGATCAGTTTTTAGGACTAACAAATAAAGGATTGTCTTTCTACTTCCTGCAGAAAGAAATGGATTCCGTATCTGTGAGACACACACTTCTCACTCATCCCAGAATAGTGCCAACGTGAAAGTGATTTGGACCGTGCCTCTTAGCGATCCTTAACGAACACATCAAACCCTATCATGAAACCAGCAGGAGCCTGTACTCACTTCAGGATTAAGGTTAATCCATAAATGATCATCTTGTGATTTAATAAGATTCCTCAATCACGGAATTATATGAGAAACTCAAATTAAATCGGTCCAGTCCTATATGACTCTCATCATATATAAATGCCCCACTTAGACAACCAATGTCGACGGTCCGGATAGGACGGTCACACCATAAAGTGTTCTGGGCACGTTAATGGTGGTTTAATCAATAGACCCCAGACTTTGATTAAGTTCACCGCGGACTAACATTTCAAGTGTATCACCATAAACTTAATCTTCATGTGTGACACACACTAAGTTATATGGCTATATATGATACGACTTCGGGTTTTCAGTAGTGTATTACTTATAAGCACGAAGCAAATAATAAGATGAGAATAAATCTGTCATTTATTATAAAATCAATTACATAAATTGTCTTTCGGGCGCTACTTCCAACAATGAGAAGGTTCTTAAAGCCGTTTATTATGCCTCTCACACATTAAACTCCGCTCAAGTTAATTATGCAACAACAGAAAAAGAGTTACAACCAATAGTGTTCGCCCTTGACAAGTTTAGGTCCTATCTAGTTGGGTCTAAGGTTATTGTCAACACTGACCAAGCGGCCTTGAAGTAATTATTGAACAAGAAGGATGCTAAACCGAGACTTCTCAGATGGATTCTCCTACTCCAAGAGTTTTACATCGAGATCAAGGATAAAAAGGATAGTGAGAACGTTGTAGCGGATCACTTAAGCCGGTTGGAATTTTTGGAAGAAGAAGGAAAGCGGAGAGAAATCAGAGATCAATTCCCGGATGAACAACTCTTAATGGTGGATGCACCCCCAACATTGCAACTTATCCATGTCAGTTCTACACCGAAAGAGAGCTCACCATGGTTTGCAAATATTGTAAATTATCTTTCTTATGAGTATGTTCCATCCGAGTGGACATGGCAAAAGAAGAAGGAATTATTCCAGGATTTGAAGTTTTACTATTAGGAAGAACCGCACCTTTTCAAGAGGTGTTCGGATGGCATCATAAGGAGATGCATTCCTGAAGGTGAAATTTCAAGCATACTCTTCTTTTTCCATGGTCACGACACCGGAGGCCACAATGGAGGGTGGAAGACCGCTTATAAGGTTTTGCAATATGGTTTCTATTGGCCAACCTTATACAAGGATGCACACCGATTTGCACAAACTTGTGTATCATGTCATAGGTGGGGAAATGTATCCAAGAGGCATGAGATGCCCCTCCAATCCATTTTGGAGTGTGAGTTATTTGATGTATGGGCCATCGACTTCATGGGTCCATTTCCTCCCTCGCAAGGTAATAATTTTATTTTAGTGATGGTCAATTATGTTTCCAAATGGGTCGAAGCCCAAGCTTACCCCAAAAATGATGCCAAGGTTGTACTGAAGTTTTTGAAAAAGAACATTTTCACGAGATTTGGTACACCCCGGGCTATCATTAGTGATCGAGGTTCACATTTTTGCAATCGCCGTTTCACTAAACTACTTGAAAGCTATGGTGTGAAACACAAAGTCGGCTCACCGTACCATCCACAAACTAGTGGGCTAATGGAAGTGCCAAACCGAGAGGTGAAAAGGATCATTGAGAAAACGGTAGACACTTACCGTAAGATTTGGTCGGTGAAGCTAGATGATGCACTTTGGGCTTACCGCACGGCATTCAAAACACCTATAGGTTGTTCACCGTATCGATTGTTTTTTGGCAAGTCTTGTCATTTTCCCGTTGAATTAGAGCATCGAGCTTATTGGGCAATCAAGTTTCTTAACTTTGACCCGAGCTAATTGGTGATCATCGGTTGCTCCAACTCACTAAGCTTGATGAGTTTCGCCTTGATGCATATGAGAACGCACAAATTTACAAGGAACGAACCAAGTCATTTCATGACAGGAAGATTTTCAATCGAGAGTTCCATGTAATTGACAAGGTGCTCTTGTATAATTCACGTTTAAGATTGTTTCTGGGGAAGCTTAGATCAAGGAGGACAGGTCCATTAGTGGTTACAAAAGTATATGCATCCGGAGCGGTTGAGCTAAGTGATGGTAAGACTACGTTGTGGCAAATAGACATCGTGTTAAGCTTTTTGTTGAAGGAGAGGGCAAACCTCATGAGGAGGAGGTGTTGTTCCTAGAAGACCCTCCACTTGACTGAAGAAATTGCATAGTCTATACCTATAGACTATAAATGTAGCAAATCACAGGTACTATCTTTCTTATTATTCCATAAGCATTATCTTTTGGTTGGCTTTTGTGCTTAATTGCTATCCATACACGATGATCTGTATAATTTCCATCACTTCTACCGTATAATCTCGTCGAGCAAACGACGTTAAACAAAAGAACTACCGGGAGGCAGCCCATTGCTTTATAATTACTTTTGAGTCATTACTTGTCTAGTCAGTTTGATGAACAACTTGTGAACTTGGAGCGTAGTTTTGGTTTTATTGAACCCTGAAGCAGAGCATGACCTATGCCATATAAGGTTGGCATGTGTTAGCTTCGTTTGTTTGGCATTAGGAAATGATGTTTAGACTCGTGGCATACGCCATTATGCTAGTGATGCACGACATTTCTAGAGTAACGTTACCGTAGCTAGTCAGAGAGTTTGGGTGTGATATTGCCTGCGCCACAAATAGGTTTGGCGTGTGTCCACCCGGGCAGTTATGACTTGGCGTGCGCCATGTTTAGGTTTGGCGTGTGTCATGTTCAGTAGTTTTGAAATATAAACGGTTTTCCCTCTCTCTCTCTTTCTTCACAACTCCTCCCCCCATCTGTTTTTCACCCCCTCTTTCCCTTAAATTTCCACCTTTTTGGCCCAAATTCATCTTATTTTCTTCCCTTTCAACCTCCATCAATTTCTTCTCTTCTCATTTATCTTTATTTCTCATTTTCCTTTTGGGAAGGAAGACTACCGTGGTGGCTTTGAGAAGGTTGCCCCATCTTTTCCGGTGTCCTTAGCTCTGTTTCAGGCATCTTTGCGCTCATGTGGTGTTACACATTCAACAAGGTAATTGTGGCTTTCTCTCTGTTTCAATAAGTTTAATTGCTTTCAATTTTCATAAGTGTTGTTGAAACCGGAGGATGGGCTTAATTTGATTGTTGGGTTGTTGTTTGTTGACACCACTTTAGCCATGTCTGAAGATTCGTCCCGTCCCAACACTCGTAGGACTGAGTCTAGTAAGAAGAGAAAAACCGATGACCAGCCTAGTCGTAACCCTAGTGCCGCCGAGAGCCCCATGTCCTTTTATCAAAATGCTAGCGAACACTCCATTAAGCTTTTTGAGAAGTAATTTAGTACTCGTGCTCTTCATTTTGAGCGATGTATTGAGTTCAAATCTGTGAGCACAAAGATTCATGATATCATTAAGGCTCGTAAGTGGGAAGCGTTAGCCGTGATTCGTACTTATGAGGTAAACGGAACTGTTGTTGCAGAGTTCTATACCGACCTGGCTATGGATGTTCCTATGGCACAGGCCGAGAGAGTCTCTGTTCGTACTAATTCCATCCTTTTCACACCCAAGGTCATTAACGAGTTTTTGGTATTCCTGAGATCCCTTTTGAAACCACCTATGCTAGTGTTTAGGGCCTGGATGAGAAGGCTAAGTTGTTTGCCAAGGCTGTCGAAGCCCAAGAAGCCCTTTGCCCCGATGCTACAAGGGAAGATAAGCGGTTCAAGTTTGGAGGTGCAGTTAAAGATGGGTGTGTCGTGAAACACTTCATGAGCCACAATATCATCCCGACCCATAAGATCAATACCTTCAACTTTCCAGAGGCTTTTTTAGTTCACGCCATCTTTACCAGAGTTCTTGTTGATGTTGGGTGAATTATCTTCCAAACGGCTGTGGAATTTGCCACTACCCGCCGTAAGGACGGTAATATGCCTTTCCCGTGTCTTATCTCCGAACTCTGTGCCAAGGCCAATGTCAAGAAACTATCTGGTGATATCATGTTTCCACCCTCGAGACATCAAGATCGGTCCCAACATTTCCGAGAAGTTCATAAGAAAGTTGCCCCACCTCATGTTACTTGGATGCATCCCAAGATCCTCCTCATGTCGGTTCATCTTCCTCGGCGTGACCCACCTCTCCGGTGTTTCCACAGTCTTCCATTCAAGATCTTGCTTTGAAGGCTATGCTTGATTCTCTTGATTTATAGATGTCCATCATTCGAAGAGGTTTAGCAGCTCTGAATGCCAACATGATGCTTGGTTTTGGGAGAAACTGTGAGTGGTCAAACAATCTGCGTGCGGGGATTCATGGAGCATGTGCCTTTTCTATTGCATGTGCACCTAAGTATAGGGAGTTGTCGGATGATTTTTCCTCTTCCCAGGCCAATCTCTACACTTTACTTGCTTGGATCCCTGCCATACCTATTCCTGCACCTAGTCCTGCCTAACCTAGGACTTCCCATCATACCATGGCTTCAAGTGGTGTCTTTAGTCCTTTTGTTATAGGTACAGAGGTGGGGAGTGTTCAATGCTCGGTGTCTATGATCAGTGCTGGTTTTGGCGACTTCAGTTTGGATAGCTCCATGAGCACTTCTACTCTTGGCATCGAGACTGGTGGTCCAGGTTTCCAGGCTTTGATGTCTGCTGCTCTTTCTGAGGATCCCATTCAGATGCTGGTGAATCCTTACGCAGCTGAGTACCAGAGAGCTGGTTTGTTTGGTCCCACGGGTTTTGCTCCATCCAGTTTGGCCATGGCTATGGACGATGTTGTAGAGACTACTGAGCGGCGTGACGAGGTTCTTCTTGAGATCTCTGTCACCCCACCTTCTACTGCTCCTGATGTTTAGTTTGTTCACATTGTTCATTACACTTTTCTTGATTGTTTTGACTGGCCAACTGTGGATTAGACACTTTTTCAGTATTTTCTCTTTTAGTGTTTCATGACTTGTACTTCTTTGACTGTGGTGTGTACTTTGGATTTGTTTGCTTTTGGTTTGTATAATACTAGCTTGTTGTTGTGTCATCTCATGGTGATTGCTAGCTGCGTTTTCTTACCGTTTTGTCAAACCCCGTTGCTTGTTGCATTACCCATGCCTCGCTCCTTGTTTAGCGGTAGTTGCATTTTGGGTCTTTTGATAGTTTTGAGCTAGTAATTTCTGTTTCTGGGTGCATTGACCTACGTCAAACGTAGTTTCCATGCGCCCACATTCTCTCTGAGGAAATGGCATGCGTCATCTACTTCTGGCGTGCGTCACGGTTGATCACACACACGGTTCAAAACACAACGTTTGGCGTGCATCATGCATTCATGGCGTGCATCATCTGACTTGACTTGCACAGTCACACCGTCCCAATCATAGACTGCTAGGGTTCAGTGACGCGCGTCACTGCTCACTGGCGTACGTCATATGCTTGGCGTGCGTCAAGAACAGCTTTTTCTGCATGCAGAATTTTAATTTGGTTGGATTCTTCACCCTAATTTCTTCTATAAAACCCTTTTTCCTCTCTTTTTTTTCCTTCTCTTTCGGCCACCCCACCGCCCCTTTCCTCTTTTCTTGAAATTCTTGAATCTCCCACCAACGAACACCATGTCTTATCCATCCTCTTCCCCTACCCGTTCTCCCCCTGACTCTCTATACCCTCTCTCTCCTGAATCCAACCTTTCCCCTGAAATTCCCTGCATCATCGACTATGGCACCGAAATTGCATGCGATCATTACCTTATGAATTATCTGCACTCCCCCATCCAGGTTGAGAAGGGTCTGAATACACATAAGCTTCCTAACTGGGTGAGATGCGTATCTCGTGGGGTGGTTGGGAACGCTTTGTTCGAGCCCCTCGTGGCCACATCAATGTCTCTATGGTGCATGAGTTTTTTGCGCTCATGTCCGAAACTCCTTATGTGGAGGCCACCACCTCTCTCTCCATTCGCCGAGTTCAGGTCCCCTTCACTCCTCAAGCTATAAACCATGCCTTGTTCATCCCTCCGGAGTAGGCACCACCCCATAGCCACTACGAGGAGGCATGAAATCTCGATACTATGAGCGGGCTGCTCCTCAAGCTGACAGAGGCAACTACCGTCCTTATTCCCAGTGAACGAAGGCCAGATCATGATTTCAATGCTTATGACTTGTCGACTGACATGAGGGCCTGGAAGCACTTCATCAACTCTCGTGTGTTCCCCACTTCTAATTTCTCAGAGATCACTGATGACGAGTTGCTTCTTCTCTACGCCATAAAAGTTGGTGCAGTCATTGATTGGGGTGTTCTCATTCACCGTGCAGCTATGTGTTTTGCTAAGTCTAGGGGTAACTTTCGTAAGCCCGTCCCCTTTGCATGGTTGATTTCTCATCTTTGGATGTATGTGGCCGGCGTACCTGTGATCTGCTCAGATGTCATCTTTCCCGGTCGTCGCGTTGAGATGGCGTTGATGCCTTATGATTTGCCCGGCGGTTCTTCTTCTACTGAGTCTGGAGATACTGATTGAGCGGTGTGTTATTTGAGTTGGGTTTTGCTATGCTAGTGTTGGTTTTGTAATAATTGTTGCAAACATATCCTCTTTTGCTGCTGTACCTTTTATTTTGACTGTCTTGAATGTTGCACTTTTGGGTTGTATGCTTTAAACCTTTGTTTCTGCTGGTTGTTTTTACTCTTCTTGCATCTCTAATGTGCTCCTTCTTGTGTGATGCTTACTACCAGTATTTTTCCCCATGCATGCAATTCCTTGACCAACATTCGAGGACCCTGTCTAAATGGCGTACGCCATTCCCTTTATTTGACTTACGCCCTTTACACAGCCGTAGTCTCTGTATTGTTATAGTACTGTGTTGACCTGCACCATGCACCTTTGGCATGCGTCACCTTCCACACCCACCTCTACTCATGTACACCAACACCAGTGGCATACGACACTATTTCTGGCATGCGTCACCACGATTTTGTTTTCCATTTTCTCACAGTTTTTACTCTGGTTGATTCACCTTTTGTTTCCCTAACTTCTTTCTTACTACTCACTTTCCATTGAGGACACTGCAAGTTTGTAAGTGGGGAGTGGGAACGCAGTTAGTCCAACAAAAGGTAATATCTTCCATATCGTGAGAAATTAAAGCCGAATAAATCATCTTTTGGCATAAAGTATGATTTTGCAATTGATAGAGTGAATAGCTCAACAAAATGAGTAACTTTGATGAAACATAAATGCATGTTAGTCATTAATCTTAGATTTTAGTGTGAATTTTTGAGTACTTGTATCCCAATCTTTTGTTAACATGCAACTTTTCAGGTAATTGCACATGCACACTCTTAATTGCAACTCGAACTTAAGCTTGTTGTTCTTTCAAGGAAAAACATGGGTGTTTGGAATCGGAGTAGGGATGACGATTTTTAGCATAACTTTGACTAGCCCATAGCCAAATGGCCTACCCAAACGTAAAAAAATTCCCTTCTATCCTCATCTCGGCCTTGTAGAGTGGTGAGACCCCACTCGAAACTAGCCATCATTTTTAGCATCATTATAATCCGAACCTTAGCCAATGTTGGTCTACATTCCCTTAACCTCCCGTAAGTTTAGCAAGTTTCTATGGATTGTGTGGGTTGTAACATAGGAGTAGGAGTTGGACAACTTTAGGGCACAAGTTGAGATGGTATCTTATCAAGTTCGGAGTCCATTTTGAGTAAAAATAAATATAAATATAAATAAAAAATCTTTTTTATTCATGTATATACCGATTAAGTCAATAAGGCTTCTAAAGTTCTACACATACATTCAATGGGAAGCTCAAGTAAAGGTAATAAAAGGCAATTATAGGAGAGTCCTTGAAGGCAATTTTGAAGCTTAATTGTGCAACTTTCTGTTATGCAAGTGTGGGGAAGTAACTGATTGAAGTGGTCGGTCATTGGTGAGATGAATGTGTAGTTACTTGCTAGCTTGCATTTATTCTCTTGATTACCCTTCTATTCCTTCGGTTAGCCAATTACCCTGGCCTTAACATTACAAACCGCTTTGTCAACTACCCGACCTAACTCCTTGATTCCGAATATCTAATTAGTGGAGATACTGAATTCTTAAGCATAGAGTTGTATCTTTTGAGTGAAGCTTGTATGATTGCATGATTTGTTAGCTTTGGTAATAAATTTGAGGGATATGCACACACACACTCCACAATCTTCTTACATTGTGAGAATCATGCTCATGTGATTCTAATTGGTTGCATCATCTAGTTGAACTATCATCTCTTGATGTTACTCTATCCAATTTTATGACTCTAGCAGTTTTGACGCTTTGTTCGCTCGAGGACGATCAAAAGATAAATGGGGAGTGGTTGATGTAAGTCAACCAGATGATGCATTTCTAGACCATTTCTCACGTATTTATTGGTATTTCGACATCAACTCGAGCAAATATTGTGATAATTTGGATCATTTTGTGTACATAGTAAATACCTTAGAATAATTACCTTTTTTCTTACGATATAGGCTCATTAACCGCTTTTGTTCTAAGTTTTACGTGTGGTATCCACGTGTCTATTTTGTAGCATAGGTACCAGGGCAGAAAGCTTGGATTTTTGATGGGTTGATGTTTAGAGGTTGATCGAGGGATGATTCAAGGCACTATGGCACACGCCAAGAAGGATTGACCCGCGTCAGATGTGATTGATCATGATCAAAGGATATTTCATGTGCGTATGGCGTATGCCATGTGACATTGACTCACGCCAAGTGAAAAGCCCAGGGACTGATGAAGCATTTAATGCATGATGTCTGTCACCCAACCACCAGTCAAAGAGCGGCGCGCGTCATTGTTTTTTACCGATGCCATGAGACCACACAAGCCATATGACGTGCGACATGAGGAATGACATACGCCATGAAGATGAGTCGGCAGCCTTAGATCGGATTTAATCACTAAAATGACCATATCACAAAATATACATCATTTTCTTCCCTTTCTTTTTCCCTCTTGCAGGCAACTCCCACCCCAGGCTCTTCTAGCCGAAATTTAACCAAAATTTAGCTCTTAATCTCTATTGTAACATAAAAGAATTCCTAGTTGTTCCTATCACTTTGTTGGATTTGGAGTACACTTGTATATCAATTCCATTGAAGCCTTGGAGCTCTAATGAAGGTTTCCATTTCAAGTTTCTATCTTGTTATTGGTATAATTATTTATTTTTACTTTGAATTAATTGCTCCTATAATTATGAATACTTACATTGACAAGTTTGTGTTTAAGCATGAGTGGCTAGTTCATCACTAGCCAAGATGATATTGTAGTAGTATTATAATCTCGTATATTGATCGGGAATGATTGGTTGTATTGTTAGTTTCATTTGTTGTGAATATTTTCCTAATTGTTTTGTATGATTGCTTGTATTGAAGTAATTAACTAGTGCAAGCATTTACACACTTGATGGAGACCGAAAGAAGATATTAGGTGTGAGAAGAGGGTAGGAGAACCGGAATGTAAAATCGACCTCTTGAGGCATTCGATTTCTTATCTGGGGATTGTTGACCGTGTCATTGCATTCAAGTTCTTATCATACCAATTCATTAGGTTTATGACACCTAGGCCAAGGAGGAGGTATAGAGTAGTTTCATACACT